>VWPU01002496.1:653799-1232363 GCA_013398955.1 Callaeas wilsoni | reverse complement strand
GAGGAGGAGGGGAGGGAAGGAGGCTGAATTTCTTCCATTCCTGTCTAAATAACAGTATCTTAAACCGTAATGTTAAAACAAAAGATAATACATGCTTCAGTAAGAATCTCAGAGTATATGTTTTATGACTTTAAAAACTTTCTATAACATTTCTTATAAAATGTAAACATGCCAAAATAGCTCTAGAAACAAAGGATTCTGCAACTTTACTCCATCTAGGATTAATATCAATTAAGTTAAAATACGCAAAAGTAACATCATGTGCAGAGAAGGAAATAATGTAAAAGTTACTATATTTATATTTTTCTGTTTTAAATTACTTAAAACAATGTTTTTACAATTTATACTCTATGTTTTGTACTGGTTGGATGTTTTTTCCTTTTCTAATCTCACTCTGTGATCTTTTTGAAATATTTCATATTTTTCACTTCATGCTATAACCCTATAACTTCAGTAGTGGGACTACCTGGGGTCTCCTAACTCTCTCTGACTCATTCATGAGCCTGAAGAAACTAGAGCACAGATAAAAGGTATCTAGGTTTGGTGGCCTGGCAGCATTTTTCAGGTTGTCTTTCATCACTTCTGGATAGTGGATGATTTGGGACAGTATGATGATTAACTGTACAAGCAGTTCCCAGGCCAGTCCTCTCTCCCCCGTGATTAGCCAGCTGCTGTCCTTTCTTAGTTACTAATCATGCTCGAGCCAGCTATCCTATATTTTCACACAGTGTTTATATTCCCTGGAAGTCTATAATCATCTTCTTATCTTCTCCCAAACATCTTCCTAATGCCAAGCTGCTGTTTTCTAGCTTATCACCTTCCAATCAAACTATCCTTACGCACCCTCCATCTGTTGCCTTTCTGTTACAAAATTTAGTATTTGAGAAGGTTTGGAGGAGCCTACAGCTCCTGCATTATTAAGCAAATCTCCCTCCAACTTCAGAAACATTGGCTTAAGTTTCTGGCCGAGATTCAGATCCTCTCAGAGGTTTTAAGCAGTGTTCATAAACGTGAGGGAGGTGGTTTGAAATGAGACTTGTGAAAAGAAAAAATAAAGAGATGAAGAAGAAAGACCTGGTTCCAGCCTCTATTTAGAAGTCAGTGTTTAACTGTATCAGATATTTACTGGAACAGAGATGGGGCTTTTGGAGCAGGTTTTACATATAGTTCCAGATATGAAATTGTGCTGTATTCTGATACTTGTGCGCATTCCAACAGTGACACTTACACTTCATTGAAATTGAGCTTTGTGGGATACAGCACAGTACCGAAGGTGAGGAGAAGGCAGAGCCAATGTATTGCACGCACAAATCTCAAGTGAGCCTCCTTGCTCTTGCACTATAATACATCATTCTGAAAAGAACTGCATGCATTTAAGAACATGCTTCAGTGTTTCACTAGCACTATTTTAGAATCTGCTGTCTTCCTAATATTGGGGAAGATTGCTTTGGTAAAAGATCTGCATAATCATATAATTCCTCTGGTGGTAAACTCTCAAATACATTTATTTCAAATATTAGAGTGGTATTTTATAATCCATCTTTTACTTAAATTAAAGCTAGGGGTCTAAGCTTCTGCCTATCAAATGCATATGAATATCTCTATTTTCTAAAATTAAAACAATAATACTGGCAAGCATTTTTATTGGTCTAAACGCAGTAAAAGCATGTCTCCCTTTAATGTAACTCAGAACACATACTTCAGTTACAATTGGATTTCCAAGCTCATCAAATTCAATAGGAGTCTATGCTGATTTTCTAGTCTAGGACCTGGGCATATGACATTAGAGGTTGGACTTGTGAGCTTGAGAACATTTTTGGTTCAATTGTCTTCTACCAGTAGGTGTCTTGCAGTTCAAAAAGCTATACCAGGACCCTCGTGCTTTGATCATAAATACCTCGGCATAGAAATGGAGCAAAAGTAGAATGTGCTTTGATTAGAATGTGTTCCAAGAAGAGAAATATTTTAAAAGGTCAAATTCTACAAGTGTAATTTTGTCATAAGCGCTGGTATGGAAAACTAATCAAAAGGATCTTGGAACATAGCATGCTTTCATGCTGGTCCCAAGGAAAAGGGATCAAATTAATTACAAAGATTTACTAGGCAATGGAATGCCTGCACAGCATAGTGAAACACTACACACAGATAGCAAGCAGCCCTTAAGTGAGCCAGCTCAGGTGTTGGATATGTACTCTTCACCAAGGCAAAAGTAATGGACTGTGTGGAGCAGTGGTGCTCCAGACATGAGCTGATTCCAGAAGTTAGGACTTCTCAGGTGCAAGGGAAGATGTTGCTGTGCTTGGAATTGGTTGGGAACCCAGTGAAACATTCTTCCAACTGAAATGTGTTTAATTTCAATTGAACATTTTTAATGTGTGAACATTTTAGCTTTGTAAAAGAGAAAATTATGTCAGAAAAGCTAATTTTTTTTTTTTTTTGCTGATGTTCATGTAGGCATTTCCTGCCTATGTTGGTCTGACTTTTTGCTCAATACACAAAAATATTTAATTACAGTAGTTTATATTTTCTTTTTACTTTATAGTTTCTAGATTTTGACCTTTTAATTCTCTGATGGTTAGCTGTCTGAATGAGATCAGTTTGCACAGTGTAGTATGGAAGATACAGTGTGGGAAGATACCCTAGTTCACAGAAAAAAAGGAGTGAAACTCCAAAATTTAAATTCTATGAGCCCATAAGATTTAACATTCATTAACTTGTCCTTTTTTTTAGATAATTTTAAACATTTTTAGACTTTCAAAAATTTGACCTTTCAAAATTTTTATTTTTCATTGCATACAAAACATCACTTACCCCAATATAGGATAAGAACAGATTCTGAAATATTTGAAATGTCCAATGGATTAAAAATTTGAATTCCTTCTCTCTCCTTTGACATACAGTATTAGAAATAATTTAAGTATTTTCCACTGTAATTCTAAACCATATTTTCTCAAAAGTTTTAAAATGTCACAGGAAATGTCACAGTTGTATTTACTGAAAGTTAAACATAAGTACACCAACGTACAACAATTTAGCTTTCATTAAATGTTCAAATTCCGCTAGTCCTGAAAGTGCATTTGTCACAGATGATATATAAAACTCCCAGGACAAAAAAAAAAGAGGAATTTAAAAGTATCTGGTCAATAGAGTAATTCCCCTGCATGAGGGATTTTGTTTATCCACAAAATACAAAGATGTATGAAATTTCTGTCATAAAAATATCAAACTGGAGTGGCTTAAACTAAAAGAATTTTCCTTAGTATTTTAAAAATGGTCATAATCAGTTTCACAAAGCTCCTGAAATTTAATTGTTGATAATATATCATATTTTTGTGGAAAATTACACTGCTTAAAGACAATTTATTTCTTGATGTGGAGTACACTACTGCAAATGCATGAACTCTACTACTTCTTGAGGTGCTTGCATTTACTGATCATTCTGTACGGTTCCTCAAATACCTCTGTCTATTTCTGCCTACAGTATGACTGGCTGATATACGTGTAGCCCTGAAGTAAATTGATTTATCTAACTATATGCAGAGAAATGCTCTTCACTTGCGATGAGGGAAAGGCAGTGGATTAACAGACCTCAGTAAAGTGTTTGCTGCTGTCTCCAACAGCATTCTCTGAAGAAACTGGATGCTCATGGCTTGGATGGAAGTACTCTTCACTGGGTGAAAAACTGGTTGAATGGCCAGGTCCAGAGAGTGGCAGTGAATGAAACTAAATCCAGTTGGTGGCTGGTCACTAGTGGCGTTCCCCAGGGCTCAGGACTGGGCTGGTCCTATTTAACGTCTGTAATGATGATCTGGAGGAGGGGTTTGAGTGCATCCTCGGTAAGTTTACAGATGACACCACGTAGGAGAGATTGTTGATCTGCTGAAGTGTAGGAAGGCTCTACAAAGAGCCCGGGATAGCCTGGATCAATGGGCTGAAGACAACTGTATGAGGTTCACCAAAGCCAAGTGCCAAGTCCTGTGCTTGGGTCACAACAACCCCAGGTAGTGCTACCGGCTTGGGTATGAGTGACTTGAGAGCTGCTCAGCAGAAAGGGATTTGGGGATGCTGGTTGCCAGCCAGCTGAATGTGAGCCGGTGCTGTCTCTGGGTAGAGAAGAAGGCCAATGACATCCTGGCCTGTATCAGGAATGGTGCTGCCAGCAGGACCAGGGAAGTGATTGTCACCCTGTACCCGGCACTGGTGAGGCCACACCTCAAATCCCAGTGTTTAGTCTTGGGCCACTCACTTCAGAAAAGAGATTGAAGTGCTGAAGTATTTCCAGAGAAGAGCAACAAAGCTGGTGAAAATATGGAGCTCAAATCTCGTGAGGAGCAGTTGGGGTTGTTTAAACTGAGGAAGAGTAGTCTCTCTCCACAACTACCTAAAAGGAGGTTGTAGCCAGGTGGGGGGTCCATCTCTTCTGCCATGTCTCAAGTGAAAGGGTGAAAGGAAATGGCCTTAAGTTCCAGAGGTCCAGATTAGATATTAGCAAAAATCTTTTTCACTGAAAAAAATGTCAGGCATTGGCATAAGTTGCAGAGGGAGGTGGTGCAGTCACCATCTCTGGAAATGTTCAGGAGGTGATCTGGATGTGCATGAGCAAGCATTAAAGACCAGTGTGTCATTGTGTAAATACCTCCTTTACAAAGATTGATTTAGATAATGCAAAGCCTCCAGCTTATATGGAGCACTAACATATGTCTCTGTATATTGTAATACATGCTTAGAAAGGCATATTATTTATTGGGACATCAAATATAACAGTTCCCATTTGTACAGACTGCAACTAAATTCTTTTCCAACCTGCTTCATCACCATTCTAACTTTCTTCCCAGAATTTATTTTTAAAAGAATTTAAAAGAGTTAAGAAAAGACTATGTAACTTCTGCTGGTCTTGGGAACTAAGGATTCTGTGTTGATCTGTACTATGTTTGACTTCAAAGTTACAATACAGAGATATTCAGAATGGTAAAAACAACATCTGTGTTTCAGTCAACATCTTGCAATGACCTCTTCTGGACAAGTCAGGCTTAAAAAATGACAATAAAAGGAAGTACTGACTCTTGTCTGATAATATCCAAGCCTATGGTGATTTGTAGTTCATGGTTTCTTTTAGCAAGATTTAGTAGTTTGGGTTTAATAACATTTGATTGGTTTATCTTTCATAAGTTTTGCCTCACCAGTTTTTGGACCTAAATCAAATCTTCAGTTGTAGAATTTCATAGAAAGTATTTGCCTTGAAGCTGGATGACAACTTTTAAGGATATCTTAGCTTTTGTATTCATAATTGTTTATCTATATATAAATATGAACTTATGTTTATTCAGCATGTTCTCTTCCCTCCACCACAGGTTGCTTCAATTATAAGCCTGCCTATTAATGTACAGAATCATTTATAAGTCTGCCTGATCCTACATTTCCTCTCTATGGGCCCTTCTTTATGCGCACAGAGAACAGAGCAATAGTACTCTGTAACTACACAAAGTACCTTTACTACTTCCTCAGTCATATTGGTGTCATTCTCTCCACAACCCACAATCTCCACAGAAAATCTGCTAATAAAAACTTTATCACTGCTGAGAACCATGATACTTTTTTTTCCTTAGTCTATTCATTCAAACAAAATAGTTGCTTACTTTATACAGAATGCTAATAAATCCCATCTCATTGCACAACAATCTACTCTTGTTCTGGAAAATGTTTTTTACTACTCTTGAAGGCATTATCATCAGTTGTTTGTAGAAAGCAAATGATGCATTAAGACATTGCCAAAAACAATTGTAAGGAAAACAGGACTTAACTACTTCCATTTCTTAGATCAGCAGCGAAAGTAAATAAGAAACTACAGACTTGTGTTGCTAAAAACACCATCTTCTGTTAATGTGGAAACTCAGAACTAGGAACATTAATGGCTATAAACTTCCCATAGAATATGTGATAGGCAACGGTATGGTCTTTCTTCTTTCTTTATATCTCATTTAAATCTACCCTCTTTCCGTTTAAACCATTGCCTCTCGTCCTGTCACTACATGCCTTGGTAAAATGTCTTTCTCCGTCTTTCTTCTAAGCCCCTTTTATGCAGTGAAAGGCCACAATAACGTCTCCCCAGAGCCTTCTCTTCTCCAGGCTGAACAGCCTTCACACTCTCAGCCTCTCTTCACAGGACAAGTGCTCCTCTGACCTGGTCTAACAGGCCTGTGTCCTTCTCGTGTTGGGGGCCCCACAGCTGGGTGCAGCTATCCAGGTAGGGTCTCAAAAGAGAGCAGCAGAGGGGCAGAATCACCTCTATTGTCTGTTCTTTATTTGCAGCCCAGCATACTATTGGCTTTCTGGACTGAAAAAACATTGTTAGATCATGTCCAGTGTTTTGTTCACCAGTATTCCCCAGTCCTTCTCTGCAGGGCTTCTCTCAATCATTTCATTCCCCAGGCTCTAATAATATTGGGGATTGCCCCAACCCAGGGGCAGGACCTTGCACTTGGCTTTGTTGAATGCTGTGAGGTTAAATAGAAAGCGAATCCTAGAGATGCAGGTTCAGTGAGGTAGCCTGAACAAAGTGCTTGATAATAACATTAAAAGCTTCTGTAGTAAAGCTTTTGCAGAAAAATGTTAAAACCAGATAACCAAGACTTTGGCTAAATGCTTCTTATGTAAATGATTTACATAAAATATTTAATATATGTTAATAGCAACTCTAACAAGGCTTAGAGGTATCACTAAACCACCAAAGCTTGGCAGGAAGTAGTCAGCCAGCAGTTAAAAACACCAAACCTCTCTCAGGAAAATGAAAAGAATACCTGCAGTTATATAGACTCTGCGGCTGGTTAAATTATAACCATTTTATCAAATGAGCTGAGCCATCAAAGGAATCTGAATTTATATTCACAATCTAAATCTAGAAAGTAATCAAGAGATAAAGGTGTAAATCTTCAAGCATACATGTATTAGACATGCAACCAAGTTAAAGATGAAAAAAGATTATGGAGTACTTAAAAGAGGATGCCCAGTCACCAGTCCCAAAATCTTGCAGCTTCTGTTTTGTCTTCAAAATTGATGGAAATCCTTATGCAGGTGACATTTCCTAAAGTGTCTCAGGGAGGCTATTTCAAAAATACTGCAGAGGCATCTGGTTGTTGTATTTTAAAAAGCCCTAAATTTCATATTTATTTTACTTGAAATCTTTCAGCACTGATGTTGTTTCTAGAGACTTCTTTTCCTAAATATATTCTTTTTGTTTTACTATTAAGTTTGTCTGATGTGATGAATCACTGTGAATCAGCACTAGGTGATTCAGAAGCTATACCTTGTACAGCTGCTGGAAACTGTAATCAAAAAAAGCCAGCTTGATTGGTCCTTGCAGGGATGCTCCCATGTATATATATGAAGATCCAAAAGGCAGATGGCTAGTAACTAATGAAACTCACTTAAATTTTCAGGGTTGTTTTAGGGGTGGGATTCTTTTTCCTAACCTTTTCAGATAAGGGGTTTTATCTTTGCCTCCTTCTTAAGGTGGGTTGCTTGTTGTTCTTTTTTTTACTAACTTGGGAGGGAGAGAGGGAGGGAGGGTAGCTCAGGATGAATCAGTGTAATGCAAATCTCAGTAGTCTGTATGAATGATTTCACATTTATATGAAATGGTATGTTATGACTGGGAAACTAAGGAGGAAAAACAGATATGTAAAGTTGAGATTAAGGACTCTTGGGATGTAAAATATAAGTTTGAATATGAATCTTCTTCTGAGCACACTCCATTGATACTGGTAGAAAAAGTGTGAGACACTAATGGTGCTCACTTGAACAGTCGCAATGAGGCTGCTTTGCCTAAAGTCTGAATTATCTGTTTTTCCGTTGTACACAAAACTGTTTGTATGTGGTTGAAAAAACAGTTAATGTTTGCTTAAATCAGCTGAGTGAGAAGGGGCAAGACCAGGGGTCAAAGACAAATCCAGTGACTATTATAAAGCTATTTGCTGTGACTGGTACAGATGGTACTTTCTGAATCTGTCAGCTGAATTCCAACTGTGACAGTCCTGTGTTACCTCTCCACTAAGCTTCCAATAGATCTTTACTCATAAATAAGTCTTTTAGGCTGATTTTGAAGGGAATCCAAGGTAGTCTCACAGACATTTCCCACAGATGTTTTCCTGGATATGCTGTGTCTAGGTCTCAGAGTGAAAAGGGTATGACTCCCCCACAACTGATTAACTCAGCAGAACTAACATCTTTCTAGTTCTTTTTATTTTTGTTGACACCACAAAAAAGTCATGGATGGATGCTGTGTATGATGTTTCATCTGCTTGGATTCAAGAAGTTAATTGTAAAAAGCCAGTCCAGAAAGTGTTTATTGTAGTGTGCTCTTACACCCTCTGCCACAGCATTCATGTCTCACTTTTTTAATCTCTGCATGGTAATACTCCTCTGTGTAAATAGTTCTTCTCAAATCCAGATGTTGCACAATCTCCTTTCATAAACTTGCCGAGACACCCAATGCTAGAGCTGCGATGGCATCCATCCTCTGTCCACAAAAAAATTAATACCTTGCTCTCCTAATCACATAGAGCTAAGCACCTTTTCAGCTCACATTCATACTAAACCAACTTCTACAAAGTAGTAACTTTGAAAGCCCCTTTTTTCTTTGCTAGTGGCCTTGTTGCAGCACATCAAACAGCTGGTTTGAAATTGGGGAATGACTTGCCTAGCTAGCAATTAGGCTAATAAGGGTGTTCTGCTGGATAGTCCTGACACAGTTTCAGCAGCGTAAAGACTGGGCTGCCCTGTGTACCCTGGCAGTATGTGCTTTGTACACGGTGAGGAATGGTCAAGTACAGTGGTTTGAAGTCAGCTTTTAGACAGCTATTCAAGGACAATGTTCTTGTAGAACTGGTGTTTTACCTCCTTGAAACTAGTGGAGTTAGAACACTGCTGAATTTCTCCATGGTGACTTGCATCTTGAAGTGTTTAAGAATATGACTCTTAATTAGTAAATTCATTTAAGTAATGCAGAAAATCCAGCTACTTTCCTCAGAACAAAGCAGATATTTATGCCTTCTTTAATAAATGTTACATCACTGGTGAACAGCAAAAAATAAAAGTTCCTATGAAAAACAAAATAGTGTTTTTCCTCTTTTATATGAAACTCTAATACTGCATTTCTGGCACAATGGGATGCTGTTCAAAGAAGAAAATTAACAGTACTTCCTGTATCACTTTGTTGCTCAGAAATCTGCCCTTGAGCATAAACTTATTTTTTCCAGTTTCTAAGAGTAAATGAAATCCAGAGCAACCAGCAAAAGAACAGGCAATACTGTTCTGCAGGAATGTAATACAGTTAGTTTCCCATCTCTGCTGGAACTCCTTACTAAACTTCAAAGTTTAGTAAGTTTTCACATTATCCAGATTTTTTTCTTCTTTAATATTTTTACTGCCTTTTCCATTGAACTCTCTCTTGCTGAGAAGTTAGATTATTCCCTCACTGAGAGTCTCTGGTTTATGCATCGGTTTACCTTTCTGTCCACCTAGCTATACATTTGTGGCTATGCAATATATAGAAACATAAGACAAAGTTTTCAACTTGTGATCTTATGTAACATATTGAATTTGCACATTTGGTTATGTGGCTTTTATTACCTTAAGATAGCATGAAGAAAATGAGTAGTTTCAGGTAGAACTTTTAGTCTGATCAATTATAGACATTTGATTTTTTAACTATTACTTCTCGCTCAAGATCTTCTGTCCCCAGTCATCTTGAAGAAATTTTTGGATGCCTTTATATTTGAAGGTGTTAACAGTTGTTTACATACCTGTTAGGATTTATATTTTCTGTTTAGTACATAGCTACTTCTAAAAAGTACAAAAGTGAGAAATAAGCAAAGCCACAGAAGGGTGAGCTGAGTACTATTTTACACCCTAACCTCCCATGGATACCCTCAGGAGTAAAAATATCATTCCTTTGTGTAATTCGTGTAATTACACACATTCCGCCAGATGAAATATGGGGGCAAAGCAATCAACTCATATTTTTTATTATATTGCATGTCTTACAAAGATTGGTTATTAAATAACCTTCTGAAATATATCTCTTAGTGTGAAAACATTTATTTACCATCTGTTGGCCTGTGAACTCAGACCTGTGCAAGTCCTTATTCTTGAAGAAGGCTTGCCCCTGTGAAATTGCTGTAAATCTGACCTACCAAAGGGAAAGAATTGCACATGTGATCATACCCTCTGTATTCTCATAATATAGAACCCACACATATTAGCAGAATAATATGAATTTTACATAATTGTTAATAATGGCATAGGAACAAAATTTAGGCAGGTCAATAAAATGCAAATTTTATTAAATAATGTGAATCAGTAATAAAAGTGTGCAAGCCTCAGGATTTCAGCTAAAACAACTGAGAAATTGAACAAGTTCAAATGTCAGTCTACAGGGTATAATTTCATTACTTTCAGACTTTTATAAACTCAAGCATTTGCAAAAAACCAGAGTTAATTGGAAAGTAAAGATGGGGAAGGTTGCCCAAAAGTATATTTTGCCTTTTCTTTACAATTTTTAATGGGATTTTTTTTCCTTTTTTTTTTTTTCCATTTCTTTTCTTTGGTCAAACCAAAAAGCCCAAACACTGATTTTTCTTCTTTAGGAAACTGAAACCTGGACGTTTTTGTCCATAAAATTCAGAAATTTGTGTATGCATTAGCTAAAGAGTCAGCATTCTTGCCAAACTCATGTGTTGAGATGGTCAAAAGAATGTTTGAGAAAAGTATATGCTCTTTTTATTTAATTTAAAACTAATTTAGCTATTGAAAAAACATTGATAGAAAATATTTCTTCACACCAATAAGCCAAATACTGTGTGATTTAGGCTGTCCACTCAAAGAAGCAACCACTCCTTCATCTTTCTGCCATCAAACATAGTTTTAAAAGGATTTAATGACAGTGGGGGCCAGGATAATAAGTTTTCATGATCTGCAATTCGATTTTGAATTTTTTAAATGCCTTTGAACCTTTTTCCTTATTTCTCTGCAGCTGAAACATGCTGGGAAAATATGGGTTCAAAAAGGGGGGGGGTGTAAAGCAAGTTATTGTATTGCAATTTTTGATTGCACACAAAGATCAATTTAATGTTTCATTATGTTTTAAAGTAAATACTATAAGTGAATGCTTTGTCTTCGAAAGCAAAGAGATTTCTGAGGATTTAGATGATATAATTATCTGAAATCCACAGAAGAAGCCAGTATTGGCTGAAGCCTATACTTTGCAGCTATGAAAGAAGTAATGATTTAATTTAGTTCTTTCTTAAATAAACATTTAAAAGCCAACAGTAACTCAGTTTATGAAAGTAAAAATATTAAACCCTACAATAAAAAAACCAAAAAACACCTTTCCTGTTTTGACCTTAAAAAACATTTCACTGTGTGGTCTGGACAGGTACTTCTGATCAAATTACAATAATGAGTCAGATTTCATCTCTGCTTTGTATCGTGAATAGGGAAGGAAATTAATGTGGAATCAATTTGGGACTCGGCCTGTATAAAGTAATGTACTTTATTACAGGAGGCTGCAAAAGATAGGAATTCATGTAATGATTTGTTACCAACATACATTTAATCTTCTGCCTCATGGCATGAAGGCTGGGTAAATCATGTTTCCACACCCAAGCAATATAACTTTAATGTATGCTGTAGTCTTGGGAACACCTGTGCACCAGCCTCGTCATGCCAATAAAGATTATAGATCAAAATGCTTAAATAATTCACCTGTTTTACATCAGAGAGAGACAGATTCTGACAATACAAAACAAGAGAAAATAAACAGAATATAGAGGAGAACAGGAATTTCCTGTAAAAGTCATTGAATATTCCAGATGTCATTGTGTAATTATAATCTGAAAAAAAACAGGGATCACTTTAGTGTCCTGTAAAATAAATTGGAATCTTTCCTTTGAACATTTTACTCAGTCTCATGCTGCACAACGTGTATTTACCATTGCATTGCCAGGTTCAATTTCAAAAGCTGTACCCTTTTCAAATGGTGTGACACTGAAATGTAAAAGGAAATATAGTACTGTATGATGTGCAGAAGAAAAGCTTATTAGATTTCAGAAATAGTTAAAAAAATTCAGTCTTGAAATAGAAAATAGATTTGAAAAACAGAAATATGAGATAAGACTTTTGTCTCAATCAAGAGGACTTTTCCAAAAAGTGTGAAATGTAACAGAGAACAAGGTTACATTTTTGTCCCATTTTTGTCTCATTTTTAACAGCTTGGAAAAAAGACTACTAGAGCCAAATGTTGCCTTTAATGTTATTTTCAATACTCCATCATGATTTTTATCAGTCATCTCCCTTTATAACAAGGTCTTTTTTCTCTTTCCATGTTGGGGCCAAGCTGACTACAGAGCAAAACAGATCTTCATTTCCTTTTTCATTTTTAACATAGTAAAATAGTGAGAAGAAACATACCAGTCTGAGACTGATCTGTTCCCACCCTCTCTTTTCTCTTTTGTAAAATGAGATGTCAATAAAACCCTAGATCATTTCAAAGTGTTAGTTACAGAAAATCTAGCTATCTTAGCTGCTGAACATAATAGGAAAATCACAAGCCATGTTTTAAAGAGCATCAGTTTTCAACTGCTTTTATAAGGACTAGGCGAAGAAGGTGAAAATAAATCAAAGTATGGTAAAAAAAAAAAGGAAAATATTTCAAGGAAGACTTCTTTCAGTATGGGGGAAAAAAGCTAAAACAATAAAAATCAAGACTTTTTAATAGGTGTGGGGGAGGTACTTGCAAGCAGTTGAAATGAATCAGAAAATGAGAAATCACAGGGTGAAAAAAGTTTAAAAGGTGAAAATAATGAAATGTAAATAAATGAAACATAAATCAGAACCAGACTGGCTAGAATAAATTCAGCAGAATTTACAAGGGAAGAAAGAAATAAAAAGAAGCAGATTTACTTCAGAACTAAAGGCCCTTCAAAGAAATCCAAAATGTATAAGAAAGTTGACAGAAGTGAAATGATGTGCAGTTAAAATTGCAAACATAATTAAAAGCAAAGTGGTTGGAAATGTTATTATGAACAAAAACTTGAATACTTAAAAATTGAAAAGAACCAAAGAATAAAAATTAATACTGCTGACCAAAACATAAAACTCAAAGTACATAAAATAGAATTTAATGCAGAGTGCAAAAATAATATGGCACAAAAAGCTGCAAGAGTTGAGTTTGTTCATTTCTATAACCTACCACAATGGAAGAGACTTGATCTTCATTTTAAATATACAAATCAAAATGGGAAACCATTCTTTTCCATAGGCAAAACTAAAAGCTGTCACTTTTTATTTGCAGCATAGTTATGTTTGGGTTATTTTCTTACAATTTCTCAAAACAGAAGTTGAAAATACACTAAAAACACAGATCTCTTTTTTTCTTTTCAATTTACTGACATTACATTGGCAAATACATACCCTGAAATAAGCTAAGATCATATTCCTTCTTCTCTGATACCTCGAATTGCAGGCTCAATGTCTTTGAGTCTCTTGACTGACAAGTGGCTACAACTGGACATAGAAGTTTGTTCATACAAAAGCTGATTTCTCTGCATGTATATTTATACCAAAGGACAAAATTAATACTTTGTTCAATGAGAGGAAAGATAAGCTTGAAAAATCAAGTTTCTACCAACTTTCCTGAAGTCCCGTGAAAGATGCTATTAAATTTCCTTAACTGACCAAGTAATCAGGATTAAGTACCTCGTTATTTTATGTACTGCTATAGGTTACTTGAGATAGGAACCTGTTCTTTTTCTGTACTCACGGTGAGCCCTGAAGATTGTATATCTGGTTCCTGTAGAGAAAGTGTTTAACTCATCAGAGACTTAAAGATAATATGGTATCTAGGCTTAAATGCTCTTTCTTTTCACTTAAGTTCTCTACTACCTTCAGTTTGAAATCAGAAAAAAATAAAAACTGCAGTGTTTATAAATACAAAAAATAAAAACAGGCTGCCAGAGCATGTTTCAGATATTTATACTTATTCTGCTTTTAAAGATCTATATTTGCTAAGTTTTTATTCATAGTATGACCTTGAATTTACTGCCTATATTAAGTATCTCTACAATAAATAGTTCCATTTCTTGTTCCAGTGTAATTTTCAGGCTATAGTATAAGGATCAGAACTAAGGAAAATCAACACTTCTGAAATTAAAATAGCATATCACCTTCATTTTCTTAAAAATAAAACCTTTAAGAATATAGCATGAAGTTATTTTTATCCAAATTTACAGTAAGCATGCATATGAGAAAGAGACTTTCAAGACATAAAATCTTATGAATGAGTATTATATTTCCTACTATTGGAATAATAATATGCCATTCTCTTTTTGAATAGAGTATTTTATTTCAAAGTATTACCTTTGATTACTATTATAGAAGCAACATCAATGGTTTTAAAGTTGCTTTTAAAACTCCTGTTGATGGCAATTACAGTGAACTTGTGTTTCCTTTGAAAACTCTGAAATGTGTGGAACAAGCAGCTATTTGAAAAAATATCCTTAAATAGGAAAGATTCCCTAATCCAACATAGAACAGAGGATAGCTACTCTCCATTCTATAGCAATATTTTCTAATTTTGTATAAACAAAATGGAAATGAAACTGCTCTTTATGATTGTATCCTTAAATGTATTCAGTGCCTGCATATTCAAGACTGGACTGAGCAAAAAAATTAGACAAATTAACATTGTCTGATGATTTGGCTAATGTTTTCATACTGAGACGACTTCTTTCCTATGCAGGTCAGCTGGCACAAGCACTCATGATGGAGAAAAATAGTGCTGTCTCACTTTGTTGAAAAAGATAAATGTCGAGGACACCCTACACTGGGGTTGCAAATCCCTCATGATCCATAGACTGACATATAGGGTCATAGGCTTGTCACAGCAATAAGAGCATTGAAACAGAAACAGGCTAAGAGAAGATGATGCTTACAGGGAGGGAAAGGAAGGATGGATGTCTGTTAGTGTAGCCAAAGGCTACACTGCTGCAGATTCCTGGACAAAATCCCACAAACTCTATGCCACAAGATATGAGCTTAGGTGTCAGGATCATTAAACTTTTTCTTGTTTTTCTTTTGCCATACCGTTATTATTTCAACAGTGACAATGCTGCTGGGTTTTGAACCGTTCACACAAGGATTCTGTGTTGCTAAGACCCTTCATTGAAAAAGGAAGGGAGTGTTTAAAACGGACATTATGCCGCCTCCTCTGCCTGAAGCACAGTTTCTGAAAAACCCTTGTGAAAATGAACTTTCCCTAACAAGAGGAGTGGAGGGGGAAAAAAAGCAAAAAACCAATCTTTGCTCTTTTGTCCATTCTTACTGTGCCAGCGAGGAGGTTTGCAGTTTCAAATAATTAATGAGTCTCCCAGTTAGAATATGTCCCTACAGTTTAGCATAAATTTCAGTGTTGTGTTTTGTTATCCACAGTGAGTTAAATCATCTGTATCAAATGTCATTATGTTGTACGAAATCTATCTGACGGAACACTATAAAAGTTTTATGACAAAAGGTATTGAAGTTCCAGAAAGATGATTAGCAGCTCCTTGTCACAAAACTGATGTGTGATTTGGAAGTTTTAAATACAGTTATTAGTTATGTAGGGAGAATGAGTAGATATGAATACAATGTGCATTTGTCATTAAGCTGAGAGAACATTTAAAGTACCAGAATAAAGAATGCAAAGGAATCTAGTTAATATGTATGTGATTAATGATTTTTAGTATGTTTACTGAGCAAAAACATGAAATTGTTCTTCATTAAATTTGTGCATGACACAAAAAGAGAAAGGGTATTTGTATTCTATTTATTTGGCAGGGTTTGGCAGCAGGGGAGCTGCTGGGGTGGCTGCTGAGATCAGATCAGCTTAACCTACCACAGTCTTCTGGTGCCACATGTGGGCTCTGGAGGAATTTGAGAAACGGGCAGTAACCAAGAGAGATAATGGGCAAATCTTGATCTGAATATTACCAGAAAGCAGAATATTTGTGAAGATTATTTTGTAGTTGTGATGTGGTGTAGGGACAAAGGATGTGGTGTGCACGTGTTGTCTGCCAGCGTTGGTGCAGTCATGACATCAGGTCGAATTTGGTGGATAATTCTCTTTATCAATGTATATGAGGTTTGTGCAGACTGTGTGATGAATGTATATTTTAATGATAATTTTTAAATAGTGATTCACAGAGGTGAGGGGGGGATGTCTGGGGGGCAGATGACCCAGTGCAGGCAGAATAGATGTAACCTGAAGGAAGCTGCAGCCTGCAGGGGACTCACTGGACCAGCTCTGGAAGAGTTGCCACCCATGGGAAAGACCCTCATTGAAGTCCATGAAGGATTGTATCCCCACAATGGAGCAGGGGAACGACAGGAGGAGGAAGGAGCAGCGGAATGACATGAGGAGGAAGGAGCAGCAGACCTGAAGCATTATGAACGGACTGCAACCCCATTCCCCCTGCCCCTGCCCACTCAAGGGTGTGAGAGGCAGAGGTACAGGAGTCAGGAGAATCTGAGCCTGGAAAGAAGTGAAACTGGTTATAAGGTGTGTTTAGTTTTGGTTTTGTTTCTCACTATCCTACTCTGTTTTTAATTGGAAATAAACTTAATTATTCTTCCTCAATTTTAATCTCTTTTGCCTGTGACAGTAATTGGTGAGAGATTCCCCTCACTCAACCCATCAGCTTTTAATCTTATATTGTTCCCTTGTCCAGCTGAGGAGCAGAAGAGACAAAGTGGCTGGGTGGGTGCCTGACAGACAGCCAAGATCAACCCACTGCAGTATTGAAGAAAAGAGTACTTTCTCATCAATATCCCTGTTCCCTGCAAAGTCTGTGCAGTTAAAAATAAAGTCAATAAGCTACACAAACTGGAGGGCAACTTTCAAAAAGCAGTGACTAAGAAAAAGGTACTGAGACAACCAGATGAAGGATAATTGGTTGAAATTGCTTTCTGGTAAGTGCAATTTTTGGGACTATCATGGTGAATTTCTTATGTTTAAGCAGAGTATAAGGATTGGAAGGTGCAAGTGTAGATACTGTGATTTCCTACTGCCTTTCTCTGTGTGGCACTTGTGAAATGATTTTCTGATGATAATGTCCACATCTAGTGTTTATTCAAGAGAAAAATAAGGCGATTGCATTACTTTCTGTAGGTAAGTGTGGAATAAATTTCTTTAAGTACAGAAATCTTTAACAGGCAGAAATTTCACAGTACACAGTGGCTGGAGGCTTATATAAGAAAAATTCAGATGAATATTGAGGAATTCCTTTTTAACACAGAGTAGCTAGCCATTGAAATAGCTTTTCTAGTGAAGCATTGAATTTTATATCATCTGCAGTCTTTAAACAAAGGCTAGATCATTTTTCTAAAACATGCCTAGCTCAGAAGTTGAAGAGTGGATACATCACTTCCCAATTTAAAGTCTACAGCTTCTAGAAGCAGGTCAAGCTACCATGATTCCTCATAGACTTGAAATCTGTGTTAATTCTTAAGAGAGATATTAAACGTGAATGATAGGTTGGAAGAGTAATTGCCAAGAACAACAAGGAAACTTAGGCACGAATTTAGTGAAGTGCTTGTAGACATGAAAAAGGCAAACACAGACTTGTTCTATGAACACAAAGGTCTGCATCCAAAAAAATGTGTGGATTCAATGCCTGATTAGTGATTTCATTTTAATGCATCTTACTGTGGGTTTTGTCTTGTAAGACAAACTGGAAAGATTTTGGAGAAAATCAACAATTCTGTAGGACAGAGTTTCTTTTTTATTGTGGTATTTGTATTTAATTAGGTACATTTCATGTCCAAATTGTAACATTTTAGTCAATGGGTACAAATGGCAAAGAAAGCAAAGAAAACATGATGCAGGATGCTTATCTTTCTGTATACTTACCCGTAAAAAACCTGGTTTAAAAGTAGGATCACTAGCATTTCATCACATGCAGATTTTTAATGTTTTCAATTTTCATGATTCAAGTTATATTTTCTGGAGAAACAGCTCTATAATAGGGTGAAGCCAGCTGCTTATCACAAACCATATTGCATATATAGTCACAGAACATTTGTTATCACTATAGCGACGTACCTCCATTCAGGCTAAAACTTTCACTGATTTTTGGAGATGTTTAGACAATGCTTGAAGATGAAGAAGAAATTGCTCATAAATTTACCCAGCTTGGAACAACTAGCATAGCATTGCTCCCTGAACTTTTCAACAACAAGAAGCTGACAGCAGAAGGAGAAACCAGCAAAAATAAGTTGTATACCATTAAACCTGGAGCAAACTTAAAATTAAGCACATAAGTGTAAAAACTGTTATGGCTGACACCATGCAAATGTTTGGTTTTTTGCTTTCCAGTCTGTGTATTCTATCAGAGTAACCATATGCTTTTATTATATTAACAATAATGCTTTGCTCCAGAAAATAAGATTGATTAATGATTGATTTGCCATTGTTCTGTGCTTCACCATGTGGTTCTTGCTATGCTTCAATTTAAATGCAGGCTTTATTGCCAAGAGCTTTTTTCTACATCCCTCCAAGATTGCTTTTACACAGTAGGAATAACAAGGAAAACTGCCAAAGGAAGGCCAAACATTTCCTCATAGCACCTGTGGACACAAGAGCTGCACATCACTAATCTGTCAGAGGGCAGACCAAGTTGATCAGTATAGTTCCCTTTTCTTTTAAGGACAGGGCGTCTTGTGGAAAAGCAATGTCTGAAGTTTGACCTCCTGCTGTGCACTTCCTCATCTGACAAATAGGAATTAGGGTTTTTCCCAGTTCATATGAGGGCTGTTCAGATTTGGGAGTCATGTATAGCGAAAGTTATTTGGTATGAAGTCCATTTTCCGTTCTGGTTTGATTCTTTTCCCCTGGCATTAGCAGCCTACGAGGTCTAGCCAACTGTGTTCTCTCCTTTTCTGGATGGCATTCACAGGCAGCTCATTTTTCACCTCCACACTGGAACAGAGTTTTCCTGGAGTAGTTCTTCTTTCTCAGAATTGAGAATGACAGCTCAAATGTTCTTAGAGCCTTTGCTAAATGGATTTTGGACGGTCTCTTAAGAAGAGGCAGAGCTGGATACTGATCGAGATGTCTTGCTGTACTAAACTAAGATGCATGGGTGCAGTAACCTTAAGGTTTTTTTCATTTTCTCCTTGACTGCAGGGAAAAGGCATTGCGTTAAACCACAGGTATGTAGATTCTAATACAGGCAGAGCTTGGAATAATTTTACGATAAGTATCCTTTGATTCTTTCTCCTCTTGTGGGGCCCACCAGTTCACTAACTAACTAACTAACTAACCAACTAACTAACTAACTAACCAACCCACTCTTAACTAAACTGGCACTAAATCCCCATCACTGCACCTCTTCGAATATAGGAATTTTAATAAGTGGAGCTGATGGTTTCCTTGTGCAATAGGTGGAGTGGCAGCCACTGACCCATTCCAATATTATATCCTGCTTCTAAACAATATTTATCCTGTAAAACACATTGACCAAGAGTAATTCTACATCAGGAAATCTTTTAGCATTCGTATTATATATTAGCTGATTTCTACTATCTTTCACCCTTCAAAAACAGTTAGAAATCTCTTCCATGTGCGATTACCCAGATAGCTGGGTGTTGACTATGTGCAAGTCGCTGGGGGAAAGTATATCACTACTTGTGAAATTTTTAAAGATACACCAAGGTTCTCATTGTGTGATTTTATGAAATTATGATGCATTCAATTGGTTTGCTTCAAGTTATCTATTATCTGGTTCCTGTTGTACATGAGGATAAAGAGTACTTTCCAAGTACAAAACCAGAACATTTATTATAACAAATAATTCATCTCTATCCACAAAAACAAAAAGCTATATCCCTAGAAAAGTTGTAAAACCGATCATGCAGTTGATTTAGGAAAGTTGAGCTTTGCTCATAGTAAAATATGACTAGCTGGTAAGTGGGCATTTCTTTTCAGTAGCAGAGATAATGAAATTTCTTCCTGGCTCATACTCATGGATTGAAACAAATAGGTGCAAAGTTCTCAAGGCAGGGGTGTTTTTCACCTTTAGAAATACGTCTCCCTTCATGTTTTAAAATTAAATTTATTTTCTGTATGTAGAGAAAAGAAATTGAAGATCTACTGATAACTGGCTTTTTCTGTATTTTGAGGGATTTCTGTACACCCTCGTTACTAGACGGAATGAAACACTACAGCACTTCATGTAATTTTTTTCTGCTTATTTGGCTGGCAGTACTGTACACTTTCAGCAGCTACATGGCTATGCTGCACTGTCTTTTTGTGTCCATGAGTTGTATGTTTCCGAAGCTCAGAAGTCTGATTCAAAGAAACTATGAAAATACACAGGCAGCAGAAATGACAACCTACAATATCTTCTGTGTTTCACGATGGATGTGAGCCATGACTTCTGACTCCTCTTACTTTGTGTGGGTGGTCACTTGACAAGTTATCTGCAGGGTTATTACTAAGACACTGATACTTTTATTTGAAGTCCAAGCCTATCAGTTAGAATGAAATCATGCTGAAGAACAAACACATTTTACAAGGACAGTGAAAATTTCTTTGAAATGAAACTTCGCCTCGTGAAATCCACAGCTCTGGCAAGTGTCTCCAAGTGCATGACCTATTCATTACCAGCAGTTTCTGTAGTGGGTTGAGGAAAACTATCAACAAAACACCTCATTCCCATGAGCATCAGAACATCCCTGCTGCCAAAAATAGTCTCATTTTTATAACTGCATACCCTGCCAGCATCTAAATATGACTATTAGCCACAAGGCTGTGGAGAAAACAACTGCTTTGATTTTGTGAGCTGAGTACTCACAGATTCCCATTACACAACAGTCCTAATAAGAAATCCAGGTCTCATACAGCCTGGATTTCTAGGAAGAGCTGCATGTACATTAGATAGAGAGTTACTTCACTTAATGCAAAAGCCACCAAAGCTTCTTGTACTAGTCTACACATGGTAGAGTTTTTCTAAAAAAACTAAATATATCCTCCCATTTCAAATAAAATCAGGCATTAATAAAAGGTTTCAACATGTGCTGTTCTCACCCCGTTTCTTTGATTTTTAATTTTTTTACTGGAAATAACTGGAGAAAATGTGATATTTTCAAGAAAATTTCTGTACCAAATAAGCATCTTTCTACCACAAAGAATTCTAAGCGGCTATCAACTTCAGCTTGTCAACTTTGCAAAATGATTACAAAATCTCAAACTCTCCCTGAAGTCTGCACATAAATTACTCTCTTTTTCCTGCAGTTCTCTGAATGAAAGCAGCCTTGCCTGCATTCCCCTGTATGTGATGTGACCGAATCAAGCCTGAGCTGAGAGTGCCAAATTATGGTGTTGAACTTCTTGAGAAGAGCTCCAGCTCATGTCCCTGCTGGACACTTTTTCAAGTTCCATTCTGTGTGGGGGCAGCATTATGTATCATGCTGTCTAACCCACTTCATAATTGATTACCTCAAGCCTATGTCCATAAAACTGAAATATTATGCACAACACTGTATTGAATGGGCTGGGTGCACACTTATGACTACACTTGAAAATGAAATGGATAGACACTCTGCCCAGAATATAGTGCTCTATACTGCCATAATGGAGGAAACATAATAGAGTGTCACAGAAAACTCTCAGGCATTTCTGTCATTGAGAAGAATGGTTTTTGTGAGGATTGACAAATCTATCTCTGTACCAATCCATATTTCTGTCTTCATTAATCTATTTCACAAGAGATATGCAGTGTTTCTCCAGATGTGTTGCACAGATTGGAATCCGTGCTCTTATCAGCAAATCTTTTGACCCAAAGCATTTTAACAGTGTACAATGAAGGACTCACAAGAAATTAAAATCTTCATTTGTTTACAAATCTGTTAATCTCAGATTTGTAATCTCAGGTATTTTACTATTTTGTTTTGAATTTGTGAGCAAACTTTTGACTGAAAGGCTAAAAATTAACCTGAATCTCATTCTGCCTTGGGAGGGGCATGATTTTATTATCCTGCAGATCAAGTAATTGTTATTGTTATTACAATGATCAGATTCACAGTTGCACTATTTCACTCCCAGTGTAGTGATATACTGGTAGAAAATTGAATCAGTAGATCAATGACTCTTGCCTTTACAATGATGATTTCTGTCCTGACCAGCTAAAGCCCAACTAAAAAAGAAAGTGAAATTATTTGTAAACCTAACTATGAAAGTGCAAAGCCAGCTTTGTTCAGAGAAAGCGCGAGCCCATATTTATGTCTGGAAGTGCTCCTAGCATATGTGGCTTAAGGTACAAGCAACCCCAGCAGTACCTGGGATCCCAGGCTATGAAACATCTATGCTTTAGCTGTTAGTTGGTGGTGATTGTTTCTTGTGGAAAGGAAAAATCAAGGGATTCTCTACTGCTGGTGAAGGTGCCTGAGTTTAATACTGACTGCAAGAGACCGAGGACTTTATCACTGTTAATCCGATATAACTTTCCTTCACTCGGGTGCACCTAGAATTCCTTGTGCCTTCTTAAAAAGAAACTCAGTATAAAAATAGAAAACTTATTATTAACTGGAAAAAGAATACTCACTCTGCTATTTTGACTGTCTTCAATGTAACAGTGAAAAAGTTATTTTTATGGGAATATTAAGATAAGGATGGCAACATACTCAGACTTTTGCAGAAAATGATAGGTAGAAGAGAGATGAATTAAACAAAAATCACTCAATAAATCTCTGTCAAAGTTGGTTTAAAGCTGGTATTCCCTGATGCACAACTCTGTACTTGGACCTTAAGAAATTCTCTCCTGTCAGCTATAGAGAGAAATCGTTCGTAGCTACTTGTTGCACATGCAGAACAGGTTTCAAGCTTACATTGAATACCTGTCCTGACATTCTTGGTGCTCAGCTGTTTGGACGTTCGTGCACCCTATGTCACAGCTCCACATGTGCCTTCTCTGTACAGCACCTGCTGCCACACAATCTCAATCTTCCAAAGCACACTCATGTGCTATATATAACTGCACATCATCAGGAAACATCAACATGCATTTGAATTTTCTGCTTTTAAAGCAAAAACCCCCAATCAATTTTTTTCCACTTTAAAAAAGAGAAGAAAAGGATATCTAAACCCCTCAATTAAGCTACAGAACTGCCTGCTCCTTCTGTTAGTTCAAGAAAAGCTATAAAAAAACCTACAAAAAAAGAAAACCTACGGTAAACACATTTCCCAAGGGTTATAGGTCTAGTCAGCTCTGCACTAGGTATGTGTAATTATATCAGTATCCAGTGTCTCCTAATCCCACAAAATACATTTTAAAATAAGGACACATTTCTTTCTTCATCTTTGGAAGGAAAGTGTCAGCTTCTTTCTCTCCATTCCAGTGACTGTGATCTGATCTTCACAAACTTCATTTGTGTCCTCTTTAGTTTTTTTCTTCCCTGCACAATGGAGCTCAAACATCCTGTTTCATGGGATCTTTGTGCAAGTACAGACATAAGCTAAAAAATAATTTTAAAAATTAGCATGCATCATGAGTCTCACAGTACTGGGAAGGGGCTAAAATGATGTAAATTATTCTTGCGTTCTTAAAGGCTTAGAACAGTTGGAGAGTCAGTGTCATTGTAAGATCAGCAAAGAGGGAAGTCCTGGGTATGTTGTACACACCCAGTGCACTGCCTGCTGGTTTGAGCAGCAATGACAACCCAACCCATTCCCAATTGCTGCCGGCGTCCTGCCACCTGCAGGTCGGTACCTGCCCCTTTCCAGGGCTAGTGTATGGGCTGGGAAGGAGGTGTATCCCATGGAAATTGCACACAGTTCTACCTGCACAAGAAGAATCCTCCCACTTGCTTATTTGGAGGTTTTTACGAGGTTACCAAGCATTACTCATGACAAAGATGACAATCTCCCACGTTTTGTAACAAACCTACCTCACTGGAATCAACTCCCAAATCTGTAACCTGGTGGATTTTTTTTTTATTTGTTTTGTTGGGGATTTTTAATAAAAAGATAGAGATGAAAATTTAAAGGTGGGGAAATATCGAGTTGCACAACCACCTACAGGCATACTCTTCCCTCCCATGGAAGATATTGTCTTGCAAAAAGATTTTTTTACAACTCAAATAATTATTTTTAATGGCACCTATCAATGAGTAGAACTGTCTCCTCCATTTGGAAAGGAAGCACTTGCCAGCAGAGATGAATTCTTTCTAATGCTGCTGCTGATGCAGCTGTAGTAGTTCAAGGCTAGACTGTCAACATAAATTAGGAGCCAGAGCACTCTAAATCAAAAAGATACTGGCACACACTGAACAGTTTGGCACAATTATGTGACATGTGATCAGGATGTGTAGTACGTGAAAGGTTCAAAACTCAAAATCTTCATTCCTAATGCATAGGGACAGGTCTTCAAAGGATTAAGCTGTGTGACACCCATTAAACAGAGATTTAAAGCTTAAATCTTCTGTCCTACATGCAAGACTTTCCACATTGTAGCATGACTTTCTTCATACACAGCATGAAATATCATATTTTTCCCTTAAAATCTGAAGTTGACAAAATGAGGGGTTAATCCCTTTAGTTTATGATGCACTACCTTACCTCCTCAGCATCATATAAACAAAAAAAAAAACAAAAGAAGAGAAGCATTATTTTCTCATTTTTGGAGTGGTTTACTTGTTATTTTGTCTTTTAAGAAAGGCAAGTGAAGAGGAATATAAGTGAGCATCACGGTTAGTGTCTCATTTTGTTGCTGTTGCATTTTTCTCCCCATTTTAACAATTGTAATAAATCTTCTGGGTTTAGGGAGATGCAGACTGGGGCAACAGTGATGCTACCCCACAGATTGCTTGTGTCCAAAAGGGCAACTGTAAGACTGTTCAAGATCTCTAAACTTGGCTCTTGTTCTATTTGCATTAAAGAATTATATCCAAGTCTCACTGAAGATCAGTATTCTTTTGTCCTTTCTCAGTAAAACACTGTCTTGAGGGAACAGTAGATATCTCCCACTGAGTATGTTTATCTATACTACTGTCTGTCAGTACCTTGCCTGACGCAAACCCCAATTTTTTCATTTCTACGCACAGCCTTAAGATCAGTTACCTCACATGCTGAATTTCTGAAGTATTTTGCCTGGGAAGCACTCAAAACTTCATATATGTCTGTAAATGTGCTAGGAGTCAAATCTCAGATCTGACTTTAAAGAAATGGTTTCCTATAGCTAAGTAATGATATACTGTTAAATAAAATCAGCTATTCAGTATTATGACTGTGATGATGAAAGGTCAACAGCACACTCAATCACACTTCAAGACCGGGAAACTTCCTGAGTTAGTTCAGAAGCAGCAGCAAGCGAGCAGAGTTAAAAACCAAAAGAGTGGGAAATTATTATATTCACTTTGAAGACGGGATGTGGCACTAATATTTCCCTCACAATTTTTTCCAGAGATTATTAACTTGCTTTAATAAGAATGTGCTTTATGAATTCAATACATATTGTGAAAGTTCATGTACACATAAGGTAGGCTTTTTATTGATATAGGGAATTTGAGAACTGCTCCTTCTAGACCAAAATTTAAATGATCCAGTCATACATCTCTGTCTTGGTGTAATGCTACATGATTGAGCAGCGATAATAATTTCATTACTAATAAATGAGAGATGTCCATTCCCTATACCACGCCAACAGTCTATTCCTTTCCTGACGGTACAGCGCCTCCTCCCTCCTGCATCTATGCTTGCACTCATTTCATCCTGTGATGAATCAGCTTGATTCACAACTTAAGAAAAAAAAAAAATTGGAATAACAGGTGAAGCAGTTTGCTGGGCTAATGAAATGGGTCTGTCCATGAAGGTCTGATGAATATGAAAGTGGGCAGGAGTGAGAGCAGGAAGATTAAAAAAAATCTCCTCCTCCTCCTCCCCCTCCCCTTCACCAAATTGCTTGATATGTTCAGCTGCTTGTTCAGCACATCCCATAACAGGTGCTTCAGCTAGAAATGGTTTGAAGTGTTGAAGAAAATGAGAATGAGATCCGTGTGTCCTTTACACAGACAATACAAAGAGATGCAGGATGTGTACAGAGTGCGTTCTGGACCAGACTCCTTCTGACCTGTGCATTACCGGCACAACTGTTTTCTGTCCAGTGCAGCAGTACAGGCTCAGCTTCTCTGCATTCAAACTGCAAAGGCAATTAGGAAAACAAACGTAGATAATTCAGCAGTGATTTTTGTGTGTGTGTGTGCTGCTTCTGCAAAGTCCAGCTATTTCAATAAACTGTTGAGTCCTGAAGATTGCTGATTCTGTAAGGGGTAAAAGACAGATATGGAAGGATACAAAACATAATGTTTTTCTTCCTGAAAGCAGAAAAAAAAGACTGTTTAACGAAGCTTAAGAATTCTGATTCAGTTTGATTTTTAGAGTCTGTTATAAAGTCATGATTTAGTGCCACCTGTGTTTCTTATATGGCTATATGGCCATATATCCGTAGTCCATGTGTTGTCTAATTTTCAGCTACCTGACAATTGTAAATTATGTAAAACCCTTAAGAGACTGGATACTTTTGCAATTGTTTATTTGTTCATAAGGTAGTTTTCATAGAGAATACTGGATATTTCTAAAGCTGAAAACAAAATTCCATGTTACTTTCTTTGGTGGCAGTGCAGGTTTAGGCAATTCCTGCTCTCAGCCCTTCCTTCCTGTCTCCACACCACCACATCCATTGTGCCAGCACAGCTGTTTGTGCAGCTTGTGGTGAAAATGGGAACCATCTGAAAAATCCTAGGGCAGCAGAGAGAAATCAAAATCAAAAGGAAGCTTATAATAATGTGTGAATTAAGATGTATGAGAGGCTAACCTTGCATTGTGACATCTATGATGTCTGTGGAGGCCTTGTTAAGTTGACCCTAAAGGATCTGAGGTCCAGGGAAACTTTTAGAGTCTTTTATGAAATTTCAAAATATATCTAAAGAGCCTTCTTATTTATCTAATTCAAAACCTCTTTCTCCATCTAGTGACCTTACTTTTTAGTTGTTTGCTGCTTTGAAGATTGTTTGTGAAGCAATATTAAACTTATTCGAAAATAAACTTTGCTGAGGAGTTAAGACAGATCTGTAACTGCCAGCTGTTCCATCTCCTTTTTGCTCTTGCCTCAGAAAGTGAGGTAAATTGTAGCTAGATATATGTTTATGTATATATATGGGTACAGGGGATGTGTACATATAATCTTGTCAACATTTTTGAAAGCCACCTTTTTTTTTTTTTGCGTCAGGTAAGCAGTTCGCCTGGTTTTGCTGCCTATGAGAGAGCAAAACATGACAGCTTTCTTAAATATAATATCCATATAATTAAACACAGTTTTGTTCAAAATAATTTATACTTCAACAAAGCTGAACATTTAATTTCTGCTATGACTCACAGACATCGATGTCTCACCCATCTGTTGGGCAGTTTCTTCAGAGTGCCTGAGCTCCTTCTTTTTTTGATAACAAGGGGTTCTGTCACACTTAAGCATCACACCAAATGTTGCCCATTTATAGGCATATAACTTTGGATCACTTCACTGTCCAGATGCTTTGCATATGGGAGGCTGGGTATCTGGTTTCCATTCCAGGGACCAGGCAGTAAAATGCATATCATTTAGGTGCTTTGAGATTTTGGCTAATTTCAAGTCTGTGAATAATCGTTGGAACTATTCATGTCCTTGATGCTAGGCAAATGCCCAAGAGATTTACTAAAATGTTAAATCACAGTAAAACATTGGTCTCCAACTCAGAGATTTTAGTCACAAACTCGTTTTTCTTCACCTCATATTCTCATATACTGAGTTTTCTGTGCTTTTAAGTAATTATTTTTCTCCTTAAACCTTAAATACATGGCAAAATTTCACTGCTATTTTACCCTGATAGTTTTGTCTTCAGATCAGACAGCTAAAATGAAGTAATTTTGGAAGGCTGCGTTTCCTAAACATCTTTCCCCAGAACATCTCAAAATGCATTATGAAAAATAATCAAGCTCTTCAGTATGTCAGAGACACTTGAGCACTTGAAGGGAAATTAATTCTGGCACAGCTCGAGTCTTTCTTCCCAGCCCAGGATTCTGCTGTCCTGATTAATTCCTCCTCTCTCCTTCTCCTCCTATGCTAACAAAACTTCAACTACCTTTGATTCATACCTCTGTTTAACAGCTCTAATTTACTGCAGACTATTTCTTCTATGATTACACAATACTTCACACAGCCACCAAAATCTGTTTTCCTTCTGAAGTCCTTTTTTTTTCCCCCATGCCCCTTTATTTTTTGATCAACCCCTACCTGTTCAATTTACACTTTGTCATTTATTGAATGAGTCTTATTTCCTCAGTATCTTTTTCCTTTGTTTAATGTATTCCATTTCAGTTCCACCCCCTTTCATCAATCTTTTGACATGTTTCTTAATTCTTTATTTGTAGGATTGCAAATCTGACTCTTTCTTTGCATGTGTTTCCTTTTTGCTTGAATCAAAAATCTGAAAATTAACTAGACTTGCTTTGAAGGAAATTTGCCTTTTCACACCATTCTTCTTTTCACTAATCAGTTCAACTTCTTTCAGTTAAGAGAGTATCTCACATCTTTGAACTTCCAGTGTTGGAAAATACATTCTTCTTTCTCCCACTGTTGAGTTTGGGTTGGACATAAAAGATTCAGAGAGCATCACAAAACCAGAAAATGACATGGGACTGAATAAAAATGGAGAATGTCTACATCTGGTTTTTCACTGAATGCATTCCTTATGTTAACACCCTAATTTAAAGACTGTGCCATGGGAGCTCTCATTGCCATTCCGTGTACTTTGCTGGATAAAAATCACCAAAGACATGTACTGATGCTGATTTCAGACAAGGCTGTCTTGGTTAGTCTTTTTCACTCATTTAGTTGTCAGTAATGATGAATACAGTATAAATGGAAGACACGGTGGTTTTGCCAGAGCTAGTGAGAAATACTTTACACCTTCCTTACCAAAAGGGTTAAACAGATGCCCAAGGCATGTTTACCAGCTGTACTACTCTTAAAAGAGTACCAGATAGCTCAGTAGCTGCTTTCGTCAGAAGCAATGTTGCAGGCTAGAGTCACTCCTTCAGCTGCTGCCCCTTCTCAGTGTTCCTTGCTACCCACCCTACACCTTTCATCTACCTCCTGGCAACTTTATTCATTTACTAATGATAGCAGTGAGAAGCATTGAAGTTTTTAATATAGTTATCAGTGTTAGTAGTAATATGAGAGTCAGAGATTCTTTTATTCCACTAATTTGTAAACTAATTACTTTGCTAATTTAAGAAATAAAAATAGCAAGTAATAAAGGATTTTAAAAATATTTTAGAAAAGCATGTTAGAAAATACTGTTCCAAAATAGTGACTCAAGAACCTACTGCCTGCTTTCAAGACCCAAAAGTGTACTACTTGGCAATGGGATACTGACAGATTGGTTTTGGTTTTGATACCATTAAAAATTATTCTGCCCTTTTCAAAACACCTGAGCAGTCCATTTCACCAAGAGATGTGAAATACGAGCACCATCAAGTGGCAAGGCATGTAAACTACAGCTTGTATTTCATATTTTTCCTTAAACCACAGAATCTAACTATGCATTAGATTATATTATAGTTTATAGTTTATATTTAATTTCCTGCATTTAGAAAAAAATTGCATAACTGTATTTCTGCTAACTTCTCAAAGATGTGGTAGAAGTAGAAAGCTTTTCTTGAATACCCTGCATGTCAGCTGAATTCTTGAATACTCTGCATGTCAGGGCATTTGAGTGTTCCTTGGTGGTTAACACAGGCAAGTATTTTCAGAGTATCTAAAGTTCTTCTGCAAACACATCCTCCTACTGCCATCATAATCATAACTGATTCCTCCCTAGAGTGACAAGACCACTGTTCCCCTTATGGCAGGATAAGGATTCATCAACTAAACCATATCTGCTGCTTCCTGAGAATAGGGTTATGATTGTTCAACGTTTTTTCCCTCCTTTTTCATTCTTACATATTTTTTCCTCTATTCTCTTTCTTTTCTTCACTACGTGATACTCTGTAAGGTATCAATAAAATTTTGATCCATCAAAAAAGACTAAAAACAGGCATCAAGACTGTATGTCTATTCTGCATTTCACTGAATTTGGGAACCTTCACTGAAGAGTATGGAGGTAATCATGTGGCCTTCACTTCTGCCATATTAATGGTGACTGATTCTTTTAAATTTCTGTAGCAAAATCAGATCCCAAAAATAATGGTTAGAGGAACCTTAGGACTTCTGGATAATTATATTGGAAATCTATTTTCACTTTCCACATGGATGATTTTGTTCTTAGGCCATTTCCAACTGTGTAAGACTCAATTAGGATTTTCTTTAAGCATGACTGACTTTTGCAATGATCTTTTCCTTAAACCACCCTCCTCACCCCCCAAAATTAATTGTAGCTATGACTGACATGACACATTCTGGCTTTTAAGTAGATAAATATGAAATCTCTCTTCTGCCCTCTTCTTTTACTACTTTGCTCCCAAAGCTGAAGTACCAAAGCAGTGTAAATGCCCTTGGCTTTAACAGCAAATGTACATACAATTTCTTACTTTGCTTCAGTAGTTCTTTCATTAATATGTAAGAACCTGGATCTTGCACTTTATAGTAATTACTTCAAGGTTTTTTAAATCTTCACATCTAGCTATTTTTTTTTACCAGTCCTGCTTCTTTAGGCTGGACAGACAGTGCCTTTTTAGGAGACCATTATACTAAACCAGAGCTAAAGAACTTCTGCACTTGAGGGTGTTCAATCATAGCTATCATCAAATTATGAACTGAACATCTGACAGTAGACAGGACATACCTTCTGGGCTTTCTCAAGCCTGAAACATTTCATAAAGCCGAGGTGATGTGCTAACTGGAGTTAATAGAAAGCAACCAATTGAGAACTAGTGGTTTAAATGAGTGGAAAATCTTAATACTTATTAAAAGTGTTCAAGTAAAGAGCAAAAGGGCAGACATATATTCCCCAGCAGAATAATCTTCAGCAGTCTGCTAAAGCAGAATTAGTCCCCTTTGAGATGCATTAAACAGAAGTAGCTGTTGCACTTTAATAGTAAGATCTTGCTCACAATTAATTTTAAGAGCTCTTTTGTAGCAGCAAACATTTGACCACAACTCCACATTGAAAACTAGGGTCTATGTAAGTAAAAGCATATGTCAGTACAGGTTACTCATCTGTAAGAACAGAATTCTGCACTCTGTGGACGGGGCACAGAGGGATGCATGGCAGCTACCCCAAACAGTCACTTTAGAAGCCTAATGTGGTATGATGGTGGAAATTTGCTGCTACTCTACCACAGCAGGAATATTTTGTAAATGCTTGCTCTGTCTCTAATGGTGAGCCATTACATACATGTGAATATTGCCAATACATCACTTATAAAAGAATAAGCTGCTTAAATTATGCCAGCTCTACCGCATATGTTCCAATATGTGCATTTTAGAGGACTACTTTAAATGCTTTTTTTATGTGCACAATTTCTATCACATGTAGAATAAGCCTGATAATTAAATATAGCTTTTTGTCAACTAATGCTACTAGTTCAACTTTCCGATGATTGGAAATTATTTCAAAAGCCCTCAGGTTAAAAGTGGAAAATTATCCAGGACTATTCTCCTGTGACAAAAGATTTATTCATAAGAATTTTATCAAGTTGCTAAAGTGCTTTGGTTTAAGGTTCTGCTCCTTTCCATTTATTTGACATAGCTTTTCCACACTGACATGCTCAAAACTGTACTCTTGAGACACAGAGCTTCAGAAACTTACACTTATCTCAAATAAATTAATCTAGTTCTTTGGTGCTGGGACAACGTAAGTAGGTTCTACCCTTTGCTTATTAGGGGTAGGAAAGTCAGAATTTATGCCTAATTTTAAAACACTTCAAGCTAAGGAGTAGATTGTGTACCAGCTTCTAGAGTATCCTGCCAGTTTACAAAGCTAGATCAGCTCCTGTATTCACAGTAAATGGCCCTGGCCAATAGTTTATTAAGATGACTGATTCTTTGTTTTCAGGTTTTTAGCATCTCTATTCATCTAGTAAATGTCATTCTTTCAGGTAGTACAGATGAGGAAAAAGCAGGCTGTGTTATAAGAAGTATATTAGGATATCACAGAGAAATACCTTATCAATCTCTTTATTTGTAGGTTAAAATGTAATGCCATACAGTTCTTAACAATTACTGACTGAAAAAAATTATCTGCATAAAACAGAAGCTAAACTGAAGGAGACTAATTAAAAAAGCCATCTTGCTTCAACTTTTGAAACGATTACATACAGAATAATATACATATTTACATTACAAGTATATTATATAAATATAATATATATGTAATCTTGTAACCACAATAAATATCAAGGTCTTCTTTAGGCACACAGCATAGAAAAAAATGCAGAATCTGCACAATCCTTAAGATTCTTGGAGTGACTCACTCTAACATAGTTTTCACACTGAAAAAGCAAATATTTTACACAAAATATACAGCCACAGTTTATGCAGTCCCCAGTAAATAGGGAATCTTTGATCGCCTTTCTATAAGTCTACTCCTTGATTTTCTAATACTATTGCTCTATACAGCTATTACATAAGAAAATAGTTTGCAGGTTTGTTTTTTACTCAGCTAATAGCCTAAGTAATTATCAATGCTAATAAAATAAGTACAGCATATCTACATAAGGTATATACAGGTGTTTACATGAACACGGGTTTGGTGAACTGCTACCAAGTTCACCATTAATACTTGGGAGTCAACCTGAAATTCAGCAGAAAAAAAAGGATTTTCAAGGATATAACCTCAGAAATATTTTATCATTTGAGTGAGACCTGGGCTTCAGAAATAGAAAGCTTTAAATTTAGAAATGAATTAAAAAAATCAAATTCTTGGCTATGCTGGCAGATGTAGGCTGCCATTGAATTTGAATGTTTCCTTCAGTGCAAATAAAAACTCAGAGAATTAATCCAAAGGGAGTTTTCTCAACCAGGATGTAGAGTCATGACATTTTGAAGACTGTCGCTATGGAGCACCTGAGATCGCACCCTAGTAAGTGACGCTGACCACTTCTCGTAGCAGGGCCGTGATCAGTGAGAGAAGAAATAAACAGCACTTTTTTTTCTGTAGTTACAAATCAGACTCTGGCATGTCAGGCATATCTGCCATCAGGTAGCCTATACCATAACGTCCATTTGGAGCAGTGTCCAGAGTTGGTGACCCAGTCTGTTTTCGGTATATGTTTTTGCCGAAATTTGGAGATGGCACTTCACTTGGACTCTTCCCATGAATCAGACTTGTATTATCTCCTTCCAGATTAACAGGTTCCTTTATTATCCGACCTCTTTTGTAGGATACAGATGCCAAACTACCAGAACTGTCATCGATAAGATTGCAACGGCGCACCATGAAGACTATTGGGACTGGAAGTATGGCCAACACGATTAAAGATATACAGACAATCATTCCCCATGTTGGATAGCTGTGGAACTCTTCCATAGCCTGAGAAAAACAATAGAGAAACTATTAATACATCTTTACCATAAGAATAACAAAATCCTGCAGTCCTCACTGAGGTCTGTAGTTTTCAAGCACATACTCCCCTGCACCGACAGTGTGGGCACCATTACAGATCTCAAATTCGAAGAGTCACTGAGATGTAGGATTGCTGTCTTTCAGCCAGTGAGCAGGACTAAAACACTGTTGAACAGTTTCTGAGATGTTCAGAGCAGTCTAGCAGCACACAAATCAAGATTTTTCACTTTAGGCTTTCTGTTACATTTGTCTGTAGTTGCTCCCTGATCCTTTGAAGGGTGTCTAGAAAAGACGAGTGTGCAGTGGTATCTGTAACTATGCCTGCAAAATTAGCCCTTGTTCTGTAGGCTAATAGCTGTTATAGACAGGGACCATCTCAGTTATTGCACTTTGCATAAACTTCATGTCAACTATAATGCATTTACTGGGGCACTGACTACACCTGCACACCTCTGCTGCATCCATGCATCGATGGCCAACAGGCTGCGCTTGCCTAATTTTGTATCTGGAAAGGAATGGCATGTTTGGTATTCTAAGGTATTTCTCTTTCTAATTTTTGAGGGCAAGAATCAAATGTAATAAGAGCATTTTTCTGAGAATCACGTAGCTGTCTGGATAGATGCAGGCATACTTTCTACCTATAGTAAAGCAAACCTCTTGTATCCACCCTTTACCTGTCTTTGCTGTGACTTCCCCCCCAGCTAATTTGGGCAGGTCTCCTGAGATGAATTTCTCTGACGTTTTCTCTCTCTCCATTTTGCACAAAAAGCCTGTAGAAATAGCTGAGGGCTCGAGAAATAGCTGAGAGCCTACAACTAGCAGAAGTCTTTGGAGTTACCTTGACTGAATTTCTTTTTGAAGTCAAAGCTCAGAACTGTCTTGCCTCTCACCCTAACAAGTTCGCATCGGAGACAGGTTTTAATACAGCTGCTACCTACATTGTGATACGTGTTCCCAAAGGGAAAAAAAATGTGACATGGCTAAATCTCAACATTTAACTCCACATAAAAAACCTGATGTGATATCTGAAATTATTTATGCAGTTATCACCCACCTGTTTTCTGCAGTAAAATAAGACTTAATGAATGTGAACAACCTCTTCCAACATTAAGTTTCTTCACCATACATCAACAAAACAAAAGTCACCCAAAGCATAAAGGTTTGTGTCAATCAGTTATATTATAAAGCAGAACTACTCTAAAATTATAATGGTTTTACATCAAAGTTACATGAGATAAAAGCAACCATATCATTAATTATACTGATTTTGAATTTCTAATTGCAATTTTTTTTTGTCTGTTCATGTATTTCTCAAATGCTTCAGATGCAATCACTATGATGATGATGATGGTATCATATATACATACAAACTACATATACACATACATACTACATACATACCGTATCTTCAATCCAAGCATTGTAACCAGGAGGACTTAATACCATTTGGACAATGCTAGCTACCAGCAAACATAACAACACAAACGGTGAAACATACTTCCACATGTAGTAATAATACTGGCTTGGAGAAAACCCCAGCATATCCTTCAGGTCCTCCATAAATCTGTGAAGGGATTAAAAGGTTATTGTTAGTGCAGACATTGAGATTTTGAGTTCTATAACTGATACATAGCACCTAACTTGAGGGAATCAACACACTGAAAAAAATGCATATATAGAAATAGTTGTAGTTTAAATTACTGGATGGGCTGAAAAACAGAGCTTATACTAGTAGTTCAGACCAGATGAACAAAAAGAATCCCTGCACAGTGCAGTGACTTAGTAAGCTGCTTGCTGGACTGTGCTGAAGATATTTAAACTCACTTTTCTTTTATAAGATTCTTTTTCATATTTTCTTGTATTGTCTGCTGGGTTGTTTACCAGCACATCTTACAGATTGTGCAATATTAATTTTGAACCCACACATGTGCTGCAGTCTAAAAAACCAACTTTATGCATAAGCTATGGTTTGCATCATATAAGCTGCTGAAATAAAACTTTGCCAAGCTATAGAACTGCCTCCTTTCCCCTCAAAATCATAAGTTAAGACATGAACAAAACTCCTATTTTTGTACTCATGATGGAATACATGGTTCCAGAGCCAGTAGAAACAGAGAATGCTTTTAGAAATAATTCTTTTGGAGTGTGCACAAGCAATGATTGTTTTAACTCCTCTCTGGTCCCTTTTGAAATGTGCATCTCAAAAAAGCTCTTACAGAGGTATGTTTTCCAAGCAGTTACACATGTGAAGCTTCTGTCATGTAAACTCTCAGAAAAAAAATTAAACTGCACAGCTTGAGGGATTCTATTGTTTACACTGAAATAAAACACATCATTGAAAGGAAGCTGAACTTACAAATGGATTGTGCCCTCTATAGATAGCTCCTGTCTGAGATCTCCAGTTCTTCCAGTTGAACATGAATCTGTTATCCTTACTTTAAAGTCTTCCATTGTCTCCATCCTACTTATCCTCTTCTAAAAGTTTCCTTTAGCTCAAGCTCCTTATAGCATTAATTCCAGTGTAGGAGATTTTCCTTCTTGGCTACAGAGATTCACACAGTCTCTTTTCTATAGCACCCTTTGGATGCTATGCTTTGGTTTTCTACTATGTGATCAAAGACTTTATTTCTAATAAGACATTTATATGGAACTTCATCTACAAGGAACCCTTGGTACTATCACACCCAATGGCAACCTGAGGCTGTTGATCCTGACAGTTTTTGCAAACTGAATTGCTAGGTTCCTGAAGGACATACATCAGAAGAAATATTAGGAATACTCAGGTGGTCATTACAAATGACAAACTTGGCTGTTAACTTTTCACTGTATCCTGTCAGAACCCCTTCTGAAAACATGAATCACCTGCACTATGAGTCATAAGCAAAGGATTACCATATGCTACGCCTAAACATCAACTTTCTCACAGGTAAGCTGCTGACTTTTGGCATGTCTACCTCCATTCACAGGGGAGCTTGCACATTACCAACCTTATAACCAGGTCATCTGTTTTATCTTTTGGTTGCACATGTAAAATAATCTAAATGGTGTTTTTATATCTAAGTGATCAATTATAGGATTAAACATGTGGTCCAAGTTGGAATTCTCCCTTAATGAGCACGTAGACCAAGTACTACTTGCATAGACCAGAAACAATGTCTGGAAACCACAGAATTAAATTTTCTTCTTATAGTTTTGTTTCAGTGTGACAAAGGGTTGGCTGATTACTCAGATCAAACAAGTGAAAAGTCAAATGAAACCACACCCATTTTATGTCACACTTTTTCTCCATGCAAAGGAACCACACACGTTTTAATTACTTCAACGTATTAGTACAGCATGCTGTTTGACCTGTGGATGGCACAAGTTATTTTTGATACAAACTCTTCTATTCCGTAAGTGTGGCACATACTGATCTCACTTACTGAACACATTCTGCAGATTTTGGTTACAAAATGAATTAAACAAAAAAAGAAAAAAAATAAGAGGGATTTATGGCCATTCCTCTTCACCCATCCCCAATAGGTCACTTTACCTCATTGCCAACTGTGCTGTTTCCAAGTAAGCTTTGACCTTGTTTTTTCTATCATCTCCTCTCTCACAACTAATGCAAAGAACAATTAATTGCTACAACACCCCAAACTAAATCTAGTTCATAAATTGAAACCTTTTCTTTTTACTGCCATTAGAGTTGGCTTTGTTCCTTTCTCAGGCTGCCTGGAATACTGCACTGAAATACTCATCCTCATCTGCTGCTCAGATCATGGTTATTCTTGAAATCTTTCTCTTGATGTCTATACAAATTCCTTATATTTTCATATCCAGCCTCCTTTCTTACACTCTAGTTTTGTCTCTTTTGCTGTTGTCTCCCCTTTTTGGACCTCTTGCAATCATTTTTTGGGTTTCAGTATACTGTCCTGATGTAGGGTATCTTGCTCCAAACCTGCTCTTAATAACAGACTAGACTCTTGACCAGCTTGACATGCTTTCTAATTACTTGTATTTCTGTGTATATGGCAAATGCTTCATACAATACAATTAAAATACTAATAATTATTGTAATGAATAGTGTTGATATGGACAGGGAGATACATTTCCTTCACTTACTTGTCTATTCCATAAATTCGGATGACGGCAATATTCTCCAAAATGACCACGATAAGCAGGGGCAGAGTAGCTGAGTAGTCATCAAACATTGTCACAAAATAATTTCCAGAGCGCTGCACAAAGATCAGGCCAATAAAAAATGCTACCAAGCAGCAGATGACTGGAATAAAGGACAGAAATGTGAGCTAAAACTCAGCTACAACAAAGTTCCACAGATAAAGAGGAAATAATGCATTATTTCACATGAGTAAAGTCAATAACATTTTACTGTTTAGGGAGTCTCAATTTAAAAATATTAGTAATCCTACCTCTTTCCTATAAAATGGAAAAGTTATGAAATTAGAATTACTACAACTACCATATTAAAGCAGTCCTGACTAAGCAGCAGAGATTAATCAAGTGACTATTTCTCACTAAACATAATGTAAATGCAAGGGTAAAATCAATCAGCAGGGAAAACATCATACATCAAGTTAATTAGTCATCAGCTCATTTTTTGGAATTCAGAAGTGAAAATAACCTAGAAGTGAAAATGTGGTGAAAAAAAACCAATAGTATGAAAAAGTTTATATGATTCTAAGAAGACTATGATTCTAAAAAATACAAAAGCTGAACACGCTTTCCCTAAAAGATCATTCATAGCTTGAAGTTCTATTAGGATCTGTCTAAATGTATTTGTACATTAAGCAACAGTTCTATCCCATTATTAGGGACAACCCAAAACATATTTCTTGAAAGGTTGATCCTGCATAATGGTTCTCAATATAATTTTCCCCAACTAAATTTATCAGTAACAGCACTTAATGCTTAAGTAAACATAAAATAAGTAAAATTTCAATGAATTGTGAAATCAGTTGTAGGCTGAGCATCAGTAAGACTGATTCTTCCAGTTGAAGTGCTCTTTTTTATTTTTCCTCACAGGGAACTTCGGCTAAAGATGCACCTAAGCAGTCCAAAATTAGATGAAATTAATCTGGGTCAAAATATAAAATATCTTCACAGAATACACCCATTGCATGAATCCAAGATACTCAATTATTATTGATAATAGTACTGAAATAAGACAAGGACACTGTTTCAAAAGCTGTGGTAGAAGACAAATCACTTTCCTGAACCTTGTAGGAACTATTAGTATTATGACTTTCTGACCTTTCCACCACTTAGCATGAGGCACAACATTGTTGAATGCAAAATAACTTCATGCATTTGAGTTGGTTCCCCTGAACTCAAAAGGGATTTAACTGGAACCAAAGACTTGCAAATGTGCTTACGATTCTGTAAAAGTTGAAAGTTTTCGTCTTGTAAGCACAAAATCTATTGCAGCCGTAATCCTTCTTAAATGCCACCAGTACTGCATGAAAAATAATCCAGATATTTCATTTTTATCAGTTAATTAACAAAACATCACAGCAAGTTGTAATCTTTTAAGTACAACTGAGTTCAGCTAAAATCATGCATGTACATCACTTTAAAAAGTTACAAGAGAAAGGCAGTTCTTGAATATTTCTTTAATTTTTTTTTTTTTTTGTCAAACAGAGTAACAAGGAGTTAGTGTAAAATGCTCCATTACTCCAGTGTAATGACTATATATCACGGTATTTGCATATGTACTTAGGAAGAATAGCTGATTTCTAACTGTTACACTGGTTATTCAGCAAGAATTTGAGACCTTATTTAAAAAAACCAAAAAGACCACCGTGTGTTCAATAACTTAGGACTTCTGAAAAATCACTTGATTTATCTTTTTGAAGAATTTTATTTTTTTAATCTATCGAATATCACTTATTATGTAAGTAAGGTAAGGAAAGCGCTTGGGAAAAAAGCAGTGCTGTCCTGTGCTGCATCAGGGGTTAACTCTTCTAAAATGTAGTATTATTTCTCTCACAGAGTTCATGATTTCCTTCATAGAGTTAGATAATGTTAAAGCACCTTTTTATTTTCTATGCCACCTTTTAAAGGCATTGATATGAAATCTGAATTTGTGCATAACACACCAAGTCCCTTGCAGCTGTCCTGAAGGTTTTCAGAAACCTAACTTTCACATTTTTTCTGGAGTTTTATATAAAAAAGAGAAATGCCTACAAGTCAGACCTACGTGAACATGCTACACCTCAAATAACTTTGGGCATTTAAGTAATAAAAAAAACCCCAAACAAAACAATTAGACATCTTGTTTAAGACTTTATAAACATTTAACAGGGAAAAATATGTTTCTCTAGAGAGCAACTGTACTGAATTTAGCATAATAAAAACTTCATCATAAATTAAGATTTCATTTGGCCTACTTAAGAATAATTTGTAGTACTTTGCAATGTATTTTCATTCTTTCCTTTTCCTTTCTTTCTCCGATGTGTGACACAGGCTGGAATGGAAAGTATTTTGGAAGAGCCCAAAAGGACTGACCATACAGAAACTTGCAACAGAAATTAGTCCTCCACTAAAATTTAAGTTTTAGGGTGTTCATGCTACTGTACCATTCAGGAAAAGGTTTTACTGGCAGACATTAATGTGCCTGTGCATGGAAGTACAGTCTGGAATACAGTGATTTACTGCTCTGTAAAATACTCTGTAAACTTTCATGTCAAAAAAAAAGAAAAAAAAAAGGATTCATACTCTCAAAAAAACTTTAGCTTACTGCTCTATGGAGAAAAGAAAGTTTGTGTAACTCACCAGTAAGAATTTCTTTCCTGACTTTGAAGGTATCAACAATGGGCGTGATAATGCCTTCAATGGTTCCAAACATACTTCCAAGTCCCAAATTTACTAACATGAGGAAGAACATGACTGACCAGAAGGGAGAAGCAGGGAAGTGGGTCATTGCCTCTGTAAATGCAATAAAAGCTAAACCAGTTCCTTGAACTGCCTGTCAGTGAGGAAAAAAAAATTATGTCATTATTCATGAATTTGTTTTTTGCTTTTTTTGGTAGCGTGACAGCCTGACAAGTCTGACTTTGTGTTCATACAGTGTCATTGATTACATCTTGAAGGCAGAGTGGGAAGTTGCTATCTAATATGCAATTCTTCCAATTAATACTGTTTACTAAAACATGAGAATTTGTAAGTTGTTTGACATTAACACAATTCTTTCATAGAATCATAGATTATTAGGTTTGAAAGTGTCTCAAGGATCACCTGGTCCAAACCTTCTTGGCAAAAGCAGTCTAGAAAAGATGGCCTAGCACCCAGTCCAGCTGAATCTTAAGTGTCCAGTGATGTGGAAACCACCACTTCCATGGAGGGATTAGTCCAATGGCTGACTGCATTCATCATGAAGGGTTTTCCTCTCGTGTCCAATCAGAACTTCTTTCTCTCTTTCATTGACAATTTTGCATGACAGCTACTGTATAGGACTACTACAAAATACACTCTGCTTTCTCCAGTAAGCATATAAAGGATTTAATTTCTATACTTTCGTTTCAAATTTGAACAATGGGAATAGTATAGAAACTTTTAAAGTCTTGGTCACCAATTTTATATTTTATCTTCAGATGCTGGTGCAACTCTATAGAAGTCAGTGTTTCAATCTGCAATTGCCTCTCTAAAGCTAGAAAACTATGATTTCTGTTACAGATTTGGCCTACTGTAAGATTTCAAAACAGAATGATACTCATTAAACAACTACCTAATAAGTAGAGAATAATTTTTTACTTTCAGTGAAGTACATTTGTATCTAATAATTGTATCTTAACATTAGAATATATTGCAGTCTAAGACATTGAATAGGTAACACCTCTGTTTAGTCTTTGGAAAAACCCTCCTGGCTTAATTCTTCTGAAAAACAGAGCTTTAAAAACTTATCACCTCCTGAGAAGAATGATATAATGATCAAAATATATTATAAATCAGTGAAGACTATATTAAGACATCAGACCCAAAAGTCCTCAAGTGAGCTGGAATGCAACCATGTTTTCATCCAGGTCTTTATAGGTGCACGGCCCACGGGTACACTGTACTGATACTCTGTGTAGGTACACTTCACATCTAACACTTCACATCAGGCTTACAAATATTCATCTGTTCATAATCTCTGTATTCAACACTTAATCTCACCTTGTTAAGTTCATCTTCAATTTGACAAGATTTCAGACCAAGAGAATCAAACTGTTCTTCTTTGACTTTCTGTATAATGTCATAAACTAAATTGTAATCATCTGCTGTAATGCTTGACAAATTGATATGATGTGGGATCATATCTTGACTGAGATTGCCCATTTTCAAAAGTTTTAAAATCTTCTCTGAATTTCTGTAAAACAATAAAACAGAGAGAACAAACTCAGTGATCTGTGTTAGTTCATAAATGAAATAAACTGTAAAAATAATTTTTAAAAAATAAATGGATATTCATACTGGATAACACATTTTTCATTTATGATATTGGCTTTGAAGCCCAGAACTGCAAACACCACCAAAGTTGCCAGCACAGAAGTGAAAAAATTGATGAAGGACACCAGTACAGCATCAAAATGGCAGTTGTTGTCTCTCTTGTTGTAGCTTGAAAAGGCAATGACTCCACCAAATCCAAGCCCTAAGGCAAAGAACACCTGAGTAGCAGCTTCTCTCCAGACCTTGGGCTCCAGCATTATTTCAAGCTGTTTGAAATTAGATATAATATATGTCAGCTATAAAATGCATTTCTATTATATGAAAAAAACAACAGAGAAAACCTCTACATCATAAAATGCTAATACTGCACTACAACAATATTTTCATTCATGATAAGATGAAAGCTAAATGTGACCCCTAAAGCTGGCAAACTTATGGGCCAGAATGTCTATTTATTTTATATTATCTAAACATCAAAGAGAAACATGCTATACAGTATATTCCCAACAACAAGACACTACTGGAGCTATGTAGCTGAAATAGCAGCTAGTTATGCTGAAAAATAAGAGAGAACTTATTTTTTTTACAGTATTAACTGTCTTTTATTTACAGTATATGTTTTCTGACTTCAGTTAGACTTAAGATGTATTTTATACTGATCAACTCTCAATAAATGCAACGAATATGATTAAAGTTGCTTTGTTGCTACTTTTCAAACAACAAAAAGAAAAGGGTGAACATGAGATACACATGCTTATATGGAATTCTATTACGTGCAAATATGTAAAGCAAAATGAAATATACGAAACGAATGCTCGCCACCACAAGCTGTACAGTGCATGAGGCAAATCTCTTAAGTCAGATGCCTTGAACTTAACCCTGTGTTAAATGGGTCATGTATTTCAGAGGCAACTACGCCTTTTATCAAAAAATTGAACAGTATTGCTCACTCAGATCAACTGTATTGATCCTTCAAAAAATTAACTTTGTTACAAAGCTATGAGTCATCATCTGTCTATCTCAAATTCTTCAATATACTGAATCACAAAAACGAAGTAAAGAAGTGCATGTCAAATTTAAACACCAGATTTTTTCCAAGCCGATTCAGGGCCTCCATTAATGCAAGTGACTTTTATTTTCTTTAAGCGCTAGGTTTATTCATAAAAGTAAAACTAAAAAGCATCAGCATAGATGCCAGCATTATTAGACTGACTGTCTTACTCTGAGGAGAAATAAATTTGCTATTGTTACAACATTTTGAATAAAATGTCAGTTTCCCATAGAGATACAAAATTTATTACAGATAGGCAGCAGAAAGCTTCTTTATTCATGTATATATAGCTGAAATACACCATAATTGGGAAACAAAAGGTGTTTATGACAATAAACGTATACCTGACTTAGAATTTTGGTTATAATCACAATGCACAAGTAGCTATTGCACATAGTTCAACCTCGGTGTCACACTGTCATGCCAGGGCTTTCCCACCAGAGGGAGGTCCAGGAACGTACTTAACTGTACCAAATCCGTAAATGGCTGAAATATCTAAACGCTTCTCACTTTCTACAATACATCCTTTGGTACCACCAAAAGTACTGTGTTTTTGGATACACATAGGCCAGACTTTCAAAATAAACTCTAAATTGATTTGCTATTAGGTATTGTCTGTGAAATTTTGGAGTCTCTGTACTTCAGCTTCATATAACCCTATAGTTTAACTGCAGTAGTTGATTTAAGTGGGCTTTTCACATACCTTTCTTCAGGTTTTCCATGAAGTTTCTTATTTAGAATTTCTGTTTTGTTTAACAGCCATGCCAAACAGAGAAACTCTCCCCTTCTACACTAGTCCTGCACTCTCACGCCTGCACCAATGTGTGCCAGTCCTCTCCCATGCTGGCATAACTCATGGGAATTTGCTGCGATCGCCTGTGCTCAAAATGTGGTCATTTGCTCAGCTAATTGGGCTGAAAAGATGTTTCTCCCTCCCCTCTCACATCTATCTACCTGGATAATTTTCATGCTAGATTAGTTTAGCATTCCTTTTTATAGTCTGGCTGCCCAAATAAAGTATTAGCACAGTGGAGTGAATGGAACAACAGGTGAGGGAGTCTGAATTTCTTCAGGTAGTCTCATAAGAACCTGCAGTCCAAATTAGAGCTCAAGTAACAAAAAATGATAATGGAAATACTTTGTAAGGTTTATATTCTCATATAATACATGTGACATACAGGCCTCCTAGCTTCAAATTTAAACCACAACTTAAATTTTGATACAGAACTGGAAACTGGCAGAATAAATTAAGAACAATTTTTCTTTTGGTATCATTTACATGAACAGTTGAAACAATTGTATAATTAAGTATAACATAACTGTAAAGTAAGCATCAGCTGCAACTTATTTTAAGACTAACTCATGAAGTAGTGAATACTGAAGAGGTGTTGGTTTCCAAGGGGAGTTTTTATATTTATTTTCCCTCAGTATCTAGTGGTACTTCTCCAGGCAAAGAAAATATTAACACTGTGGTTGATAAATCAAATTATATCTTATATAGGTCTGTATTTCACCTCTACTTTAGACTTTCTCACATTAGTAGGCATTACATTTCCCTCTTCCTGAGGTTTCCCAAATTTGCCTGAGCAGCCTGCAAGTTCCTGCACAAGCATGACTCTCTAAAGCACTGACAGTGAGTGAAGTGGAACATGACTGCATCAATGTGAGAGCTGACAAAGGTCAATTTTATAGGATGACAGTTCTCCATTTCCAGAACACCTGGAATCGAAACAACTGACAACACCCTGTCATCCAGCATTAGCCACTAGGTGCATTGATTTTGATAATCTTATTATTTAGCTTTCATTTTCAAAATAATAGCCCTGTTCTTCTCAAATGTATTGTGAAGTGGACTTGTTGGAAAGTCCATTTCACAACACAATATGAAATCCAGCCTTATATATTCCTGAGTACGGCCCTGACTATTCGAACACGCTGTTCCTATAGTATAGATGTAGTTGCAAGCATTGAGGTAGGTGTGGGTAGAATTTAGATCTTCAAGCTAAACAATGACTCATAACATCCCTTATCACCTCTATAGTTAGAAAATCTGAAGCTGTGTAAAGCACGTTCCTGACAAAAATATTGGCAGTAAAAAATATATGCTTAGAACCGCTGCAATCTTGGCATGTCATAAGAAAATTGGTAAGGAAAGCTGAGTGGCAACTACTTACACTACTTTACTATTAAATACAGGTCTCCTGTACTTTGGGCTACTATGTAAACAGCTTTAATTTATTTCTAAAAAGGAGGAAAAAAAATGCTCTTTTTCAAAAGGGACAAGTTAATTATGTATGCCATGACAGCTCAAAGTAAGGCACTGACAACCCAGAACTAGACATTTCAATATTAGAAAATGGCAAGATTGAAGATTCACTTCTCTTTTCAGTATTTAGAGCTCTCTAAACATTCTGAATCCTCTAAATTGCACTCTCAGTAGCTTAGCTTTGTAGAGGTGTATAGTTCTGGGAGCCCTCACCTAAGAGAGGTAACTCTACAGACCCTTGGAACACCTAGAGCCTTTGGACTTTAGGGCTTGGTATTGTGCCAGTGAGATAAATAACAGTTTTGCAATTTAAGCAAACAGAAATACAGCCAAATGTTCTACAAAAACAATAAGCTTAAATGAGAGCATTCATAAATGGTCAAACTACCACTGAAACTTTAATACCCTGCAAACAGAAATTAAGTACATACCTTAGGGGTGAACATGTGACGAATTCCATCCACTGACCCATTAAGGAGCAGTCCTCTGATCAGAAAGCATAAAAGTACCACATATGGAAAAAGAGAACTAAAATACATGATCTGAAATATAAGAAGGTAAGAAAAAATGTAACATGACATTTCAGATGGACTTTCTTTTCAATAGCTTCATTCAGTACTCAGTATATGGATATATGCCTGAATTGATAATCATATGCTCTAAGAAATATGCAGAACACTTCCCATTCCCCTTGTCTCTGCAGAAGAAAGCAAAATCACATGATTGTAAAAGAAATTAAATTCTGTACTGTACAAAAGCAATACAACTGTCTGATGTATTTGTCACTAACTGAAAAAGAGCCACTGGACTTCCAGGAAAATTCAGTATTAATTCAACGAGATGACAACAAAGACAGAAGTAAACTGTTGCAGAAATGCTTCTCTTTACAAAAAAGCACTTTGACTGGTATGGTAAAGTTATGCAGCGTGACTAGAATCTCATTTTGTCTTCAGAAGGAAAGGGGACAAAAATCACTAGGAAGTACGTAACCAATGAATTCAATCACTAAGCAATGCTTACTGTCAAAACAACAAAAAATGGTAATAAAATCTGATCTTTCATTACTCATCACTGAAAACAAAATTTATTCTGTAAAGTTTAGTAAATTATTCCATAGTTAAACTTGCTACTTGTTCCTTTAACTGAAATACTCCAAGGAGGTCACAGAAATTGCCCTGTCAGTGCCAAACTTTTTAACAGTGAAGAATTTTGCTATTGGATAGATTATTTTTCCTCTGAAAATCCTACCAAGATCAACAGATCTAGCAAATCTTTCACCAGCCAATCCATCTGGCTACATGTAAAGGAAAGAAGACAAGGTAACAGTACTCAGATGCAAAGGGATGGTAAGTCATTAGTCAAAATAAACAACCTAGAATCCTGGAAAGCAACTGTGTTAATGCCAGAAGCATGCATAAGTGAGTGCACTGCAGTCATATTGTGAGTACACATGGAAAGTTATTTCCTTAGACACTCAAAACACAGAGACTTATGCTGCACAAAAAAGCTGAAGTACAGTTACATGCAACAATTACGCTGATGAGAAGCAAAATGATTCTTCTTCAGATCTCAATTCCCACTAAATTACTACCATTTCCAATAAAATTGCTAGAATTTTAATGCTTAACTACTAACATTCCTCTACTTAAGATTATACAAATACAGGAGTGAATCAAAGCACTTAACCTGCTCCTACAGACTTCATCAGAGTAAACTGAGGGTTTGGTGAAATGTCCTGAAATGCTTCAAAGTAAAACAATGTCATGCAAACAAACAGTATACTCACTTTGCCTGAAGACTGAATGCCTTTGATCATGGCTAAGCATACCATGACCCAGGCAGCCAGCAAGCAGATAGTCATCTTCCAATTTAAACCTCCACTCTCTGACAGAGAGCTGGAAATATTCAGTGCTTCTCTGTACCAGTAATAAGTGGTTGCAGAACTTTTTTCACACTCTGGCTCCACAACTGTCAAAGAGATGTTAGCAAGTAAAGAATGGGTTCAGGAGAGATACTTCATAACAGTGTTCTAGCACTTCTCAATATTTCTAATTGTGCCATCATCATTTATTAAGAAGCTAAACTCACAAAAAGTTTTAAGACATTGTCTAAAAGAAAATGACTGCTATTGGTGAAGGCTTCTGTGTATATCTGTGTATAAAACACCCTTTTGGGATAATGTATTCCTCTGCATTAAGGTTAATCCTACTCCAAGGCAGAATTTCTCACTTCAGAACTAAACAGTAGGCAGGCTTAGATGAAGACATACATTCCATTTGTCACACATAAGATTACATTATCTGCATATGATACCATGAATTACATGCTATGAAAACCATCTCCCTGCAATGAACATGAATTCAAAGACATATGGAAAACAAATTGTCAGTTGTGTCCGCTTTGATATGACACTCAAATAAATAGGGACTTAATTACCATTGTAAACAATAAAATAATAACGTAATGATACCAAAGTGATGAGAAAAGGAAATAAATGGCTCCTATACAGATATGGTTAATGAAAGTTGCTATGTATATTCCAGAAGTGATTCTTTGGATCATACTGTAATTCTGTTATACTCATGCTACCAAACAGTTTAAGAAATTGAGTGTATCTAGACATACAACACATAAATAAAAAGACTTCTTCTGAGAAAATATTTACTTAAGTTCTTTATAAATTATTTATACCTGACAATCAACCATACATGTAAGATAGGTCCTTAGTCAAGACAATTAATGGGAAAAAAAGGGGAAAATACACTATTTTTAAGAAACCTAACACAGATGCCAGATCTTCACAGAAATAAGCTATTAAAAATGGTAAGATGTTATCAAATATAACAGTTTTGGTTTTTTAAGATTAGTTCAGATGGCCTCTGCTGAAGTTAGGCTGACACACTGTATCTTAATACTTAGGCAGGATAAGAGTACATAAACAACCACTCCTGCTCAATTAATGGACAGTAGCTTGTGTAATACAGTCTGTTTTAACTATATGTCAATATTCACAAGTACTATTTCTGCATAATAACTGAAGCAAGGAACTCTGGAAAAGTCACTACAAAAAGGTACAGCTTTTCAAATGTCCCTGGCTGTTCCTTATTCAAGTGGTAAATAAACCCCAAAAAGGTATTTAAAGAAAATTAGGATCTGAAATACAAGGAAATGAAAAGAAGAAATAATTCATATTTCAATAACAATAACAATGCAAAATGTGTACTGTTATAAGATAACCAAACCCAAGGGATAAGAAACTTTTCATGCTGTTCTAGAACAGCATGTTAAGAGATCATCTCATTACAGCAAAAATCCAATGACTGATTATCTCATTTCTATTAATTTACAAAGAAAACATTGCTCGTATCACCTGCATTTCATTGATATTTACAGCTTTCCATTTTCTCCTTTGTTAGTAAACCAAAAACTTTTTGCCAGGAAGTATCCTACTAGTTGAAATATATAAATATCGTTCTTTCACCTTTGTTTTTCACCAAGTAAGTATAAAAAGCAGTATCAACATCAGAAAAAAGAAATCAGATTTTTTTTCTGCAACACACTAAATAGCATTCTCCTAATTTCATTACTCTTTAAAATGCTGTTGACAGTGATCTGTCTTTCTAAATACAGTGTATTTGTCTTAGATTAAGCTTCTGTTGTATTTTTTCAAGTAGTATAATGTGACATCTTATTAAGATAGAAAACCAGTTTGGCATAGAACACTTTTGCACACAAATATCTTTTTGAATTGTACTTTTTCTCCTTTTTGTTTGAAAATCTCAGATTTTATGTACTTTATATGATTTTTAAGAACCTTATGTTAACATAGACTTACAGGTATGAGATGTATTTTTAACTAAAGGACATTGGTCCCACGGTAATGGATGCTGAAAAGACTGGGAAAAATAAAACAGGCTCCATCCAATAATGACATTGTAGTACAGGGCTACAAAGAAGCATACCTAGTGAAAATGAAAAAAAAAAAGAACAAAAAGTTACATTTAAGAAATAAATAAAAAATCCCTGCTGAACTTCTGCATATTTCTGTACATCAGTCAATGAACCTAAGTTTAATTCAACTAAGTCAGAAGAAGAAGGGAATGATTTGTCCCATTAAACTACCTGACATTTTCTAAATTTTCCCTTTTCTCCATATCTATCATGTTACATCCATACTTTTACAGGCATTTACAGTCCAGAAGACTACTCTGTTCCACAGCTCCTAATTTCAAAAGAATCACAAAAAAAAGTTGACCGACTTGACAGACACATATATATCAACATTTTTAATGGATCAATTCAAGTTCTAAGATCTTTGAAAACACTGTAAAGTGACCCGGATGCCCAGCTATAAATCAAGGGCCTTTCCCTGCCCCAAAACAGGAAGTCTAAACTGTAACACCTGAAAGAAAATGACACAATGTTAAAAAACTTACTACGCAGCTTGCAAATCCAATTCCTCCAAGTTTGGGGCTGATATAGTTCCACACACCAATACTCCCTCGACGGATCCTCTGCCCGACAGCAAGCTCCAAGAAAAAGAGTGGAATCCCTATTATCAGTAGCAAGATTAAGTATGGCACAAGATAGGCACCTATGAGGGGAACAAAGTATAAATCAGAGTAAATGGAAGAAGAGCCAGAACTTGACAGAACAAATGTGAAAACTTCTAATAACTTCAAATTTGAATTAGTGTCCTTCATTGCAAAGCTTTTTTGATCACATGCAAGAGTGATTTCACCTGAACCTTGGTCATAAGTCTTGTAAGATATCAAAAGCCAAAGACATCTAATTTATAAAGCACTGTAACATGTTTGAGGCAAGTCTTACTGAAAGTGAGATATTACTGAAATGAGTTATTTGTTTGAAATTTTGGACATTCAATCAAACTTTTTAGAAATACAGAATCATCAGGAGTTCAATCAACATTTCTTAGAAAACCTTACAGCTTGGCTTAGAGCAGCAAGACTGAATATAAAGGAAATATAGAAAACACTCCGTATGCAACATTCTGAGCGTCAGTCATAAGAGGTTTCATAAGATATTTCTTGACTTCTCCATCTCAGATGGTCAAAAAGAGGGTTTCATACTGCACATAATATGATGCTACCCAGCTAAGCAAGAAAACTGTATCAGCCTGTTGCTACAAGGCTCCAGGCAGAAAATATAAACATGAGGTGGAAGCAGAATGGAGTACTGTAGATCTATATCTTGCAGTACTCACCAGCTCTCTTCTTTACGGCATATTTGAAAATGGAACTGTAACTTCATCTTTACATAAACATATATGTAAGAAGCAATTCCTCATTTTTAAGGTCTCATTCCCAAGGACTGATCATACACAATTCTAACTTAAGGATGTATCTCCATTTATTTCAGGAAGTCTGATTGCAATCAAATATATCCATACACTAAGCACACTGACAAGTTCCAAGCCTAACTTCCTCCTTGGTGGTGTGGAGTATTTAGTACCAGAGCTAACAAAACATGCAGGCATCAGCAATAAGCAACGTGGCACCTGACTTTGTGTGCCTCTTCGGCTGCAGTATAGACTACTGTGCTGGACAACTAATTCAAAGGGCTTAGAACTTCTGTTTGAAACTATTGTAAGGCTAAGGAAAAGCATTTGAGAGATGCAGACTGCAGCATGTTGAAGCGAGCTACAAAGCAAAGATCTAAAGACCTCAGACGCTTAGATTCAGAGCTGCTAGCTTGTATAATCCGTCTCCTCATCCTGTGATGAGAGAGAAGCTGAGCAGAGTTTAGAAACCAATTTGGCATTTATTCTCAACTCCAGCTAAGTCCTACTTCAAGTTCCCTCATCCAGAGTCAACCTTCCAGGGCTTTTTTAGGAATCTATCAAAACACACTTTTCATTTTCATATCCTTAGTGGGCAATTTATCTCATGGAATACAGTTTATTTTAGAAAAGCTAAATTTTCCTAGGCTGTGCAGGAGGTCTCAGATGTTCTGGTAGCATTCATTCCCATTTAGGTCCACTTGCTATTTTGCTCCTCATGAAGTACACACTAATTGGACATGCCCTTCCATTACAAAGATCTTACAAAGATACTAATCATGAAATAACTGCAGTCTTGAGTTCAAGACTAGGGGGAAAAAAAAGAAGAAATAAAATCTGAGAAAAATGGGGGTCCCAACACGAGATGTTGACCTCCTGGAACGAGCTCAGAGGCACCAAGTTGGTCGCAGGACTGAAAGACAGACTTGGAAAAGTTGGGGTTATTCAGACTGGAGAAGAGAAGGTTCTGGAGAGACCTTACAGAACCTTATAGCAGTACCTAAAGAGAGCTGGAGACCTTTAATAAGGGCATGTGGTGACAGAATAAGGGGGAATGGCGGCTAGATGAAGGAGGGTATATTTAGATTAGATATTAGGAAGAAATTCTTTACTATAAGGTTGGTTAGGCACTGAAACAGGTTGCCCAGGGAGGTTTTGAACTCCCGATCCCTAGAACTGTTCAAGGCCAGTTGGATGGGTTTCTGAGTCACCTGGTCTAGTGGAAAGTTCCTTGCCCTATGGCAGGGCAGTTTGAAGTAGATGATCTCTAAGGTCCCTTCCAAACAAAACCATTCTATGATTCTATGAAAAACTACTGGTGCACCAGACAAAGAATATAAATCTCATGTACCTCATAGTCTATAGGCTGTGTTATCAATGAAGTAGCTCCTATGTTTTATTTTCATGACGTGATAATACACTATGCAATGATATTGTCTGAGCAGAATTTGGTCAAAACTTATGTCAGGATCTGAAAAGTATACCTGTTTGGAGGTTACAATACTGCCTCCATAGAACCAAACATCATGGTCTATCTACCTATTTCAGCACACTAGTGTCTACTGAAGCATTGTTTTTACTGAGGTAGCAGTTACATTCCTATTCAGTACTTTGGTGTCTCCTGCAGTTCATCTTCTATGTGCACATAATGGAAAGAATGCAAAGGACTTACTTTCTATTAAGAAAAGAGACAGAAAGGAATAAATGTGAGGAAAACTTAGGAACAAATCAACAACCACATTCAAAAATGAGCGAGACTATCTGTCTTAAAAACATATAACACAGAAACCATTAAATACCCCTGATGGCCTCTCAAAATTTCTGCAAGACAGAATTTACATTGCAAGTGAGAAGCTTTGGCATCACTGCCTTTAAAAATCTGCTCATACAATTCATTGAAAGCCAACAGTACACAGGTTTTACATCATATAATGCTACTGTAAATGATACCTTAGATCTTAATTAGACAGATGTGGCATAGCTGAGCAGAGACAAACCTATACAGCTCAAAAACATTGGGGCCTAGTGACTTACCCTGTATCCCACTGGATGACTGTACTAGAGCAGGAACTGAACCCAGCTCTTCAGTGTCCCAGTCCACAACCTTAATCACAAGGCTGCAAAGTTAAGCACATGTTTAAAGACTGGGCTGATGTGGGTGTTTTAAGGTGCAATATCAACGTAAATTGCAAGATTTACCAGTCAGATTCTACTAAATAAGTTAAATAAATGTGGTGTTAAATCCACATTACATTAGACATGACAACCCTGTAATTCAGTGGGTAGCCAGACAGCAGAGTTCACCTCTATAGTGCTAGGTTTGTGCAAAGCACCTGAAGTGCTGGTCTTCTGATTATTCAAAGCTGCTGAGCTTCCTTCTGATCTTGTTCCTGTCGCCAAAACGGACATAATGGAAAATTGTGCATGTGTGAGTTTCAGTATGATAGAGCTTGGACATAGCTGGATTATACAACAGTATCACAGCTGCAAAGGGCTTCTGTGCCCCATAGCCAACATGAAACCACAGCATCTCTAGGCAAGTATTTTGCTGAAGTCTTCCCTTGGAGCTAGACATACTTCAGAGAACTCTAAGACAACTTCTCTTCATCCTAGAAAAGAATTACTACGGAGATGTCTCAGCATGTTTCTTATTTGCCTGTGCGTGAAAACATGGGTCCTTGTAGTTACTTATTTTAATTTGAATAATAAACTAGCCTTGAACAACATCCTACAATCAGTTGTCTGCTACATCTATCAGCTAAGCTGCCTTCTGAATATTACAATTCTGTGTAGTTCAGGATCTCCAGGTCTCCTTTCTACATTCACAATATTATTTAACTGTGAAGTCACCTTTTTTTGACTGTTTGGTCTTAAAACACTGGCTTCCATATTAAAAAACTCACCTCAGCAAGAAAAAAAAAAACTCTCATCCTTCCTCACTAGAATAAACGACAGAGATACAAGAGATTTCATGAAGATTTCATGATTGTTAAAACTGTGCACAGAACTGCTTTGATTTCTTATTTTTTTTATTGAATCAAGCACCAGAGTGGAATAGCTGGAAAATCGTCTTTCTTGAGATTACCATAAGCACTGCATTTGGCAACATTATTCGTAAAAGTGGAATAATGACATTGGTTTTGACTTAAGCTCTTATAAATGCTCCAAAAAATTCATAAAATTACATGATTCATTAGTGATTAAAGAGTTGGAAAATAATTTCAAAAGCGATAACATGGGGCGACATAACCATTACCACCTTGATACTATGAAGAATTTTCTTCTCCTAGCAATTCTTGATGTAACCTGAAAAATGTATTAACTTTCCACATTTGTTTCAGCTGCTGCTGTGCTAGATTTTAATTAAGTGTCTGGAGTCTGACTCAATTCTTATTCAGTCAAGGTGAAGTTTACCACTGTCTTGAAGACAGATCCCAGCTCGTATATCTTACTAGACACTTACTAACAGAATGCAAGTAAGAAGCTGACATTCAGATGAAGATCAACTTATTTTCAATGTGAAATGCTAAAATTTTTGAAGTTACGACAAGTAAGCACCAAAACACTGTAAGTTAACAGTATACTAAGCTTCAGTAAGTAAAATTATTTACCACTACAAAATAGAAACTGCTTTTGTCAGGAAAACACTGTTAAATGGTTTTATGTTTTATCTGTAGGTTTATAGTCTGTCCTACTGATAGGATAGTCTTCCTGTCACTACTTTCAATTTCAGTATGTTCAGGTGTGCCTGTTTACAAAACTGTGCTTAAAGGGTGAAAATCCCCTTAGCCAATTAGCTGCAATAAAGAATTACATTTGCAAAATAAAATCAAGACATTTTCAGTACACTAAAGTCCAACCAAATTTTGAGCCTGATAATACCAAACTCAAAAAATTATACTGAAGTCATCAGTGAACTCAAGGCACTGAATATAAATTATTGATCCAAAGCCATATAATAAAGCCTCTGAATCCATCAAGTGTTGGAATACAAGGGAATACTTGCTTTGCTCCCATTTCTCTTGTATTAGTTGTTAGCTTCCTACAACTACTCAATCTTTAGCAGTTTATATACTTATTCCTCTGCAGTTACCCACTACAATTGCAGTGCTTTTTCATTAGACCACAGAACTTTAATGTCAATCTGCCAGTATTCCAGTAAAAAATTCAGACTACTTAACTGTAAAAACTCACAATGTGATTCTACCCAGGTCAATCTTTTCAAAACAAAATGACACTATCATTTGCTACGATTTTTCCTATTTTTCTCTCAGCTTTTATCTATAATTGTTTAGTCGTTCTTTTGACTTTTTACATCACAGAGGTATTAAAAAAGACTTACCTTAAAAAAAATAATCATAAAAATTAAGTTAATGCTCACAAAAATGCAACACAAAATCTTTGGGCATGCAGTACCTTGTAGACTCCTCACTTTTCTTCAAAGCAACACTCAGTCATTTTAGCAGAACAGCTAATGTAATTTGCTTTTGTTACTTCTAATTATGTAACAGTATCATTATTCTTCTGCTAATCCTAAAGGGAAATGACAACCAAACAGAATAAACTTTAAATATTTTCCTTGTTTGAAAGGTGTGCAAGCTGGCCTCCACATGACAGTTACGAGCAGCAGGAAATTATAAGTCCAGTTCGTCACTATTTATGAATGTCTTGTCAAGACTGGGTAGACCTGAGCAGTTCATTTTTAAGGCTGTTAACCATAGGAAGCTGAGGCAGCTCTGAACCCATGTTATGCTAACAGAGGTTATTAAATTGTTATATAAGAACTGTGCTTATCTGAACAAACACACGTATTCATCTTCATGCAGTAAAGGAGTAATAAACAAATCGTGCAGTGCAAAAATGATAAATTGAGCATCCTCTGCTCCAGCGCAAATCGCCTTTATCAAGAATCAAGGATGAAAGAGCTTTTTTATCTGTTAGGCTGCAAAGAGTGGAAGAGGTGATGGAAGTGCCAGATGGGGTCTGGGCATTGCCTGCCAGGGGTAAGAATGGCCTGTGGTGAGGACAGAGACATCTTAAGTGAGTTCCTCAAAACTCACTGAACATCTTCAGCCCCTTCTTCACAGAGCCTAAAACTCCTTTGGGCCCTCCCTCTCGAAGTCAAGAAAAGCAGCACCATAGAGTGCTCTCAGTCTCCTCCCAGACTCTTTTTTCCACCCGATACATTTGGCATTACAGCTACATCCCCAACGTGGATCCAAGTACATCCCAGCTGCATACCGGCCTTTTCTCTCACCTCTCCCAACAAATATTTTTCTGGGAATAAGACAAGTGTGAAAGTCAGCAAAGAGCTACCCAGTCTAGCTGTAACTTATTTAACTATAAAAAATACCAGATATTACTCTAAATACTTATGAGTTGCTATGAATTAAAGGGTGTAAGTGTTAAATAATCACAAGAAATAAATTGAAGGAAGTTGGTTTGGTGGAACAGACCAGACCCAGAAACAGAGATTGCAAAGATATCCACAGACATCCAAATTCTCACTGCAGCGCAGTGCTACTCGAGTTACTTTTAAAGATGGTATCTCATTGAAGCAGTAGAGAGCTTTAACGTTAGGAGTGTCATTATACCACAGGCCACAGCCATAAACAAACTAAATCTCTATTGAAAACAGGGTGGGAAACACTCATTTTTTTCTCCACAAAGTCCTTGAATAACATATATCTATTTGGGCTAACCTTGCTTTGTCTTATCTATGTCTATTTTGTTGTTCTTGTCTCAGAAGTTTAAAAAAAAGATAAAAATGAAGATTAGTACACAGTTAGGATTTGCCTTTTCTTTTACTGGTGGCTCTAGAATACAGTGTTGTAAGAAGGCTGTGAAGGAAACTAATCAGTAACTATAGGTTTTACTTCTTTTTGGTTTAAATTGGAACTCGATTTATTGGTTTACTACTCTTTAATATACTCCCCTCCCTCACATGGTATTTTCCAGATATAAGTTCCTTAAACACAGGAAAGAAAATGAAAAAATATTTGGTCTAAACTGAAGGTAGAGACCTAGTCATACACTTCACCGAAACAGTTCTAATGAAAATTCAGAGAAAGACAGTTTCCCTTATACCAAGAGACTTCAACAGGTATTTATAGCAAAGCTTTATCAGCAGAAGATTACAGAACAGTTCTGACACTGATATTTACATTGGGTTACATAAAATCACTCTAATTTTACCTAGAATAATACTTATTTGAAATAATATGTGTAGCAGAAAACAGAACCTCATTTAAAATGTGCGTAGGTTTTCATGCCATGTGTTGGAAGCTTTCACTCCCTCCCCCTATTGTTCTGTGCACTTGTGAGAATGATCTGTGCACACACATGTACAGGCACCAACGTACTTCACACATTGCAAAGGCTGGTGTCACCTTCTCCATCTTGCATTATGATTAACCTGAAAACCAGGCGAGCTTCAGCTCTAAATGATCAATTCCTTTTCTCTGTTGTTCAGAAGGCTGCTATTTGCTAAAATGGTGCAAAATTATTGTTAAAAGCCAAATACATCCTTGTCTCAGCATGTGCAGAAAACATTGTATCTCCACAGACTATGTTATACATCCAATTTCCTGCAATCACAGCACAGGAGAAAACACTTAACTACAATCTCAAGTGACACCATAGTTACTTTTTCAAGTTTGATTAATGAAATGTCATAATCCTTGAAGATTGGCTGGTTTACTGTTTTAGAGGTTTTGGGGTTTTTTTCCTGAAATGTGAAATTCTTAAGTAATTTAATTCATTTTTATTTGACCAGGATTAAATTTACCCTCACTGACAGAGTAACTTTAAAAGCACCTGATGGCATGAAACCAACAGCCCAAGGAGCACACCAATTGATCTCTTCTTTTGGTTCAAAGGAGAATCCAACTGGCTTGCAAAATTACTAACTACATTAGACACAGACTTTCAAAGGGACACAACTACACAAAATAAACTGCTGTAATCCATCATCCTGGAGACTACATCTTGACACCATACTTTAAATCAATCATTTCATGACTTTCTCTCCAGAATAAAAGAGAAAAAAAGAAACTTAAATGATATTAAAAAGAAAAATCAGTAATTAGATATAAAATAATTTAGACTTTATCCTGAAGATAGAATATTTGAAATCATAAACTTAATTTTTATGGCTTGAATTGAGAGAAAACAAATAAAGAATTACACTTTTATCATAATCTAGGCTCATTTCTATACTCCTCAATTACATTAGTTATATCATTCAGCTTTTAAAATTCAGCAGGAGTAGAACGTTATTCTTCATTTTCTGTACACATTCACCTTCTGTATCATAAAAAGTGACAGGTTTGTTTTGAATTCAGCTTAGTAATTAGCTACAATAGAGTGTGCATTAATGTAGTATATTTGGGTATGGTATAGCATTGGATAAAATACTAATCCTGCATTCATAGAAGAAGGGAAGTCTCCAGTCTCATACTTCAAACTGCATTCAAGACCACAGATGGTCAACTAACAAACAGCATGATGTTATTGTTTTAAGTGAGAGGTACCTTGTTATTTAGGAAAATAGTAAGCTGTCCAACAGCACAAAAACAGATGCAGTCCTTTAATGTAATGATTTAAACTATTAATCATCAGTGTCAAAAAAACCCAAACAAACAAAAATCCAAACCAAACAAAAAAAGCCAAAACAAATCAAACAAAAAAACCCCCAAACCGAAACAAATAAAAAACCCACACATACAAACAAAAAATTTCCAAACAAAACAAAAAAACCCCCACACCAAAAAACCAACCAAACTTTTTCCCTCCTAGAGTATTTAGAAGTTCTTGCCAAAAGTAAATCATGATCAAATGGCCAGGAGCTAAAAGCAATAAGGAAGTAAAGGTGTGAAGCTTAGAAGCACTAGATACTAAAAGACCAAACGCTGCTTTGGTCATTAAAGTAGATGTAGTTTTAATGCCTTAATTTCTTATCAAAGTACTATAGAGAACACTTTAGCACAATAACCACATCCTAAACAATGGAACCCTCCACAGTTATGTGTTATGGGTAGCCACTGGTTTGACCAGAAGCTAAAGTTGTATCAAGCACTTTCTACCCTAAAATGAGGAAATAGCATCTTAGAAGAACCTGCTACTTACTTGAACAAATGCATCTTTCTAAATAAAGGGAATGTGGGTTTTTCCTCATAAGCTCTGGCAAAAACTAAAAGAAAAACCTGACATGTTGGAGCAGGTTTGACTGTGGCACTCTCTGTTAACTTTGAAATCTGAAAGGTTAGCATCATCATTTAGGTGCAACTACCTGTATCACAAAACTTACCTCCACCATTCTTCTGACACAGATAGGGGAATCTCCACACATTCCCCAGTCCCACAGAAAATCCAACTTGTGCCAGGATATATTGGAGTTTACTGTTCCAAGCAGGTCTTTCATCTTCTACATCTGAGCCTTCTTCAACATCTACATCTTTTTCTTCCTGATCATCAACCATAAGTTCACTCTTCTTGAAGGCATCATCTGAAGAGTCCTCATTAGAGAGCAGGTCCTTAACTGACTCAATGACCTCATCATCCAGTTCTCTTTTCACTACCTTGCTGTTCTTAGGCATTTGTAATTTGAAACAAACAGCAAGGAGATGATGTTCAGCTGAGACAGATGGACAGTGAATTAGGCTCTCCCTCTGCTTGGGAAAAAATACTGAATAAAAAGACTGAAGATGGTGCCTGACGAGTCCTTGATACCAGGAAATCAAGAATAAGAACTTCTGTTTCTGAACACTTGTTCTACTGAAAGTATCTGTGGAAAAAAAGAATAAAAAGGCTATTATACTATTATGCAGAAGAAACTTAATTTGAAATTGTGTGCTTTGTTTTACCCACTTCTGCTTATCTCAATGATTTGGCAAGAGGGGAAAACAAGAAGAAAGGGATGTTAAGCCACTTTCAAATTGTAGGGAATAAGTCCACTATTTGTTCTAAAAGGTTTTTATAAAATACATTTCATTTAATTGTTAAGGGGTTTGTTTTGGTTTAGTTCCTAAAGACTGATATTTTGATATCATAACAAGATTCTTATCATGCATAAAAGGGTGTGCGCTTTACATAAAATCTAGGAGCCCAACTCCATTACTTCCTAACTTAACAGCTGTACTTGAATTTATTAAGAGTACATTTTAACCGAAGTAAATTAAGTTCTTCAGACCATTTTAGAAAGTTATGCAGGAATTAAAATTTTGATAGAGAGGATGCACCTAGTAATTCAAAAGCAATGGTGATTTATTTTCTTGTTATTCTTCACCCTGGAACATATAATCACAGTCATAGTTTGAAAGGAGAGATGCTCGTATATTATAAGCTTTGAAAGCTTTAGATATTTTTAATTATTTCCTGTTTCTAAGAAACTGAAATATCTGAAAAGCCAAATCCATTTAAAAAGCCTACTGTTTCAAATGTGTATGTACAGAAACAAAAACATCCGCATTTGAATATATGTTTTTCTTAAACACAATCATTTAAAAAGACAGACAGACTTGCTTGCAGGTGCCATACAAAAGGTAACCATAAGATTTTGGGGAGGAATGTTTTTCAATAAATTCTTCACTAATCACATGGGATAAAACTAGTGTGTGCAAAGCCATCTGCACAATTAAGAGTCTTAACAGGGATTTAGATTATGTGTTAAGCTTCACGAAACCCTAAATAGGGCTTCTGTAAAGAATACACAAGAAGTCTAATAAAGAACTGCTAAATGATGAGAATCAGAAATTACTTTAGGAAACATGAGACCTTACAGCTTTTGCTTATGGACCTGCTGCAACATCTGGTCCATAGTATGAAGGCTGCCTCATGTCCTGACAAAATCCCATGCAGTGGAGAGCTGCAAGGTACTGTTCGCAGGGTCATAGGGAGATCAAGCACCTCGCGGCTGCTTCCATGCCAGACCCAAAGGAAAGACGTTAAGCCACTGGAACCCAGCCCATAGCTTATCAAGGTGAGACTTCACAGCACCAGAAATAAAACCTTTGCCACCACAAGTACTATTGCCAGCCTCCTAGCCAATGGGGCAATTAGCTTTTCCAATAATTTGCAAGGATTTGGAAGTTGAACTTCACTCCAGCTACCTACTGAACTCCATTGTAACCTCTTTTCATGGATTCCCTAGACTCCGGTCACTGTCTTCTCACTTTCCCTTCTGTTACTGCCTCCTCTCAGCAACTCTGGCTCTGGCACTCAGCCCGATTTTTTTAAGCATAGTAGAACCTACTTGGCTTGTGATCTGCTTCATGTTCACCACTGTCACTGAAGGCTTCAGGGTCCTATAAACCCTCCTTCTGACATGCAGTGGGACTAGCACAAGGCTTTGCTTTGACTGATACCAGTTCTTCCAAAAAAAAAAAAAAAAAATTAAGTGTATGAGCTATACAGAGAACAGTAGAATAGGGAAAAAGTTGTTTATACAAGAGAGAAATCCTAATACTCTATCCTGTATATCTGGGCTAAATGAATGTCTGTGTGGGCCTCTTTTCACCTGTTCTGTCTTTTGCATTGCAGTCTTCAAAGGACTACATGTTCTTCTAGTTCATACATGATTCAGTGGGTCTTAGTTCTGACTGAGATACCTATGTAGAACGAAAATGCAAACTTAATACATTAAGTTGAAGCATTTAAGCAGTCCTAAAGGAGCTTTGAGACTATAAGCCACAGCATCTGGTACTTCAAACATTACTTTTAGTCACATTTCAAACTTATTTTCCCCCTTTGTTCCACTGATGTAAATTAGAGAGCAGCTTCTCAGCTCCCGTAATTAGTAGTAAGTTCAGAGATTACATTAAAATGAAACAGCTGCACATGTGAAACTACGTAAGTATTTGTCTGTAGGTCTGAAATCCTTCTCTAACTGTAACAAACAAAAAGATTTTCAGTCAAAAAGACACAAGCCATCCATCAGTATTTACTGAAATGTTTTAAAAGGTCATACCTGTTTTAATTATTTTAGATAGACTAACTTGCAGGGCAGCAATATGATTTATCCGGAGCTCTCACTGATGAGTCAATCCCAACAAAAACTGCATCACTCTGTCCTGTCATGCATTTAAACATTGCACTGCTACACTTCGGGATAAACTAGGCTTGAGACTTTTACTCCTAGCACAGTAACACATTCATTTCCCTTTCACTAACCTTCCATTAAGCAGTATGTTATCCATAGAACTATCACTGTGTAGACTTGCAACATTTGCGGGGCTTGAGAAAATGGGAGAGGCATGTTCAGCAGACTGGTGCATGGTTCTGACAGTACTGCTTTCCTAATTCAATACATTGGTGCCAGACTGCACCAAGGAGGTAGGACAGTCCTTCCAGACATATCACAAATCCAAAGGCAGTCTCCAACTGTCAGATTTAATAACTTTTCTCTGTATTACAGGAGCTGGTAATAAAGCAAATAAGGAATCCTATCTCAAAAGATACTACCACCAGGTACAAATGTTTGAAGTCTGGTCCCAGCTGGTTTGTGCATGGAGTCTACTGCTCTGTGCTCAGCGCTCCCAGAACGCAGTCAGTGACACGCACAGAAGCCTCTCTTTGATCCAGAACAAACCTGCACAGAAGACTGATATCAAACTACTCAGCTCGAGCTAGGTCTAGATATGAATGCTCCTGAGTGAAGTCTGAATAGGGAGAACAAGTAGAGGTACTCAGCAGCACTGTTTAGCTAAACATGAACCACTGAGAAAACTTTCTTTTCTTTTTCTTTTTCCTTATCAGACTATTAAACTTGAGCACTTCACCATGTAAAATGCTATTCTATGTTCCCACATCATCTGGATGTAGTCCGGTATTGAAGTTCATCAGCATTAAACTACGAAATATCACACCAAATTCTGTTAAATATCTTCAGTTAGTTTCAGTACTCATTACCTTCTTCACTGCCTTTCACAGAAATACAGCATTATGTGATGGGACAGTTAATTTTGTAAATCCTTGGTAAAATGGTGATTTGTTACGTAGATTTTTAAATGATACTTAGGAGAAACTATCATTATATTAGGACTCCAAGTCCTAAATCTTGTCAGGTATTTTAAAACATTACTACAATATTACCAGTACCTTGGATTAAAAGTAAAATGTCTAAAATATAATTTAGCCTTATTAAAGCTGTTTGTTTGTAGGTCATTTTTTTTTTTTCTGTCTTGGATCTAGATCACAGAATTTGATCAATTGATTTAGTTCTGGTTTCCAGGCAGTTTCTCATCTTTTTCATGACTCAAATGATGTAACCTGTCAGATGAAAACAGTGAAGGGAAATTTTTATTATCACATTTATTGGAGGATATATGTCGTGGGTTGGACGTTGGCCAAAGGCCAGTGCACTCACGAAAAATATATACACACAATATAATATTTCTCTGGACTTTTCCATGATTGAAATGAGCAAATAAGGATGGTTTTCCTTTTTTATGTAAAAATTCCATTTATAAAGAAATCTAAAATTACTCTTAAAATGCCCCGACACGTGTCTGCATTGTTTGATGGAATTTAACAGAATGGAAATTGATGAACAGTACACAGTTCAGTTAAAAGAACACTTAGAAAATTATTCTGCCACAGAAATAAGAGCAATCAATAATCTGAGTCAGCATAAACAAACTTTTGGAAAAAAATTACTAAATCAAACATATGAGCTAGATTTTAATTATGTCTTACTAGCATTGTCCTTGATATGCTAAAATCTATTTCTTTCGCATACTGAAAGATAAAACAGTGAGTCTTTTTTGACTTTTTTGATATCAAGCAAATTGCAGACCCCAGCTTTCTCTCTCAGAACACAGTGGGAATTTTGGTTTTTTTTCCATGGAAAACGAATCAACTCAATGCACCAGCATGCAGAAGTAAAGTAACCTGATTAGACCGCCACATTACTAGCAGATTAAGCAATAATAATCCCTTGCAACAGGGAATTCAGACCCAAATTAACTCCCTGGGAGATCCAGGCTCACTATAGAACTTTTACTTCAGCTTCAGGCGTGCATTCAGAAATGCTGGCACACAGAGATAAGACTTGCAATGCCTCCACCGACCAAACTTGCAAGCATTTGCAGTAAGACTCAAGGGAACTTCATTAGTCAAAGCACCAAAAGACACATTGAAAACCTTCGCTGCATGTCCTTTTCTCACAATCTTTTTTGTATGGAATGCCTAGTAAGGGAGTCATCCTGGTTGTGTTCAACCCTGCTGCTCCTCTTCACCGTTACACTGGCAATGAATCTTATGTCGGGCTCCTTCCGATGCACCTCCATTGGACGGATCTGCATGCCAATCAATATATAGACACCTAGCAGAAGAACACTGTACTTCTGGTTCTCTCGGCTGTGTAATACCAATAAACAATTAAAAGTTACGAGGCTGGAGGTTTTCCCAACACGCACAGAAAAACAGGCACAAAAAAACCCCCTCACTTACAGATTTGAAAGTATAATGAGTACAGCTGCCCCATGTTCTTGGAAATTCAACACAAACCTCTATAAAAAGCCATTTGTAAGGCAATTTCATGTTTAAAACATCCCACAATACTATTGCTTCAACTGATATAACTAAGTATTAACGAACTTCTAGCAGTGTTTTTCCAATATAAATTACAACACAATAATTCTTACATTGCGTTTCTCCTTAAAACTAGCACTTCCCTCTGAAAAGGAAAGCCAAAAATATTCTTTTCTAACACAGTGTACTTTTTCCTTTTATAATCTTATTTTTACTTCTGATGAAAACACAGCAATTTGACAAAATTTTTTACATTTCATTTTTAATGCATTACAAATAATCCTCAATAGCTTTTTAGGTTCAATGTTTGCCATTGAAAGGATTAAAGAGATCAACATTCTATTCTTCAGAGAACTGTGTTCTTCCCTGAGGAAGCAGTTACATACCAACATGCTGCTGTGATGGTGGCAAAATGCAATAAAAAGCTGCAGCCAGTTCACATCCCTATAATCTCAGCTTTGAAAGTAGATTGTGCCAGTGTGGTGTACCAGTCCAGTCCCACAAGCTTGTGTCTTACGTTCCTGTTCACCAAGTCTTCCCTTTAACTCCCAATGAACAAACCAGTATGGTAAAGCAGAGGACATGGAACTAAAAGTCAGGATTTTCACCATGGCACATGTTCATAAAAGATCTTTATTGATATTCATGCCAAAGGTTCCAGTCTGTATGAAATCATTAGAGGAGGATCATATGCAAAAGTGAAGAACAGGAGCTTTTTGCACCAAAACGAAATGTACAAAATGCATCTCAAACACAAGTCTACAAGCTAGAAAGAAAAAACATGATGGGAACAACCAATACAGAAAATGAAAACTGAAGTTTTAGGAGCAACAGACTGCTGTGAGTCTGCAAAAAAGCCATCTGTGCAGACAGGATGAGGGGAATACCTAGTGACCATCATATGTGAGTGAAAAAGAGAGGAAGAAGAGTGCAGGAGCAAACCAGGTTTCATGCGAGTACCGTGACTGTGAAGAATGGCTATCGCTGGGGGAATCTGTGTACAGATAATTATTTCAGGAAGAGTTACACTGTGTTACAGTACTCATTGCACAGACTGAATTACTGCTGCAATGCAGCATTGTGTTCTTTGGCGGAAATAGGAATACGCACCATAGTCTTTTTGCCTAGTCAAGCCCATTTCTGTCTATGAACTGAGGCAACCATTCTGCTGCTCTTCTGCGTGAACTACATGATCTAGCATTTTTCCCTACCTAGTTTAATACTGCCTGTCGGTAAGATATAGATTCAACAGGCACTTAACTCAATTGCAATTAAAGGTAATTATATCATATACAATTATACTTGCATTAGCATGTCTCAGAAAACATTACAAAGAATGTAGAGAAATCTATTACACATTCATGACATTGTAAAAAAATAAGAGCTCTGTGGGCTATGAGAGACTTAAATGCATCAGAAAAAGTTTTTATTGTGGTGTCTACAACAAAATCATTTATACTATAGCAAAACTATTTAAAAATGCAATACTAAATTCACACCTGCTGCAGATACAGGTAGCTATACAGACTTCAGTGACACTGCATCTGTTTCATATTGCTGGGAAATTTGTTCTCTGTTCCTACAAAATATTGTTCATGGCTTCATCCTACAAAAAACCCTGCACAGACTCAAATGCAAAAATTTTCTGGTCCAGCGTAGTCTCCTTAAATTTCAGTTACAGGAGAGTATTTCCTACTATTATAAAACAAACACAATAAATTGACAAAACCATCAAAGTTTCTTTCTCAGAATTGTTCATTATCAATAGATTTCATCTTAACTGCTTGTACGACTACTGCCAAATCACCAGCCCAACAGAAACATCTAGAGACAGAATGTCACAACCTAGAGCTCTTAAATGTCATTTTTTCTTTTCACTGCACATAATCTCTAAAGAATTTATTTGCCTTACTGTAGTTTCTCACTTCTGCTTTCACAGGTTTCTCAGTATTTTCTGCTCACAAATCAACCTCACTGAAATACTTCAGAAACTTACAAGATGAGCTAACTGTAACCTCCTATTCAAAGGGAGAAAATGCATCACTTATTCAGCAGTGTTTTCTTATATGTACTTTATTGAAGGAACAAATTCAGTAGTTACCACTCCTTCAAGTGAAGTATCTCAGCAATTATGAAGAAACTCTGCTCCTGGTTGGTCAAACTCAAAAGGTGCAGCTACTGGCAATTTGAAACAAAATCTCCATATTCTAAGCTCAACATATAAGATACAAGAGAACCATGAGTTTATTGTACAATTTTATCACACTTCTCCGAAGTGAGAGGTTATAAAAGTATATTTAATATTTCAATAAAGTACTAAAGCTATTTAAGTCGCAAAATCAATTACTGAAAATTAGATATTACCAGATACATAGTTGCCCTGAGACCCTAATTCTCTGACCAGTGTGCTTTAGTATGGATCAATAAGTAAATCAAGTTGTCCTTGGGAAGAATTTATGTGATTACTTCTTCCTCTGTGTTTTTTACATATAAGCAAAAAGCTGAACTGATCACATGGGTTAGTGGAAATCTTACTTCTCATCACATCTGAGTATTTAATTTCATTACATGAATCACGCTTTCAAGTTATGTTACAATAAATGCCTATGTCTTTAAAAAGAAAATTATTAATACCAATTCCACTACAGAAAATCAAACACTGTAGATGTCCTATTACAGTTTTCATTCCTTCTCCATTTTGGCTTACGGAGAGTATGCCGAATTATTAATACTGCAGTACACATTTCTGACACTTGAAATGCAAAAATATCATTTGCCAGCAGCAAGTAACTATTTTCCCAAAGTGAGAAATAGACTACTGGCACCATGACTGGAGGCACTGCTGTCCACAGAGTTACACAAACCTTTGCTTTGCTTTCTTCCATACAAACAAGGAATCCCTAGCCTTAAGAGTGAAGGATAAGAATGCAGAGCGCTGTTTCAGTGTAGGCTTACGGGAAGCTCAGTTCAGTTACTGCCATTGCCTAATGCAACCATTCTGGCAGTTACCACTGCATTTTCACCCTACTTTGTGCTGTCTTCCCAGGATTTGTGCTTCCAGCTCTTCAGCAGAACCGCATTTGGTTGCCATTTGTCAGTGATACTTCTTACCTAAATTATTTCAATACATTTCTGGAGTAATGGCAAGGTTACTTTGAATCAATTTTCAAGGACAAATGGACTTGCTCAAGTTTTAATCGGCCACCTGCTGATAAATCAAACTGAGAATTCAGAGATCTTTAAAGTCATATGGTAAAGCTGCTACCATTGCTATGCTGATCTATAAAATGTAGGACTGAAAACTCTTCTTCTAAAATCAACAGGTATTTTGTCTTTTAATTAAGAACATTACTCATGGAGATGAGTGAAACGGTCAGAACAACGGAAAATTGTTGGGAAAAAAGGTAAATATGTCCTTAATGTTGTGTACACTTCTGGTACACTACTCTAGAGAATTTAAAAAAAAAAAAAATCTTCCCAGAAATATTCTATCACAAATACTTCAAGTGGTAATTCCATGTCACTTAAGCAGTGACTACTCCTTAAAAATGTAATCTAAATCAAAAGGAATAGCTGCAATTAGTAGATTGTGTTTCTGAATAACCTGTGATTTTTTCTGATGAATTCAGCATTTGAAAAGTTTTGTGTATACAGGCTTTTGCAATATGGAAAAAAGACAATTGTAAGAACGACAAGACATGAAAGGTCAACAGGAATCAGATTATGCTATAAAACTAGTTTCAAGATGCCTTGGCAGTTTCACACAGTCAGTTTTCTGTACTGGTGATACATCTGAACAGGTATTAAATGGTTTGGTTTTTCATGCACAGATCAAAACCAATGGGATTTTTTGTTCTTGAGTCTGAAGTGCAGAGCTGAGCCCAAAGGGAGTGTCTGATACGCACTGCATGCAGGCTGTGATTCTATGGTTATCTTAATATGGGGTGTGGGTAAACAAAAATCTTGTATATTACCCAAAACAAAATTAAGAAATCTTTCCTAAGTATTTTTCATAGTTTCCTTTCTAATGTGATGCTGTTAATGGGAAATATACTGTTAAATAGAAAGAAACTGATTATGTTGTCATCAGTTTTTAATCAAACGGAGAAAGCTGCCTGCCTAATACGTCCAGCATACATTTATATGACATCAGATAACAAAATCTTTACTTCATTTATACTTTTCTTTGGAGGGGGGAAATTGGGTCCATATCCTATGGTATGCCACAGTGACACACAGATGGTAACATACTATTTAGTAATTATTAGGATTATCTTAGAAAACGATACCACAGCAGTGAGCTTGTTATGCAGTAGTATCGCACTGAAAATAAAATAGTTGACGATAAGGTGGTCTTTACAAGTAAAACAAAGCGCAATCTACGTAAATAGATGATTTCCCATCACAACCCTAATGTGTGCCAGGTCAGTGTGACTCTGCAGACGTATTACAATCAGCTCATTTACTTCCACAACAAAAGCAAAGCCTTGCGAAGAAATTCCAGTTCCCTCTAACACTAGCAAAATGAGAACAAAACCAGGCAACACGGGCATAGAAAATTAGAAGGATTAATAAGCAAATCGAAGAGAAAAAGGATCACTAGGCGAAAACTGTAGGTATGAATCTACGCTGTGGACATGCCGTAGTACACGGCGGGCTGCAACCATCGAAACCCTGCACAGAAAATAAATGCAAGAGGCACAAAGGTTGGGAGAAGGTCCTCATTACCATACCCACCCAAACATGGCTGACACCGGGGCGCACCAAGCCCCGGCCGCGGGGGTGCCCCCGCCTTGGCGGGGCGAGAGACGCGGGTGGCGCGGCGCTGGGAGGCACCGTGCGGCCCCGCCGGGCGCCGCCCACGCTCCGCAGCAACAATGCAGCGCCCGGGCCCGGCCCTCGTCCCGCTGCGCGCCCGCCCGCGGCACATGCTGAGCATGGACCCCGCGGGCCGCTCCCGACGGTACCCGGCTCCCTCAGCAGCCGGCTCGCCCTGCTCTCCCCGAGCCCGGGCTCGTCCGCTCGGCCAGGCGCATCACCGCGGTGCTCCCGGGATGGAGACAGCCCGCGCCCCCGCTCCTCCGGAACACGCGCTACACATGCATCTGAGATTTTTTACGCAACACACGGGAGATGAATGAAATTTTTTTTCACTCGGAAAAAGATATAAGTTCCTCGCCCTCGCCAACAGCAATAATAATAAAAACGCTGATTTAAACAGCCCCGTACATCCTTTTGACCTAGCGCCGAGTTAAAACATATGGGCGGCTTCTAAGCGGCGCTCACTATTGTCTCCCGAGGGGCCGGCTCTCTCCCCGCCAGCGAGAGGCTGGCGCCAGGGCGAGAGCAGCCTCCCCGGCCGGCCTGGGGAGACCCCCGACCCGCAGGAAGGCGGACACGGGGCGGAAAGGAACCCCCCACACATGCTGCCCCTTCCCGCCCGGCGACACACGCGAGGCGGCCACGCGGCCCCAGCGGCACGGCAGGGCTGGGAAAGCGCGGGCCGCCCCGCGCACCCACGCTCAGCGCCGTGCTGTGCCCTGCCCTGCCGCGCCGCGCCGTGCCGTGCCATTCCTTACCTCCGCCCGCCGGGCGCCAGCTGCTAAAAGGGGGGGCCGGGTGCCCCCGCGGGCGCGGATGGCGAGCGGGGCCGTGCGGGCGCGGGGCTCAGCGGCCGGCAGGCGGTGGCAGCCACATGTGCCCAGCCCTCACTGCGGCGGCGTTTAAAGACAGACATAAAAGCGGCGGGGGGAGAGGAAAGGGGAGGGCAGCTCGGGCAGGGGGAGCCGCACCTCCTGACGCAGGGAGGAGCGCCCACCCACCCGCCTGCAGCAGCATCTCTCTGCCGGAGGCGGGCGGGGAGGAGGCAGACGCGGCAGCGACAGCACGAGGAGGGAGGCGGCGCCGTCCCCGCCGCCGCGCCAAAATCCCCGCGGCCACGTTTAGGCACCGCGGGTGCCTCATTTCTATCCTCATCTTCATCCTCTGCCGCCTCCGCCTCTGCCCAGACTCGTGCCGGTCCCCAGGTCCCTTGTGCCGCTCACACGGGCTGCGAGCGGCCCGCCCTGGCCTTCCTGTTGGTGGGGTAGCGGCATACGGGCGGGGGGTGGCCTCCGGGGCGGCCTGGAGGCACACAGGTGGGAGCTTCCTTGGGGAACACGGAGGTTTTCCAAAAGAAGGGGGTTAATGGGAATGAGGGGTGTGGGACCGAGGAAGGGAGGGAGGTCGGAGGCAGGGGGGCGGCCGCAGCGAGTACACCTGCGTGCTGGAGGCCGGGAGGCGGCTGGGAGCGAGCTTGGGGGCTGAAGGGATGGAGAGAGACGGCGAGAAGAATGGAAGGCACCGACCATCCCCGTGGTGATGGTGCACAGGTCTTGTAGCCTGACTCCTACAGTTGCCTCAGTCTCGGGAAGGTGATGTTTCGCTTCAACGCCTCCCCTAAACAGTCTGTCATTAAATGTTCATTGCCCTTCTGTCAGTTTTTTCTCTGCATTTTGCTTTGGGGAAAAAAAGAAAAAAAGGCAGATCGATCCTGCCTAACAAATAAGACTTGTAGTAAAGATGAAGTGAGCTGTTCAAAGGCGCGGCAGTCAGGTGGGAGAGTCACATTGGCTTTGTTGAGGATGGGCACGATCAAATGGAGAGTGAACTGGTTGTAATGTTCGCTGTGTGAACAATTATTGCAACAGCTTCAATCTTAACATACATAACCTTATTACACCTCGTGAATCAAGGAGAGATTTTCCTTCTGAGTAGGGAAGATAGTCTGCCTAGCTGATTTGCATTTCCTTCCCTTTTTACTGAGAAACCTGTGACATAAACTTACTTTCATTTCTGTTTCCTTATTAAAAGTAATTCATTACAGCATTGTGCATTTCTTGCTATTGGTGCTAGTTCACTTAACTAATGATTTCCACAATGTATTTCAATTATGTATAAAAACAACCCTGTAGACAATAGATTTTGTATGTACTGACTGAATAGTGTTTGCAACTCAGTAAAAATGAACCTGCCTTGAGTAAGTTTCTAACTGTGAGTTAAACTCTTTTTATACTAAGTACTAATAAGAGGAAGAATTTATACTTTCATTTGCCAGATCATGAGTGATACTTCTATTTAGTAAATTAACTAGTAATGTTATCAAATGACTGCATAGTTAATTGAAACAGGAAGAGGTAATTTCTGGATCCCTTTAAATTCTGTGTACTCTTAATGGTGAGCTTAGATCTGAGGTAGGGAGCTACAGACACACAGAAGGCCTCATTTGCTGGTCAGACTCTCCGAATGTCTCTGCTTGTGACTCAGGAGATCTGAGGATAGAGAGAAAAAATCTAAGTGGAAAGCAAGAAATGCCAACAAGACAAAAATCATTATCCTAAAATGCAAAGCCCAGATGCTGATGTACAAAAGCTCTACACTGTCAAACCTTTAGAGAAAAAAAAATGCACAAGGGGAGAAAATGACAGGAAGAAAAGCAGTTATGTAAATTTTATTTTTCTGACAGGTTTTGCTATCTTGTCACTTGCATAGAGATTTTAAATATCGTGAGTTGGAAGAGACACACAAGGATCATGAAAGGATGATGAGACGCACAAGGATCATGTCCTGGTTCTGCACAGGACAACCCCTCACATACCATATGTCTGAAAGCATTGTTTGAACACTTCCGCAACTCTGTCAGGCTTGGTGCTGTGAGCACTTTCCTGAGGAAGCTGTTCCAGTGCCCAGCCACCCTCTGGGTGAAGAACCTTTTTCTGATACCTAGCCTAAACCTCCCCTGACAAAACTTCAGGCCATTCCCTCCTGTCCTGTCGCTGGGCACGAGAGAGAAGAGATCAGTGCTTGCCCCTCCTCTTCCCCTCAGGAGGAAGTTGCAGGCTGCAGTGAGGTCTCCCCTCAGTTCAGGCTGAACNCCCCTCAAGGCCCTTCACCATCCTTGTGTCCCTCCTCTGGATGCTCTCTAGGAGCTTAATGTCTTTCCTATATTGTGGTGCCCAAAACTGCCCCCAGCACTCAAGGTGAGGCCGCCCAGTGCAGAGCAGAGCGGGACAATCCCCTCCCTTGCCCGGCTGGTGATGCTGTGCCTGATGCACCTCAGGGCAGGGTCGGCCCTCCTGGCTGCCAGGGCACTGCTGACTCATGTTCAACTTGCCATCAACCAGGACCCCCAGGTCCTTTTAATGTGGTGCTGCTTTCCAGCATCTCATTCCCCAGTCTGTCCATACATCCAGGGTTACCCCATCCCAGGTGCAGAATCTGACACTTGGGCCTTTTGCATGCAAGTATCAATAATACTTTCAGTGCGTATAAATGACACTTTTTCACATGCTGGGTAAATGTGGAATTCGTATTGCATCTTACACCTTTAGAATTTATCACTTTCATTAATATTCTCTCTTCGTTTCAGTGTTAGCTCAGTATTGAATTTTACCTTAAGATACTGCACTCCAGAACACTGTAGATTATAACTGAGTGATACCAGTAATTACCAACTATACTAGTTTGCATAAGAAACAACTATTCCTATTTTTTCCATATTTTTCAAAAAGCTTCATAATCTAGTAATTCTAAATCACTTATGATCCTTTTCAACATAAAATTTTTATTTTTATTTTATTAAATGTAGCCTCTTTTGTTAAGAACTGTAGTAATCTCTTCAAGAAAACAAAAATATGCTTTGTTTCCAGCATTAGCAGTAGGATTAATTCAAAAAAGAGAGTAAAGATCTTTTATAGAAGTTGCCTATTATCACCGATTTTGTAATAATGAACGTGTTGAGGACCTTCAGCTGAACAGAACAGAACCACTGACGAGTCACTGTGACTTCTTATTGCATCATTCTTGCTGCTCTTAGTTCTCTTATTTGCATATCTTGCTGCATCATTCTGGCTGCTCTTAGTTCTCTAGGAGATGGCATCTGGTCAAGATTCTGAAGGAGTTTTTGCCTTATTGCTCAAGACACAAATTATCCCTTTGGACACAGCAAGCATAGTAAGCATGGATTTCCTGACTGCAGCACCTGTTTTTGTGTCCTGGAGTCATTGAGAAAGGCACCTTATTCTCCCCAGTCTGGGGCAAATCAGAGTACATTGCAAGCATTGGGTCAGTATAGAGATTAAAATACTCTGTTCCAGGAATATTGTCAGTTGAGGGTATGGCTAGTTAGGTTTTGAGATGTGTGTTTGAAGTTTAATTTTCACTAAATTGAAAGTTTAGGTGTAATTAATGGAATGGTATAGTGACCATAATTTCTTTAGCAGAATAAATTAAATAAGTACCTTATTTTACTCAGACAAGAAAGAATTAGCATTCAAAATATTCAGATAGATACAAAGTATCATGTAAAGTATAAGTGTAGCCATAAACATCTGAATTTTGGTTCTGAAAGTAATACAGAACGTACTGCTTACTAAGGAATCCTTCCATGTATTATGTTCATCTATGTAACACATTATGAGAATCTCAGAAGCTATTTTCTCCTCTGAAATCCAGTGCTTACCATAAAATCATAGCAATAAAATCATGCTATGGGGAAGTTCTTTCTGATTCCCAAAATTCACTGAGACTAGAAGAGAAAGGTTATAGCAGCTCAAAACTCTGCGTGAGTTAAAAATAATTTCCTCTCATGGTGTGTTCTATCTGAGATGATGCATTTTCCAGAAAATTGTTTGGGATGTATTTTTTAAGTAAATTAATAATTTTATGATAGAATGAAACAAGTAGGAACTATTATTTCAATTACTGCAATTACTGCATAAATAAATAAAATAACATTAGATTAACATATCAGATACTGTAAATAACAGTATCTAATATTAAGACAAAAGAAGAGCATTTATTTTCAGAAATCCCCAAAAGACTTTTACAGATTTAATCAATGATAAAATAATTTTTGTGGCAGCAAGGAATAAAAAGCATAGGATGTTCAATTGCAAGCCATCCATGAGAGATACTTAAGTGTATTTAGGCATGTAAATGGACATTTCTGTAGTGCATTTGAGACCATCAAAGTAACCTCTGAAACTGTGCTAAGGCACATGGAAAATAAGGAGGTGACTGGTAATGGCCAACATGACTTACTAAGGGCAAATTGTGGCTGACATCACCTACCTGGAACTAGTATTCCTTCTGAAACTGTACAAAGCATTTGACACTGTCCTGCGTTAATTCTAGTCTCTAAACTGGAGAGACATAGATTTGATGGATGGAACACTCAGTGGGTAAGGAATTGGCTGCTCAGAGTTGCAGTCAACAGCTCGATGTCCAAGTGGAGACCAGTGGCAAATGGGCTTCCCCTCAGGGGTGTTGGGTATTGGGACTGGTGCTGTTTAACATCTTTGCTGGAGGCATGGACATTGGGATCAAGTGCACCCTCAGCAAGTTTGCAGATGACACCAATCTGTGTGGTGTGATGGACATGCTGGAGGGAAGGGATGCCATCCAGAGGGACCTGGACAGGTGTGACAAGTGGGCCAATGCAAGCCTCATGAAGTTCAATGAGGGCAAGTGCAAGGTCTTACACCAGGGTCAGGGCAATCCGAAGCACAGGAACAGGCTGGGTGGAGAATGGATCAAGATGAGCCCCAGAGAATGGACTTGGTGGTGTTTGTGGATGAGGAGCGGGACATAACTTGGCAATGTGAGTTTGCAGCCCAGAAGGCCAACTGCATCCCAGGCTGTATCAAAAGCAGTGGGGCCAGCAGGGTGAGAGAGGTGATTCTGACCCTCTACTCAGTTCTCATGAGACCTCACCTGGAGTGCTGCATCCAGATCTGCAGTCCCCAACATAATGAAGGCTGTTCTATGTGGCCTCCAGAATAGAGGGGAAATAACAAATACTCTGCTCCAGGAAATAGAAGAAAAAAAAGGTCACAACCATGGGTGTCACTGCTATGTTCATTTTTTAGCTGTGCTGAAAAATACTTACTTTGAAAATTAAAAAGCCAGCAGTTTACTGAGCTATTTTCTTCACATCAGAGGTAGATTTGTATTGCAACACAGCATTCAAAAAATAAAGCGTTTACATAGAAGTCTAATACTTTCAAACTGTCATATACTCAACTTTAGCACATTTTAACTTAATATAAACCATTAATATAAACCATTATATACACACACACACATAAGCATCTCGTAATAGTTCAACATACAGCTGAGAATAGTGATCTGTTCATAGATGTACTATGTCCTGAATGAAGGTAAAATTATGTCAGGAATGATGTTGATTTTTTTTAAAACTTGCAGAGTAGTCATCTAAAAATTATTTTTGCCTGTAGAACAATGTGCCACATTTTGAGTATTATACCGAGGTCTCAGTTCAGAATGGCCTTCATATTAAATTCCTGCCTAAAAGTGCACACGATACTCAGAATTGTTCCTTATGTTTGAGTTGGGTAAACTATTTTAAATCTAAACTTTTACTATGCTTTGGAATTTTTTATCATCGCATAAGGAGGTGAGCCAGAATGGAATCCTAGCCTCCTCAAAATGCATTCTAAAATTCATGGATCTAGGATAACGTGAGCTGTGTTAATCTGTACATTGCATGAAGAAAAGCCGTTTAAAGAAAAGTTGCAAAATGTCTCTGACTGTCTCGTCTCATGAGATTTCAGAACAAGCCAGTTTGCCAGTATATTTTAACATATGTCCTGAGATGACAGGCTTCTGGGTTGAGAAAATCCAACCATATTTCTTAATTCCAGGACTGGCAAGGGCAAATGTAAGGCTCTGCTCATGTATGCAATCCTGTGAGTCATCACTGCCCACAGAAGCTATCATTCTCTACTTGCAGCCTAATAACTGGATTATTTTAAAATAATATGAAATCCATGTTAGGTTTTGCCCATGTCTTACACACACTGTGTCATTTTTAGTTATTGATGAGTAAGGGTGCCAAATTACTTTTTTCTCCTGCATGGAATTTTCTTTAAAATCTGTGTACAAGGGACTAGTGTATTCCATATGCTTCAAGCTGAAGCCCTTATCAACCACAACTTGACCATTGTGTCAAAAGACACAAGCAATTCATGTGAAATAATTTTATTTTAATACATTACAGTCATAAAGGAAATCTGAGGATATGTAAGCTTATAGTACATTAATAGAATTAGATTTTAATTGTTGGCCATCAGTTAAGGCCAGGCAGTGAGGACCAGGATGTGTGTTTCATTCACAGGACTAAGAGACTGGAGGGGACAACTGGCATTAGCAAATCTAGTTCTGTGATATCGTAGTTAACCTGGCTGTATAAACCCCTCCCTAAATTTATGATGTTCATTCTTAAAGCTACTTAGGTTTCACCACTGCATGTTGCTGAAGTTTCTGTTGAACTTCTGTCCTGTGATGGTTTGAAACCTTTGAGCAGTCACAGCCTATTCATCATTATTTGTTCTTGTGCCAAAAGGTTTTTAAACTGCTTTCTGCCTTTCTATTTTATGTATCATTTTGTATTTTTGGAGGGTAGCTCTATCGTTCCCTCCCTTTGTTTTAGCAGTGTATAAAACTGAGGGCTTTTTGAGCGATGAAAGATGACACAAAACTATCCTCATGCATATTAGTCATGCCCATCATGAAAGGATACTAGCTTGAGTCTTAAAAGGAGCAGGCATGTGATAGTTTACTCCAGTATTGTAACAGAGAAGTGTTATTCCTGAGTTGATCTATTACATCTGTGTGAAACAGCAAGTAGCTCCCATGCAGCACAGTACAGCACCCATGCAGCACACGTTGTTTCCAGTTAAATACAGGACCAGAACAAAGGTCCACCTGGATGGCATTTGTCTTCAGCAGTGCTATATGCTAGATGTTTACAGAAAAGCATGAGGAACAATGCAAGTATACTTCTGATATTATAGCAAATGTTTAATCAATTTCAGATGTTTCCTATAATTAAAATAAAATAATAATTTATTCAATAAAAATATGAAGCTAGTATGCATGAATTATCCTTAGCAAATCCATACAGAGCTTACCAATTTTTATTTCTCTTTGACTACTTTTTCTTTCAATTTGATTGAAAAATCAGCATATGATTGAAGTCAAATGAGTAGTCTCACTGTTTACCTTAAATATACTTATTTCCAGACATATTTACAATTCTCGACTTAATTTGTTCATTGTCAAAAGTTGCTGAGGAAGATCTAAGAAACATGTATTAGAATCTATCGTGCATAGTAGTTCTTGATATTCTGGGATGGAAATCATTTGGCTTTTTCCTCCCTTAACTGTCTCCAGCTACACAGAAATTGAAGTTTTATTGTTGAGTTTGCTCAATTTTAATGATTCTCATTAGGGAAGCTTCCTTTGCCACCAAGAGTTACACCACCAATTTTGCTCGAAGACTCTAGCAAGCTCTCCAAATTTTTGCATATTTTAATTAAGGAGACTGTACTCTTTTATTGCGTAAGTCCACAAATGTCTGTAATAAGTTTCCTAACTTCTTACTCTTGGCTCCTCTGAAACCAAAAATGTTAGTTACAGAATTATTTAACCTCTCTATTTATGTAGACTGAGTTCAAATTTGCAATGGTGCCTTTAGTTTGGACTAGAAAAATTAATAATTTCTTCAAATATCAAAGTAGCTCACTCATGAAATTCAGCTGGTTTGTAGTTTGGTTTTTCTTTTCTTGGTTATGTTTGGTTTTAGGAGATTTGGTTGGTTGCTTGGTTTTGCTATACCAAATGCAAAAATACATATTGGTATATGACAATTACTTCACAGACAGGATTTACCTAACACAGTGTCATTCAGCCCAACATCATTGCTATTTAGATTGCTCTGGGGGGAGGTGATAGGTTTGTTTGTGGATACCTGTTCTATCCAGCATCTGAAAAGCAGTCAAAACTTTCATTTAACCCAGACTCCTAATTTTGAGACAGCAGAAAAAATTCAATTTCTTACCCAGGCATATTACATAGGTACAGACATGAGATCCCAAGTTGTTAAATTGGTCTCATTATGACAGAAGTATTTTGACATGAGTTTGAGATTCAAGCTAACTAGTTGTACACTTTGACTAAATCCATATTATTAGAATTTGTGATGAAGAAAGGTTTGAAAATGACAGTGTTTCAATGACATTTTACTGCTAGGCTATGTAAAAATGCTTGTTTAAAAATAACAGGCTGTAGAAAAAATGACTTTGGAGTCTAGATATTATTTTGCATCCTATGTATTATATTAATATGAATATTGTAAAAATACTAGTATGATTCAATTTGGGCATAAAATTTTCTCCAATGATATTTTCTGAATATGCATTTACAAATGCTGGAAATCTTTAACTCTTATTTGCCTGAAAATAAACACTATTTTCCATACACAGAAATCAACATAAGCAATATTTACACTGATGATATTGTAGAATGTTTTCTTTACAGAATACTGTAATTTGATTTCCCCTTATTACTAGACAAATGATCAAGACATTTATGTTGTTTTGGTGAGAATTTTCTTTGAAATGATACCTAGACCTTGAAGAGTCATTTTAGCAATGCAGTTTAAACTTTCAAAATGAGAGACTTTCAGCTATACAGGGCTTGTGAGTCAAACACAAACCTTAAATGCAATTTTTTAAGGTGATGTTGAGATTTGTAGGGACTGGGGTGCCAGACCAACGTATCAAAGTCTGTGGAGACCTTGTTAGGTTAGTTGTTTTTCCTGGGGCTGTTGCTTTAGCTTGGACATTACTCTGCACCTGAGAGCAGTGTGGGGTGTTGTACTGTGGAATTGAAATCACAAACTAATGAGTAGACTGTTAGCTTAATTCTCTGTACATGTGCTTTTCTTATGATACTATCTGGTTTACACTGTTCAGGCCTATGGCAGCTGGGATTGATCCTGTTCTTACTAAAATCAATGGCAAAATTTCCATGGTAAGTAACAATTAGAAATTGAAAATGTTAAAATACACACGAACAAAAGCTTTACTTTGCTGCAGGTATGAACTAGCAAGAAATAACTCCCCAGAGTAAGAGAAGTAGGCAGGAATGTGCACCACGGCCATGAGTGCCTCAGGGCAGACAGACACAGTACTTGTAAGTTCTGCTGCTTTATGCACCAGACTTGCTTTAAGCCAAAAGCTCTCAGGAAGTCGGCACATGGAAGCAACATTTCAAGTGGTAACTGATTGAGAAAGTTTGTCAAGGTTGATGTCTGTATAATCATATACTAGGTGAAGTATATGATTAAAAAGACAGAAAGCTTCCTCATATTTACAGGTTTTGTTCACAAAAATAGTATGTCCAAAGTAATGAATCTCTTGCAAATATGTACAGAGACAATTACTGCTGGATGCATTACATGAAAGCACCAGTTAGAAAGCTGGTTTTCCTAGTCTCTTATCTTTAAAATGCGATGGCCCTACTTGAACATGACAAATGAGGACAAGACCCTGCAAAACAAGCCTTGTCTAGTTCGTAGTTCTGATATCATTGTTTAATTAATGAAAAGGATGAATTTTGTTTTAAAAAGTGAAAACATGTTATTGATTTCTGAAGGGATCCCAGTGAAAAAGCATGCATGTAATGTTATTATTTAACCTGTAAAAGTAAACAGAATACACAATTAAACAAAAATAAACAATTAAACTTTAGTTCTTAATTATGAGAAATGCTTATTCATATTGGGGGAAGAGAGTTACAATCATGTTTACCCAACAGAACTGATAAATGCTAATAATTCAACTGAGTATTTTTCCAGCTGTTTTACAGAAGATTATGTGTTTTCAAAAGCTTTTCATAAAACTGTCAAAATCTGGAAAAAAGTTAATTGAGAACAGAGTGTCTTGCTAAATAGATAAGCTCATTAATATGCCAGAAGGTGGGAGGATGAGATTGGGTACATACTTCATGGTGGCAACTTGAGTGTTGTGTAATTTTGGCAGCCAGATTCATATATGCATAAGGACTCTGGTGATTGCTGGAGGATAAGCACAAATCATGGATTTGGAGAAGGAGCAGCACCAAGAGTTCAGTTGAACATTTAGTGAAAGAGTCAATAGTGGACTGTGTTGAAGAAGGTGATTTAGTTTAGTTCTAGCAAGTACAGTTCTTCAAATATATGTTTACATGTTTGCACTTTTGTGTAAGTGTGAGGTCACTACTCAGAGCCCAATTTTATTCTCTTCTGTAAGTGACAATATTGAGGGAATAGGAAAACACCAATAAAGTGAGTACATCATCCTTTAGACATAAGATAACCAGAAAGGAAGTCCAGAATTTAATTTTCAGCTGCTGGGTTCAAGGTCCTGAACAAGGTCTCTGGCAGGGTACACCCGTTCTGCAGTGCCATGATAGCAAGTACAAGGTTCCCTTTGCGGCACCGAAGAAGGTAGTCACCTTCCTCACCTGTTTTCTCACCACTGGTTCATAGCTTGTGCTTAGTGATCAGTTAACAGTGGGAAAATGCTCCGTTTTTATTCAATAGAAATTTCATGCTCATTTGGGGATTTTGGAAAAATAAAAGTTTAAAGAAAAAGCTTTAAAAATCTTAGATAATTTAAAACTGTTATTATTTTAGCATTATTATTTTCTGAACCAGTAGAATATTTCTGTATTTGACAATTTAACTTTGCACTCAAAAGAGCAAATTAGCTGCTGTATAACTTCATTAAGCCAGCTCTCTTGTTCACGAAGTTTGAATTTGGGTAGAGTTACAGTACAGTACATACTTGAGGGATTGGCACTAGAAACTAAAATGGGGTTAAAGGAGGGAAAGGTGACTTCAGCCATTTTAGCTTTGCATATTTAGAAAGCTTATTAAAAAAAGGAAAGACAAACAAACAGATATTCTCGCTTTTGCTTTGCAGTGATTTAGCAGATTTTATGTTTGGTTTCTTTAAGATTTTCTCTATCTGAGCCAAAACACTGAAATCTCTTCTATGTCACCTCCTTTGATGTGAGAAATAGAAGGATTATAAATCACAAAATCCCTGCAAACAGAATCTACTAAGTCCCTTGGAAAAATTGTGTAAATTAATTTGGATACACCACTGTGAAACCCAAACTGAAACAGCTTTTGCTGTAGGAAGAAGAAAGAGAGAGCTCTCAGTACCTTACACCAGCCAAAGGAGGATAGCTATTTTGTGCAGAATGCTTGGTGGGAAAGAGTTAGCCGTAGTTTTTACACAGATTAGCAGATAAAGGGAAAAATAGAAGGAAACTGCTGTTACGAAATGCTTCTGTATAAAATAAAACACCTGTTGCTCATATTCAAGTTCATTGAAAACAAATGAGCTAGTAAACATGTAGTGTTTTAATTTCGCAAAAGGACTTTGTTTTATCATGGGGGAAGAAAGAGTATGACTCGACATTTGTGGTACTCAGACAGACAGTGCTTATATTACTCATCATAGTACCATTTGCTTTTTTAGTGCAAGTCTGGCAGGAATGAGATCGATCATCCTACAAATGATGGACTAACAAGAAAACAGCTTCAAAATCTAACTCTTTTTGACCAACAGGTGTTCTTATCAGATAGTACTTATAAAATTATACATATTTTTACTGGAGCTGACATATATTCCCTTTCTGTAAGAATGCATACATAAACTGTTCACCCATATGTACACCCGTACATATGCATTTTCAGTTACATATACATGGATATCTGTGTGTGTGGGTATACCTACATACACTGACCTATGGATAAATCATATATTAGAGAGAAAGAATGAGAGAAAGGGGGTGGGGGGGTGAGGCAGAGACAGATGCATATCCATCTGTCAGGTCCACCAACTCCCACAAATCAGCATTGTTTGCTTGTGAAAACTCGGGCTGACAAGATGCTTTTTCTAAGCACAAAATGGATTTACTTCAGGAACTGTGCTGACATTCGATGGCGACAGGAGATCAGCCAGGCCTGGAAGTGTGATCAGTGGAGAGAGTTAGTCCAAGGGTGGCATCAAATTTGGAACTCCGTGTTTTCTGGATGAGCACCTTTCCATCCATAACTACAGGGATCCTGGAGAGACTGTGCCTCCAAAAAAGGGCATCAGGATAAAGTAGTGCATGGTAGAAACGCTATACGCTTTCCATATCTATGTGAGTGTATTCTCATGGGAATTACTTAAAAACAGGTCAAAGGAGGGTGATGGTAAAACAGCATGTGGAAAATCTACTTAATTGATATATTTGCTTATTTTATTTGACTGACTTAATTCAGCAGCTAATGCCAGTTTCTAGACCATATATTGGATGACATTATGTCTGTTGCATATAATCAAAAGAACTATATCCTGCCAGCTTCCCAGTTGTAAGCCATAAAATTTGTCCTCTGGCTACACAAATCTCAAATTTAAAATGTTGCCCTAACTTGCAAATATGCAGAAATTATTTACTTTTTGCATCTTGTTAGACTAAATATAAACTGTACCATTTATTCTTCATTATCCTGTTATTTCTTTTCCCGAGGAGTAGAAGAAAGTCATTCTGAAAGCTATTGGGTATGAAGATCAGTGCCAAATGAAATCTGAAATAAAATCATCTGAAACAAGCAGCAAAGTTGTACATGCCTCCGCCATGTTTTGGTATACAGATAATAATCCTTTCCCTTAGGATATAACCCTGTTCTCCTGACAATAAGTATTTGCTTCTGGCTATGATTTCTAAAATCCTAAGTAAGTTACTTCAAAGTATGATTTTTATCAGTCTGAAATGGAGGCATGCTTCTGAACTATAGATATACTTTAAAATTGCTTTCCTTTCACCTTAGTGACATGTACCCAGATTCCCTAATATATGGACACAGATTGCTTTTTATTTTTTTACCATTTCTACATATGAGAAAGTATATCCTGTCTTTTTGTTTGTTTGTTTGTTTTCATACTACACATTCCTTGCTTTATTATCTGAGAAACTAATTTTTTGGGTAATATTTCATTTTAGATGATAGCGTAGAGGATATTCCAACTCACCCATACGACAAAATATACTTTTTGTCACATCTCAGATAAAACAGTGATAACGGTAAAATGAAAATATTACTCAACCCCTTGTTTAAATGACTGAATTGTCCAATAAGCTAAAAGCAGGTTGCATATATTATTTAAAACAGGCACAGGTTTCTGACCACAGAACCTTTTGAAATTGTTTTTATTATAACAATTAATTTCAAAATTAATTCAGCATTCAGGGTGTGGGGAGTAGGAAACATTTTATATGTCAGCTTGAATATACTGTATTTTCTTTTTATATCATTAAACCTTTTTTCTTCTCTCTTATTTTTAAGTTGACCACTGGGCTGTGAAATGGAAAAATGTATTGCGAATACACGCTAAAAAATGGGCAATGAGGGACTGTCTTAGGGTTACAACTCTGTGGGATGAACAAGGCCATCCACAACAGGCTGGGAAACCTTGGAAGCATAGACTCTAGGCAAAGCAAAGATTGTCTCCCTCTCTGATTGTATACTCTACAATAAAACAGTTATTACTCAGAGCCCAGTTTTATTCTCTTCTGTGAGTGACAATATTGAGGGAATAGAAAAGCACCAACAAAGTGGATATGTCATCCTTTAGACATAAGATAACCTGAAAGAAGGTCCAGAATTTAATTTTCAGCTACCAGGTTCAAGATCCTGAACAAGGACTCTGGCAGGGTACACCCATTCTGCAGTGATAGAAAGAATAAGGTTCCCTTTGTGGTGCCAAAGAAGATAGTCACCTTCCTCACCTGTTTCGTCACCACTGGCTCATCACACATCTTTAGTGATCAGTTTAAGGTGGGCAAATTCACAAGTACTTTGTGTTTTAGTGGGTTGGGGTTTTTTTTCTGCTTTAACCTCTTGTTAGGAATATTTTATAATGTTCAAAGCTCCGGGCAACATCACATGTTACTCTGCATGTCTTAGCCTGGCTGAAAGAGCTTTTTGTCTACATTTTTTCCCTCCCAGCTAAGGGAAATTGCCCTTGCTCCTCTTTTCCATAACTGAAAGTTTGTTTATATTTGGCTGGTGCTGTGCATTTTGGTAGCAAGAGTAAACTGGTTTCCTATACAGCTCCATTAGTAGTGGTACAATACAAGATGGATGTGTCTTCCTCCTGTCTCAGCCTCCTCTCTTTCATTCTTTTTTCTCTGCTTATTACACAATTTGTTTTTCGAAGACCTATCTTGATGTTCATCCTCTGATGTTCAAATCAAAATGAATACTTATAGCACTTTCTGCTGACTGCATGATACTAAGTGTGTATAGAGAAATGATGGCCAAAATGTTACTAGGATAAAATTTTGCAAGTTTAGGGGATTTATAGCAAGGGAGAGATCTGAGGTCTAGAAATAAAACCAAACCATGTCACCCTGTATTTTGAACACTGGTTTAACAGTATAGAAATTCTGCTTTTTCAATTTCACTTTTAAAAATATATTAAAATACGAAAGATACTAACTGGCTAAACAGTTACTACATACACACAGGTATAGAGTACTCCTAGAAAACTAGAGATTTCCATTTGATGCCTTAGGATTTTAGCTTTTATATTTTCATATATTTCTAATCCTGCAGTTCTTTAGTGTGTAAATCTGAGCTCCATGTAGAGTGTTAGCAACTGCTTTTCCCATTTTGTCAGACACAACAATTCCTCTCTAGGCCTGAGAATCAAGAACACCTCACTGTTTCAGGCCCTGAGAAACGTAAACAAAAGTGAGTTGGGGGGGGGGCAAACTAAGAGAATGGGACTTCCCTGCCTGAAGCTGTAATTGGACAATTAACCTCAGATATGCAAATGGACAAAACTTATATCTGCCCCAAAAACAAGTGACTGTCGTCCACCTTGGGTGTAGTCTCTTCGAGATGCCTGCACTGCCCAAGGTGTACCCTGTGAAGGCCTTTCAATAAATACCTGCCCTTTATCCTTTCACTCTGCCTAGCCTCTGCTCCAGGTCAGCCTCTACAAGACATCTGTTACATTAGTAACAGAATTTTGGGATCAAGAAAAGTGTTGTTTAGACATATACTTCAAACTATTTCAAGCACTGAAGGACAATCAATTATTGCTGCTACTTAACAGAATTTCATGAATAGTAAAGGTCTTCATCGAGGGAGACAGCTATATAATGTAAAGTACAGCTAAACTCATGACCAAAATGCTTGCCTTTTGCACGGGCGGAGCATGCGAGAGGGGAGAAGCAGCTCGCTGCCGCTCCCCGTGACTCTGCTCCGCGCGTTGCGCTCTGACTCACGGCACGGCGGCCGCGGGGTGAGCGCCAGCCTGCGCACGGCCACCCGTGGCACGGCGCCTGCAGGCAAACGGACCGCGGGCAGCTGGAGCGCCGGCCGCGACTCACCTGCCTCCAGCTGCGAGTTTGCTGCTGTGGTCCGCTCCTCTGGTGGCACACGTGTTCGTATACACACGCGTGCACCCCTTTCGTTACTCAGAGAGATCTCCCTACCGAGGTGATAGTAAATATGAAAAACAAACCTCAGTATACGACCCAAAGTGTGCCGCTTCTAGCTCATTTACAACGTGCCAGTAGTCACTCCGAGTAGTATTGCCTAGCAGTGAAGAGAAACAATTGAAGTATAACCTCAGAGCATAATTAAGAAATAACATCGTTTTTTCTTTTGCTTTCCCTGACATATTTTCTTTACAAGACTCCATTCAACTTTAATTAAGTTTTGCTTTGAGGCTCTGAACCTGGAACAGTGCATTTTTATTTTCCTTGTAATATAACCTTTACCTTGCAGGTAAAAAAAAAAAAAATGAAGTCATGGACCTATAATCATCAGATCATAGAATGAAAGGATTATGAGTTTTAAAAAAGGCTAAAAAATAAAATCTTTGAATTAATTAGCATTTTATGAGTTTCAGGTACATGTGAAATATCAAATTAATAGGGCCTTATTTTATTCTTATGAAGTGTTAGAAGAGTATTAAGTGAGCAAATGTAACTCATGTTCAATTTAAGAGCTCTTCAAACTAGGAAGATGTTGGAAAGTGATTAAGGGCTAGGCCCTGAAAACTTCACTAACTTTAATAGTTTAAATTAATATGAGCCATAGGTTTGGGAGGGGTTTAACCTGAATAAGATGAATAAAATTCTACATCAAACAAAACACCCTTTTAAACCGAAATATCTTGTCTTCAAAGTTACTTTTATATCTCTGATATGAGCACTATCATTTCCAATCTTTCCTTTCGATATAGGATTACAAGGCCTATACTATTGCTCATCCAATTCTGTGTGAGATGCAATAGAAAGAAGTGAACTAATCCGTCAAAGGTAGATGCAGTTACAGCTCTGAAAGATCACAGAGCATGAAATATTAGTAATAAAGCACACATTTTCTTGTATATTAAACAGGCAAATCATTCTCATTTATACTATATATGCATATCAAGCATTTTAAAGACAATTTTGAAATTGTAATCTTATTGCAATCATGAAATATGTTAAGCATTTCTACAGAGTTTTATTTTTTGAGTCACAACAATATTAACTTCTTTCATTGTTCCAACAAGCAAATATGAGTTTCCAACAGAGAGACTTACTTCAATATAGGTATGAGAATCAGAGCTAAAAGTTTCACTGTCCAAAGCATCATCTATTCTCAATTCCTGTGCTGAAAATGCAAATAAGGAAGTATTTCACTGTACATGGTCAGAAACTGAAACTAATTTTGTCGTTTTTCTACCACAGGTATTATAGACGGCTTTGTCAAGTAATTTCTAGACCATTTAATATCCCGTTAGCATCCTATTACTAAAACAAAAAAACCATGAAGAGATACTGATAAAGCCATACTACAAAATAGTTACTTGAAGGGGTGCAGAACTGTGAAAATCAACACCGATTTCAGAGAACAGCCTGACACATTCCAAAGAATCTATTTTTCCATTGTGCAGCTAAGCCTTATATCATGTGCCCTAATAATTATGGCAAGAAAGGCAGAGAGAAATTCTGATTTGAGGTCAACTTATTTTTGGAATTCTGCTCTTCAAGGTAAAAATTGGTAAGAGAAAGGAATGAGCACAATCCAAACATTTTTATAGACAGTATTACTTCTTCAATGTAATTTTGATTTCATGTTGAAAACCCTATGCCTGAGAGAGCGATTTTGTCAGAAACCATGACACTAACTTAACTTTTTGCCCCTGTGCTCTGTTGCTCATGAACTTAACTTCAGATCCACCATCCAAATTTCTCTTTCAGTGCAGCAGCTTGCTACAGCTTCTTTTGCGAGGGGAAGGTAGAGATTGTGGAACAAGGTAAGTGTTTGGAAAAAAAATGGCAAGTTCACAGAAACAGAAGAATCCCTCAATATTTCAGTGTTTAATCTGGTCAGCTACAGAGATTTCAGAATCCTGCTGACAGGTTAAAGAGGCCTATTTCAATATGCATATATGACTACAGGCTATTTTTTGGAACTGTTAAAAATATTGCACAGTTGAATGCAGATAAATATTCATCTGTAACTTACACACTTTTTCCTCTGTGAAGATCAGCAATTGTGCTGACATTGTTTAAGAGTGAAAGTCCTCCTCCTCTTTGTTCACTCCTCCAATCTCATTTGGCTTCCTTATGTAACTGCCAAAACTTATTCTGATCTGAACATTACAATAACATTAGAGTAAGACACAATTTGAGTCAGGGTTTAGTACTATTTTGATCAGTACAAGAAAATTATGCTTTTATTTCCTTTTTCTTGGTTTGTATTTTGTTATTTGAGTATTTGCTTTACTAAAGAAAATTTGGAATCCATAGTTTTCAGACTTGTTTGAAGATATTAGCCTTCTAATTACAATCTGGAGATATATTAGACTGAGGAAAAAATAATCCACCCTGCCTCCCTTTTATGGCTAAAGCCCTGGTTAGCACATTTCTTTTGACAAGGTAATTTCCATTCCACATAAGAAAAGCCAGCAACATCTCTGGCAATATTATGTCAACATATAAATCCCAAGCAAGCATCAGGATGTGCTAAATCAGCACCTTTTAATGCAGATTTCTTCAGTGTAGTCGATGCCCCTTGACTTTCTTCTTTATTAACTCATGAGGCACTAAACACTCTGATACATGTTGTTTGCTTGGTCAGGGGACCCTGGGCATCTGGGAAGGCAGCACCATAGCTCCAAACACCTCCTTGACCTCTTTCAGGACGCTACTGATCAGGTCCATCTGGAGAACAGGAGTGCAAAAGTACTGAATCTTGCAAAGTCGAGGACAATACCCACATCAGCATCTGAAGAAGTCTAACTTCTATTTCCTCTTCTTTGTTCATAGCCATTCCTCCAAAGGGCAGTCAGCACAATCCATGCATTTGCTCAGCAGGCCTGAGCACTTTTATCAAAGTGTTTTCTGTTCACAGCTTCCTCTCCAATTTGCTGCAAAGGTGGCATGTGCATAAAATGGGAATGGAAATTTGGAGACACATGGTGAGGAAAGGACCATGGAAAAGCAGTATGCTCTTCCACAAAGCAGCATGAGCACAAGTTGCAGACATTTTATAAAATGGGAGAAGATGTTTATCTTGACTACACAGACTAAGGGGGTTTTTTCCCCTAGCCATATAAAATTAATATTAATCAGCAGAATGTGACATCAAAAGGTAAAAATTAATATGACCTTCTACACAGAGTTGAAGTAAAAGGACTATCTTTCAAAGTGTTTAAGCAAAGAGAAGATGGGTTATTTTACTAACAGTATCATGCAGGTTCATGTCCTGTTAAAATATTTTTATTACTACTAATTACTTGTGTTCTAAGGGGAAAACAATGGTTTCTCTGTTCATTCTTAGACTATTTCACAGTCAGAGTGCACATGAGCCAGCTTGTACTTCTTAAACCAAGTAAGTGCAAGCTGTAGTCTTGATATTTAAGGTGCAAGACAGAGTGAAGATTTGACCAGTTTGATGTGCTTTTCTCTATAAGAAATTTTTCCTATAACATTTGAAATTTGTTATTTATACTTTTCACATAGTGTTAATAACAGATTCATATTTTTACATATTTTATGTATTTTTCAATAGGCTTATAAAGCTAGATTTAGAGGTACTTAACTTTCTCCTCAAGGACCTAAGAATTTCTGAGCTCAGTTTTATTTGGTTAAAGTGACAATAGAAATTCCATTTTGAAACTAGATGTGCAGCTTTCAATTAGAGAAAATTGAAATTAGGGGCTTTCATACTCCTCCCTCTGCCATCTGTGTTCTTGAAGGTCAGACCTTGCTCTCAATCCCTTGGTGTTTTTTGTTGAATGTTAGTGACTTTCTCAGTGACACCACCTCTGCTCTGGTCCCTAGAAGCACAATCTGGTAAGGCTGAAGTCTGTCTGTCCTTGCTGCCTGCTGCATTCTCTTTAGCCTCCAAGTGAGACTGAGCAGCTCTCACTGTTGCCTTTTTCCCTTTGTAGTTTCCATAGGAAAGATGCAACATCCCTCCAGATATCCCACCTGTTCTCGTCTTGTCAAGTATAGGTAAGGCCTCTTCAAACCAAGACAGAGAAGCCAATGTTTTGCATTATTATTATTATTATTATTATTATTATTATTATTATTATTATTATTATTATCTGTATTTACCAGTCATTTTTACTTTGTTACCACTTAGAAACAAGTCTTGGTCTCATTGTGCTAAACACTGCATGAACATAACTGATGAGAAGGTCTGTGTCCCAAAGCTTTCAATCTGAAGGATAGGACATAAATAGCAGATGAAACAATCAAATCAACTGAACAAAACTGAGGGAAAACATACAAAAAAAAAAAAAAATCCACAGTTTAATGCATTCTGCATCACAGCCACAATTTTCCCATCTGTTTCTGACTGATAGCAGACTGAAAGACACCATTTCCCCTGTTACTGTTTAATTTAGCAAAACATTATGTTTTAAATATGTTGCCTTTCTGAGGGGCATTACTGGAATGAATACACGTGAATACAAAGCTTAAGAGATTTTGGCCTCCCAATTATTCCAAAGGAAAATAAATGCAGTAATCATCAATGTGATTCTTTGCTGTCCTATACTGTCAACAAAACATAGCTTTAATAACATGCAAGTCAAAGAAACAAGTACTTCTCAGTCTTTCAGCCTTTCTTTGCATAATCCCAACAAAGTCAAGAGCTGTATAGGATAGGATTCAGCCATAAGAGGTTGAAAATTAAAGTTTCAATTCAGGAAACAGATGTAAATAAACCAAATCAAAGTGTAAAGAAGGGAGAGGTTTCTTTTTCCTTTAACTTTTCAGAGGAAGGAAAAAATCTTTTAAAAGGTACCATCCAGCAAAGGTAAATATAAGCAACTTCTGCTTAAAATAGCTAAATGCATATTATATTTAAAACCCTTTTACCAGTCTTTTAATATATTCCCATAGTTTTATCAGTGCAAGCCAGCAATTTATGTCCATTATAATTACGATTCACAGTAATTTGTTGTCTTAAAGAATTTTGTCAAAATTTGCAAAGGATAGCAAGCTAATAGAAAAATTAAAGGCAATATTTCTATATTTATTCACCTTAGAAAAAAGACTAACTTTGATATGTTACCAACAGCTAGACAATTTTCCCTTTAAGATAAATCTTAAATTTTAGGTTTCTATCCCAATGTAAGGGCTGGGATGTGGAGAATTTATTTGTGTCTTGTTTAGCTTCATAAGCAATATTTAAAGATTCAGTTGTATTTATCAAACTGATTCTTCATTGATTTTTTCTTCTGCCATGCAGCTTATTGATTTATTTGTTCTGCTGAAAATTGTCTGTCAGCTGTTCGATTTGGCCACCTGACTTTTCAAAAACGTAATTAGGAAGCAAACACTCCATCCTGAGTTATGGATGTGAGAACTTCTGGCATAGGCAGAGGTACACACATGTGGGGCAACTGCTCTTTGCTAAGTGAGCCTGTGTCCAAGCCCAGTTGCACTGTGTCCCTGTGCTGCCACTGAATTTCTTCCCTTCCCTCAACCAGGTCATGTAAAGACAATTCAAGTTCTTCTGCATTACATTGTGATCCATAACGTGATAGGTGTAATATATTGCACAATAATTATAATATATTGCACTATAGTTTACAATAATTTAGGTACAATAATTTATCTACATCTCAAAGGGCTAGGTTGTTTCTGTGGTCCTTTCACAGGTAAGAGGAAAAATGTAATCCCATCTAGTAATGAATTTTAAAGAAAACGAGTTTTCTGGCTGCATTTTGAAGTGTCTTCACTTTTTATTTCCTTTCTTTTCTTTGATCTGATCAATAGTCTTCGATTTGCCAGTCAGGCCATCTCGTACTTGGCTGCTAATTTAGAAACTTCCGGACATAGAATTTTTCACCTTCAGTTTTCTATTTAACACATTCCGAGCATCACTTCTCAGGTAACATGAAAGATAATTTCTTTCTCATCACAAGAGAAAAGAAAATTTCCAGCTATTTTCAAAATTATTCTGAAAGGATGGAAGCTGTCTGCAATTTTTTTCAGACTCTGTTTCTTTCTTTTGGTTGGTTTGAGGGTTTTTTTAACTTTTTTTTCCCCCTGGAAGCCCCAAAACTGATTAACACTCAAGATATTGAGAGAGAGTAATTTTGAAAGATTAATTTGATGTCTTATTTTTCCTTAGTATCCTTTAACTAACCTTGGTAATTAAAGGATTCTGAAGAAATATAAGACACAGGTTACCCAATAATATACTGAATAGCATAAACTACATCCACAAGAGAGATATTAAGAAATTGTGCTCTTTGCTTCATTTAATTTATTTTTGCTTTTGAATATAAGCAGAGTGAACACACAAAGATTTGTGTAGTTTGTAAATAATCACAATCTTTAGAACTAATTCTTTTCAAGATTTTTCTTCCACTACCAGATAAACGATAGAAATCATAAAGTAAATAAATATCAGAACATCTAACCAAAAAATGTCTGTTAGAATGTTATGAGTAGAGAAATAATAAAAGATGTAAAAGGGATAGAAGGAAAGGAAAATCAGGAAGTACAAAAGTGAGCTAAAACACTAAGAGAAGAAAATAATGCTACAAGAATAAACTTGCCTGTAATTTCTTCTCAGTGTTGGCTTACATTTCTGAGTCAGACAGAGATTGCTTTTAAATACTGTTCCAAACATAATCATTTAAATATATCAGATGATGGTCTCAACAGAAAATAATATTACCATATACCATTTCACACATCAACTACTAATTTCCAATTCCATATACATCTTCTAGTTTGGAATGATTCACTGATCTTAAAAGATCTTAAGTAGAGATTCACATACAATTAAAAAAGCATGCAATTAAATTCCAGTCCCTGTTTTGTTTTACGTCTATACAGGCTATTAACCTGTCCTTATGTTTTAGTAGATTTGACTGTGTTACTAAATGTCTTTTATTTTGTTGGTAAAATATACAGGTATGTATTTATTACTTTTTCCTATATGCATTTACTTGAGGAATAGAAGAAACTAATGGGAATTCGTTTCCCTTAGACATTGTGAATTGGTCGACATTTTCATTTATGATTCTGCTGTCTTTTGTGCTATATACGTATATGGAACTTGCTTATTGTTATAGTTCAGAAGCCATTTAGTTCTATAAAACACATCATTCTTTAAAGACATCAAGAGGAGAATATGTAGCTAAACTGTTTATCCAAACTGTAAGTAAAAGGAAGTCTGATAAGTTGTTTTAAATATATTACATTCTCAAGGCAAAGAAATGTGAATTTTTATTTGGTGTTAAATTATTTTGTAAAACCTTACTGAAATCTTTATTCCTGCTAATAATTATAATTCTTTGAAATTGCATGGCACTCTCGCATACGGTAAATAATGTCCTTTTCACAGAAATATACACTAAAGCCTAAAAAACACCTTATTGTGAGGCAAAATTAATAGCAGTAACCAGTAACAAGACTTCAGCCTCTTTTCAGCTTCTAGCTGATAAGATATTAATTCTTATGTCTGTCACAGACAGTTGAGATTACTGAGCTACCACACTTATCAGGCATTATCAATTACTAAATATCTCCTAAAAAATGATGTAGCAAATCAGCGCTCTTAGGCGTTGGTGTGGGTTGTGGGTTTTTTAGGCGTCGCATCTCAATGTATCAATGCTCCTAAAGAAGTCAAGAAGTTCCACACTAGGACACGTGCAACCCACAACACGCTGCCACTTAACACTAAACCATGGTTATGGGAGCATTTTTCAGGCAGCTGCCTTTGAATTGCCTCAAAAGACAATCTGACATATTACAGAAAACTGAAATTGATGGCAGTTTACCTTAAGATGTCAGGCTGTAATCTGCTGTGGTCATTATGGCTTTAAACTGAAAGAAACTAGGTTTAGATTCTTTACTGAGGGTGGGGAGGCACTGGAACAGGTTGCCCAGAGATATTGTGAATGCCCCATCACAGGAAGCAGTCAAGGCCAGGTTGGATGGGGCTCTGAGCAACCTGGTCTAGTGGAAGGTGTCTCTGCCCATGGCAGGGGGCTTGGAAGTAGGAAATCTTGAGAGCCCTTCCAACCCAAACCATTCTATGGTTCTATGATTTCAGAAGCAGCTGAGCAGCCCCAGCAGCTGTCTGCTACCTGACAGGAGCAGAGGGAGGCAAGTCAAGCCCAAAGCTTCCAACACAGGAAACAAAGACCAGAAGCTATGAGGATGTCAGGCACTGCCACACACTTCTGTGGAAATATGTTTCCTGTGTCCTTTCACCCTTCACTAGATAGCCACTTTCGGCTACTATTGGAGAAATGTTACTTACTCTTCTGTTACCTACTCTTTCAAGTATAATTAGGGAAATGCAACAGTACTCCCACTAAGTACTGCAGGCATAGGGTTAACATTAAGCTTGATTCTTGGGAATTGAAAACTGTAGGAAATTACTGTTTCTGTGACCTGAAGAACTTGATGTTTTAATTACAATCCTTCTAATTACTGCTTTCATTCTGACCATAATGAGTCACATGCCTCTCTGATCATTCAGTCTCTGCTAACTCTATTCTGCTTCTCTGCACACTGTCATTTCTGTGTGCTAACTTATGTCATGCCAGTGATTTCATACACTGATTAACTGAATTACTTATTGAATGGAGACGTCTTTTTTTCCTGTTATTTTCCCCTTTACTCAAGCCTGCAACTTTTGCAAGAAAAAGAAAGGCTATTGTGTTCCCTGAACCACACGGTGCACATGGTGGCCCCTGAAATGATATTCAAGTACAATTGAGTCCTTGAAAAATATTTAAGCTCTTTCTCAATCAAGAAATATCTTTCAGATTAGGGTATTATGTTGCTGGGCTTTTTGAATTATACTTGTGATAGCCTCATTTCTAAAAGTGACCAGGCTTTTGCAATTCTAGTATTCAGAAGAGTATATATCCCTTGACAACATACACATGATGTCAACTGCATGTGACTTTGCTCCCAAGCTGAACAAACGAAAAAGAAAATTGTCCATGCCTATAGATATTTATCTGTTGGTACTGCTATATCTGTCCTCCAAAGAGAGCCAGCATTTCAGCCATGATGAACAGCTTGTACACACGATTTTGTCTTTGAATTCATCACTCTCTTTACAATGAAAACTGAAGCTGGGGTGTTTTAATGCCATCCTTCATACATATATATACATAGATGATGGATAGATAGATAGATCAAAACAAACAAAAAAACCCTTTTGTTTAATCAAAAGTGTTTCTCACTTGTAGAAAAATTAGCAATGAACAAATTCAAATCTTCATGTACTATATGTATATTTGTACGTTGCCATTTCCTGAAGAAACACTTATCTTTTCTATCAGTTCATGAACCATCAGTCCTTTAAAAAGGAAGTCCCTTCTCTGTAAAATTCTGAATAATTGCATTCATATAAATATGGTTTCACAATTTTTTTCTAATTATGATATTTCATTATATTAAAATATTGAAATGAATGTTAAATTTTCTGTATTACACAGGAGACATAATTTGAAATTTTACACAGAAAAAGATTTGAGGCCCAGATTCATCACAGTGCTTCAAATACTTATTCCTATAGGAAATGATGGGAAGGAGATGGCATGTAGTAGTGCATATGGAGTTTGATCTCCCTTTTGTTCTCTTCTTGTAGTATTAGATGAAGGTAAATCATATATGATAAATTACAATTTTAATCCCATTTTTTTATAAAAAAGACTAGATTTTGTAGAAAATTTAAGTGTTCAAAATCCCATACAAATTTTCCAGCACTTTTCTGCTACAGAAAAATTTAAAAAGATGACCCATGTGTGCTGAAAGGACCAAAAAAAGCTGAAAAGCAGATACTGAAGCACTAAATAGAAGACGCACTTTAAAATTAATTGTAATTTTGTTGGGCTGGTTATTTGTTTGCAAACATTTGGGGGTTTTTAAATCATTTTTGCAATGACAGTATTTCTGTTTATGGGAATATAAACAGTCCTGATTCATAACTGTTTGGACTGATATGCGGAAAAAAATACATATATGTGCAATATACACTATGCTCTCATATGTTTTTAACATATCTGTGTTATCATAAATATTGTGTTGTGTTTAATTTCAGATTTGCTTTTAGTTTTCAGACAAGCGCATTCCAAGATATAACTTGTTTCCATCACCTTCCTGTCATAAAAACCTGACCCTAACAGAGCTTTCAGGAGCATATTCCTCCAATGTAGAACTAAAAAGAATTAAGAAATGTTAAGATTTTTATAAGGTCTTTTGTATGGCTGCCTGACAAAAAATGGCCAGGAATGACATTCACTGGACCCCATATGACCATAAACTAAAAAAAAATACAAAACAATTACATTGAAAATATTGACAGAAAAAAAAAAAGCAAAAAGCCCCAGATGAAGACATGAAATTGATCTCTTCAGGGGAAATGAAATCTGTAATTTCATCTTTAAAAATTTGTATGGGAATGTTAATTTTCAAGGAATGAAATAAACTTAATGATCACTATACAGAAGCTGAACAGGAACATGACTATGATCTTTTCCTGGTCCTTTTAGCTGTCTCAGCACTATCCTTTAGACTTTTAAGGTCATCTTCATACAAAAATTACTTCTCTACTCCTCACCCTAATCCAGTTGCCTGAGACTTTACAGATGTGGAAGTTTATACAAATGGTGTCATCTTTGTATCACACATTTGCTGCAGTTCTGAGACAGAGGTGTTTATGCGCCATGACATTTGTTTTTGATTTAGTAATGTCTTAGCCTGATTAGGACACATGAAATACTTATCTGCAACATTTTTATCTGTAAGGTTTTAATTACATTACACTCATGTATTTGCCAGCTTTGCTCAATATTGACATGGAGATGCCATTTTAATTTCATATTACATAAAAGTGCATATGAGTATTTTGAATGAGAACAGAATACATATTGACATCATTCACACACAGAATGTTTATTCCTTTATTATCTCTCCATGCCTCATGCTGAATTGTATATTACCCCTCAATGAGTTCTACGGCAACCCTTCGGCACCTTGTAGAAAGAAGCAATTTAAAGATGCAATAAAATATTTTGAAATGTCTGCAGTTCTGATTTTCCTAATGTTTGTACCAAAATGGATGTCATTTACAAGCTATGAATACAGCAACCTGGCAAGAAACAGGCCAGAATTCACTCTTAGTGAGTTACCTGTGTTAATAGTTCTTTTGGTGTTTCCAGGGCTCTGTTCATGCGTGTATGTACGCGAGTAGACACATTTAATTGTAAAAACTGTCAGGCTGCTCTGTTTGCCCTCTACATGTTTAAGGATCACCTAGGTTTTTCTCTACTCAGCAAGTTAGAATTGATTCACATGTGCTTCAGTTTGGTTTGTGTTGAAGAATCCAGAAAATCTAATGAGTTTTTCAAGAGATCGTTTGAACAGAAGTTCATGAGATGTCATCCAGATATTTCTTGGCGAAGTTTTCAGAACAACCAGGAAACTTTTTGTGTAGATTGACTAAAATTTTTAATGAAGGCTTGACATATATGAGGCTACTTGGTTAACCTGTTTCAGAGAGAATGCCAATGCATTCCTGCAAGCATTTAATTCACTTTTAGTTAAACTTTGGAAAAGACATGCTAAAGGTTGTTGGTTAAGTGGTGTAGTTTTAGGGAGGGGGGAAGGTTTTTGGGTGGGTTTTTGTTTGGTTTGTTTTTTGATTTTCCATTGCTGATTTGTAGTCCTTGTGAATATTGCTGGAGAGCAATATTTATATTGTGAAACAGTTCTGAGGCAAATACTTTTATATCTACAAGAAGATTTCATATGCAGACACTTTTGGCTGAGTGCTCCAGCAGAGGTATCTGTTTTGCATCTAGATAAATACTTACTGTATTTCATTTTGCCCCTTTTTTTCCCCCAGAACTTTTTCAAGGGTTTCCGCTTCTTACTTTTTTTGTGTTTTGGTGCAAGAATATGAACAAATATAACAAGAATTAGGTTTTTCTACCCCACTCATGTATGAAAACTAAGAAGTCCAAGCCAGAGAAATGCTGTCCTGGCATGGGCCAGTACTCCACAAAGTCCATCTTCCAGAATAGTGGGGAACAGCAACACGTAGTATGGAGGCAGGTTGCAACATGCAGTTCCGTGATTTCAGAATTTGGTTTAACTTAGCCTGCCTGAATTCTTCCTCATAATCCTGGACTTGTTGAATTGTATAATTATCAACTGCATTTAGAACTTGTTCAGTGCCAGCATTTGCTACCGTAGCTGCATTTTCTCTGACTTTGTTACTCTTTTTCAGGAAATGCCCTAAATAGAAAATAATATTCATGTGTCACTCACTCACTTTCCATAGCAAATGTCTGCTAACTGACTTCTCAAAAATATTTACACAGATCTGTGGCCTAACATTCAGATTAAAGGTACAAAAGATAATTGTGATTAATTACAATACATTCTTGGTGCATGAAGATACATGTTCAGGTAAATTTGCCTGCCAGAATAATTGAATGTTTCTTCTTTTATGCATTTCTAATTGAACACAATTTTCAGCATTTTAATATGGCTACAGTTCTTGAAAAGTTGCAGCTATGCTTGTACATAGAACAGAGAAAAAGACTACTTTAAAACTATCTCAACATTATGGTATAAATTTTATTCCATTTCTTGATGTCAAGATGGCAAGAAGCTGAACTTTTTATATCCATAAATACTCTGAGTACCTTAAAAAATTCTTACAGATAAATCTCTTTCATCATGCTTCCTCTTAAAAAAATTGTATCTACCCAAATGCTAAAAGAATTAAATGCAGAAAAAAACCTGATCTTCTTGTTGCAAACTTAAAAAATAATCTATATTTTGTGGACATGGCAGAGAAGAACACCCAGCTTTCAGGGACAGAAATGTTTCCTATTATACTGACAGTCCATTAGCAACCCCCATTCTATCACACTCTTTCTTTTTTCCCCTGCTCAGAAACATGATACAAATGTTATTGTCTCAAGCTGTGTTTATGACACAAGCTGTGGCAGAAAAGAAAGGTTAGTTTTAAATTTTGGAGGGAGGAGGGGATGTCTTTTAAAGAAAAGATTAGAATTGATCCATAGGCCATCACGATTTTAACAGATTTTTCATCACACAATGTATTTCATTTGCGGAGCTTTTATAACAGCAGAAAAAGCTTGGGGTTGGGGTTTTTTTCTTGGTTTGTTTTCTTTTTTTTTTTTTGCGGTAGTGTATGCAGATTTTAATGTTACATTACGGCTGTCATGTCCATTCCAGACATCACTGTATTCTGATGCATTGTGCAGGTATAAAATTATAAAGTCAAGAATATACCTTGAGTACTTTTCCAGTTAGGTTGCTTCAGTGAAGCACTATTTCCCTCACAGATTCAGTGGCTGGCCTACCACTGAGCTAGTAGTCTGAACAACTCACATACATTGGGTGAGAGAATATAAATCCTGTGAAGTTCACTGGAGGTAGAAGCCTTGCGAAGCTGGACTCTCCCTTTTTACCCTAAAGAAACCTTTGTTGATGTTAGGAACCTGGAACCACTTGGGATTTCTTTTGCCAAGAGGGAAGCACATGGTAACTATACCTACCTCGTAGCTGAGCAGCGAAGAAGTTAGAGCAGTTTCTTGGGAAGTGAGAGGCCTGGCTTGTAGATACTACAGAACCTATAGGTCAAGCTGCATCTTCCCCTGGCAGGTAATTGGTAGCCCATGAAGTATCTTTGGTGTGGATGCTCTGGGGCACTCATTCCACGCAGCTGGAGATTTGAGGGTGATGGTCCCCAACTGAGCAAAAATAAGAGTAAGTTTCTCAGTAATGAATTGCCATCTTAATTCCCAGACCTTTCACTCATCATCTGTACGATAATCACATATTAAAAATCTCCCGAGAGGCAAAATTAATATCCCACCATTGCACCCAGCTGCGGCACGGGTGCACTGCCAGCAGTGCCTCAGCCAGCAAGTTTCAACCCGAGACAAGACACACTTAGAGGGATCCTCTGTGCTGTTAATTTGAAACACATAAGGTCATGATGCAGTCATGTAAAAGCAGGCATGTCCACCACTTTGCAGTAGAAATTACAGAACTTCTGTTTTACAGATGGCTTTCCCAAATTTTGTGGTTCTGTATATGGTATCCTTAAGTAAGTACACTTAATGTCATTTAGAAGACTCCTATCTTTAAGTGTCAATAGTGTTATTTAGTGTCAGAAGTGTTTGTATCTTTCAATAATACGATGAACTAAGAACACATTTGCAGCATATGCGGTCAACTATGCTATCACCTGTGTTTACAGCATCTCTCTCTTTTTAGGGGACATCTGTAATTCAGAGGTACTTATTACTTCTTTTAACCATTTGGGGTCATAGGTTTGACATAAATTGTTTTTTCCCTTTTGAGTATTTCGAGCGGAGAATTTTGGTCATACTGGACTCTCTTAATTTTTTTCTTCATTTCTCCTGCAATACAATGAGTTAAACATTCTCAGACAGAGTGTCCGCAGAAAAATATCATTCCTTAGCAGATTTTTTTTAAAGTGATCTCCTAAGGTCATCTTAATAATTCTTCATCTGCAGTGTGGATATTCACATGATGTCCAACATTCCTCTGAGAGACCACAATTTAATCTCTCTCATTTGTTCCTCTGTGCCATTTTAAAGTGTTTATCTTGTATAGTCGTACAGGAAGGTTGAACATATGTGATGCTTTAGCAGTCTTGGAGAACGAATAATGAAAAACTTAATACTCTTTGGAACTGCATTTGAAAGATAGAGAGCTAAAACTTTTCTATCAGTATCTTACTGTTTAATCCATGGCAATGAAACTATTTTCCTGGAGAAAAGGAGAAGAGGCAGACACTGATCTCTTCTCTGTGGTGACCAGTAACAGGACCCGAGGGAATTTGTGTCAAGGGAAGTTTAGTTTAGATATTAGAAAAAGGTTCTTTACCCAGAGAGTGGTTGGTCACTGGAACAGATTCCCTGGGGAAGTGATCACAGAACCATCCTGACTGAGTTCAAAAAGAGTTTGGACAATACTCTCGGGCACGTGGTGTGGTTCTTGGGGATGGTGCTATGCAGGGCTGGAAGCTGGACTCGATGGTCCTGTGAGTCCCTTCCAACTCTGCTGATTCTGTGATTGATTCTTATTTAAAATAAATGTGGAAGTGTGTTTATGTTCTCACTAATCTTCATAGATGAACACTTCTAACTAAGTTCTGCTGATGCACTTATCATCCAGTGAAACAGCCCAGAAAGAGGGACCCAAGAGCAGGACACAAATCCTCAGTCTAGAAAAAATCCCTATGGTTGTATCCTGGAGAAAGGAGAGGCTTTATACTATAATGGCAGATAGGCTTCTTCTGCAACTGGCGATCAGTTACTGTATTTAAAAAAAAAAAGACATAACCTAAACAGTAAAACAGAACTCATGATCAACATATCCAGACAGTCTTTGTTTTCAAATCCAAACTCACACCTTCTAGGACATTTTACACTGCCTCTTTTAAGAAGAGATTTGCAGTTAGTGAAAATGAAATCCAATTGTATCAAAAGATTTATTTTTAATACTTAGCTAATATAAACTATTTCTGTCAGGTCTCCTTGTACAGCCGGAGTGGCTCAGACATAACCACAAAAAATCCCTTTTGGAGACTAATTTGTAATCTGGTCTGGTGTGTGCATATGCATCTGTCAAAGAATATTTGTCACCTGGTTACCAGGTTTCAACTACAGACTAAGAGTCATGGTTTCAGTTCTGTCTTAAAAGCTCCAGATATATTTATATGCCATCATTATTTTGCCACAAACTTTGTAAAATCTGAAGAAAAAAGGAATACAGAACAAAAAAAACAAAAAAAAAAACTTTTTGAAACTGAATTGTCTCAAGGCTTCTCTATAATGAGGGCATAAGAATTTCATCACTTCAGAAATGGAGAAGCAGGATGATGATGCATATGCCATGGTAAGGAAAGAAAACATGGAAGGGCAGGGATAGGAGTAGGCACCAATATACTGCCCTGAGAAGCATGGGAATTTTGGACTGCATGACTACAGAAAACCCCCCTCCTCTGGTCTGGCAGGTTTCTTCAGCAATTTTCCATCCCAATTCCTCCTTTCATAGCTTACACAACAAGTAAAGTACAAGTAAATATGCTTTTCTGCCAGTTAGACTAAGCATTGATTACGTAAAAAAAAAGAAAAAGTCAGATCCCAAAGGTTTTATCAGAAAAGAAGTCAGGAAATTTGCATTCTGAATTATTCCCAGGGTAAAGAATATCTTTTGGTCCTGTCCCACTCCCACTGAACTTAAATAGCAAAATTCCCATGGGTAAATTGTTCCAGAGTCTATTTCATGAGACAATTAAGTGTGTTGTATTGATATTTCCTGATGAATTTTCAAATGTAACTTCAAAAATTATTTCTGCTATTGAAGATTGTAAGGTTATATAAACATTCAGAAAGTCAGTAGTAAGGGGTTATTGAAAAGATTTGAATAGGATAATTTAATGACCACGTAATTTTACTCAGATGCTCAGGAGAAAAGAAGTGTGTCAGTGTTGTAATATGAAGAGACACAGGAAGTTTCAGACATATAGTATAGATGGTGTACAATGAAATGTTACTCTATCTCCTCTCAGTAATAAGATTAGATAATATCAAACAAAGATTGCCTTCAGAGAGCTCTCTAGCAATAGTGAAAGGTCATTTGGACTTTGCGAAATATGGAGAAAACAGACACACTGATTTTTAACATTTTTTCCCCAGAATCTGGTTAAAAAATCATCATATGCAGGCTCTGTATGAAACAATTTTATGACAAAATGGCTGCCTTTGCCTAACTTTAACCAAGCTACTGATTTGGGCCTTCTAATGCCAAAGGTTTTATACAGCCAATGAAAACCCCAATTCTAGAGCTTATTTTATCTTACACTTCCCTATCAACAACTGTGTCTGAGAAATCACATTCCAAAATATGAGTGTGATTTATTTTTCAAAATGTATTTTAAATTTTGGGAAATTCAATTATTTTTAAAAACAGGCTGGGAGTCTCCAAGACTTATGTCAGCCAAAGAATGATAAAAATTCTCTGGTTAAGAGGAAAAGAAGAATAGATTACAGAGATGTATTCATCTCCTTATTGAGAAGACTTTTTGACCCTCAATAGAGAGGAATGTAGGAAGTAAAGGCATGTGTACCCCTCTTTCATTTCTGTGCGGAAGAGAGGTGAGGGGAAGGGAGGAGACAGCTCTTTTTCTCTCCCTTCTCTTGAAGCAAGCACTTCTTTTGTCTTCCCTGTCCCTAAAGAAATTCATGCCTTCTAACAAAGTGCACAGACTTACACAAAAATGACTTAGCAGTCTCATACCTATAGGTTGCTGCTGGCGTATGCTGAAAGCAACAGTTAAAGGAAACACCTATTTTTATATCCCAAAACTCAACTATCAAGTGACTCTGCTTGAGTCAACAAGGAATTTATTCCTTGGCGCCATCAGGACTTAGAGGACACAATCAAAATCTGGTGGAATCTCCAGCTCACAAGGGACTTCAGTTTAACTCTAAAATTTAAATTCTTAGTGTTCAAATAAGTTTGAATTTAAGGGAAAAAAGGTCTTGTATTCCCTGGCTAAAGGATTTTCTTCAGAATCTCTTTGTCTTTCTTCTTTAAACATTCATAAGCAAGCCTCATTTTTCTTCTATAACTAGAAGTAGCAAAAGTAATAATGAATCTGATCAAGGTCTGCCAGCAAGCCTGGTCTACATGAGGCTTTCACAGAGCGATTAGGATTTTTGACTCTTTCCTTTGATCTCTAGTCTTGCCCTTGGCAGTTGAAACATTGCCAAACGGACCTTGACAACACTTCATGTCCACTCTGTGCTCATATGCTTAGGCTTCTGTGAAACTGTGCTGTAATTAAATCTGTCTCCATCAACAGTCATAAGAGATTTTATTTGGCTGTGAGGCAGGATGAAACATTTCTGGCTTCTAGTCTGTTTATATAATGATCACAGGTTGAAATTAGAAGTCTCAAGTATTTCCCTTTCTCTTGCTTATACAGAATCTTAAATTCACCATAAAATGAAACAGAAGGTAGTAGATATGGATCAAAATTAATACAACAGCACCAAATAAAACAAATGTACAGAAAATTAAGGTCAAATCTTGGTTCTGTTAGAGTTAAAAGCAAAACATTTAGCTGTCACAATTGAGCTCATTTTGATTAAAATACTGCAAGTGAAAATACAATTTATAAATCTGTACATTTGTAAAGTTTGGGATTTTTTATTGCAGATGCTAGAGATAATTTTTCTTGGGACAATCAGCTGAACAAAAGATCCAATTAATTCTTAATAGATGACTGTAACCTGAGCAATCAATAACTGTTTTCAGCTATAACCAAATGACCATCTCATGTAGTAGCATGTCACACATACTCATTTTCATCTTTATCAAAAATCATATTTTTCTCTGCCTTTTTTTTCTTTATTTCTTTTTTCCCCCTCTTTCTTGCACACAATTTTCCAACTGGTAGTACCCATGGGGTAGTTTTAATTTACTTATGACTTATGTTTTGTCTGTGTTCACTCTCTCAGATTGCTATCAGTCTGCAGTTCTTAGTAGTTTATTTTCCTGAATCAGGTTTTCCAAAAAAGGTAATTCTATGCTTTTACTTTATCCATACACAGTAAGATGGTATATATGTTTTTTGCTTTAACTTTGAACATAAAAACTCTTAGAACTACACTGAACTCATTACTTTGGAACAGAGCAAGTGTCCATCACAGATTTCAAAATTAGGATTTTGTTTAATCAGGGTAGAAAATTCTTAATTCACTCTTTTCATGGACTTTTATTAAGGAGATAACACAATCGTTTGAAAACCTTCACCATTGCCACATGTTTGTTATCTCCAGGCTGCATTGGTATAAAGCATTATATCTCTGGTTGTAGCTGGGATCAGGGCAGAGCTCCAGCTAGGTGGGATAGGACAGGCATTTCCTTAGTTAGGTGACTCACTACATTTACCTCTAATTCATCCATCAGGTCCCAATCACTTCCAATTCCCTATTCAAGAAGGTGCATTGCTTAGCTTCCTAACAAGTTCAAGAATGTATCAACACAATGCCTCCAGCAACAGTATTTCCAGATTTGCAGCACATTTCAAGACTCCAGAAGGAATGAAATCTGTATTTGGGGAGAATTTTTGGGGGGGAATGGGTGATAGGGAGGTGGGTTGTGTTATAATGAATGAGTACTTTCCTTCCTCTCCATTTAATAGGGAATAGTTTTACAATTATGACCCTTTTCTTGCTGATAGGGTCAGGGCTTTTAATTCTGTTCTTTCTGATCCAGATTACAAAGCTAGTTCTCCAGTTTCTCAGGCTACATACATAATTTGTTTTGAGAAGGATACTGTTCATAGGATACTGAGATGGAAGAAATACAGGCTTATGCCCTCATTTGAAATCATTAAACCAAGACTTAAGCTTGGGACTCCTGTTTTGTAGTTAGTGGCTTTTACTACAAGTCTATGATCTGTAGGTTGTGAGCAGATAATCCATATTTCTCAATCATATATAGAGAGGATCTAGGTAAATCAACCACTGTACCTTCCTCTGTGATCCATCCAGGCAAGAAGGAAGTACAGTTAACTACAGTAAGCACAAAGTAATAGCAACTTGGGCAAATTCTTCTTCTATAACCGCTCATAAGGCATGGAACTTCCACAGCATATTCACATAACTGCTGAGTGCCTCCTCAGCAAGTTTGCTGACAACACAAAGCTGGGAGGAGTGGCCAGTACCCCAGAGGGCTGTACTGCCCTTCAGATACCCCAGCCCCTCAGAGGGGTCCCAACAGGCTAGAAAGATGGACAGCAAAGAACCTTCTAAAATTCAACAAAGGCAAATGCAGCATCCTGCACCTGGGAAGGAATAACCCCATGAACGCTGGTTCCAGCACAGGCTGGGAACTGACCTGCTGGAAAGCTGCTCTGCAGAGAAGGACCTGGAGGTCCTGGTGAACAGCAAACATTCCATGAGCCAGCAGTGCCCTTGTGGTCCAATGGTATCCTGGAGTGCATTTAGGAAGAGTATTGCCAGCAGGTGAAGCGATGTGATCCTGCCCCTCTACTCAGCCTTAGTGAGGCCACATCTGGAGTGCTATGTCCAGTTCTGGACTCCTCAGTACAAGAGAGACATGGAGCTCCTGGAGCAGATCTAGCAGAGGGCTATGTAGGTGATTTAGGGAATGAATGGAGCTTCTCTCCTATAAGAAAAGGCAGAGGGAGCTGGGCCTGTTCAGCCACAAGAAGAGGGGACCTCGTCAATCTATTTAGGTATCTGAAGGGAGACATCAGAGGATGGACCAGGCTCTGCTCAGTGGTGCCAAGCAATAGGACAAGAGGCAACAGGCAGAAACCGATGCACAGGAAGTTCCTCCTGAATATGAGGAAGAACTTCATTACTGTGCAGGTGACAAACACGGGAACAGATAGCCCAGAGCGGTTGTGGAGGCTCCCTCATTGGCGAACAGTCTGGAAACAATCCTGTGCCATGTGCTCTAGGGATGACCCTGCTTGAGCAGGGAAGTTGGACCAGATGACTCCCTGTGTTCCCTTCCAACCTGACCCATTCTGTGATTCTCTGAAATTATTTGAGTGCTGGAAAATTTGGGTTGTGCTAATACAGAACAAAACCAACATTCTGCCTTTCCTGGATTCTAAGCAAGTTCTTTAACCGGGTTATAAAAATTGCATTCTAAGGACTTTTGAAAGTATTTCACTCTCTTTTTTATCAAAAGAGCATCTTTATAGAGAAATTGAATGACTTGCATGAAATAAAACGTGAAATAAAATGGGCTTCTGAATGTAAAGTTCATTATGTATAGTTAGTTATGGACGGTGGATTTTCTTTCTACATTGTGTTCTCTTTTTATTGGAAGCTTGCTGACTGAATTGTAAGTATAATGGAGAGAAATAGCTTTCACATGCCCTGGCGTGCAGCAGGAATGATTAAAAGTCTCAAATTTAACCCAGAGAGTTTCTGTATTTTGGAGAGCAATTATTTTAATCGGTGAATCTTGTTTGTTTGTTTTCCAAATCTGGGCTTATGGCATAATTCATAGACTTTGCAACTATTTAACAATTTCCCATATTTGTCTTGAAGTGAAAGAAAGAGAAGTCCTTTTTATACATTTCTTGCCCTCGGGAAAATATACATATCCTGTATAGTTCAACTAAAGAAATAATAGAGGGGGTGTTTTAACACATGAAATGACATGACTGTACAATTCAGTGTGAAGAGTCCTCTACTTTTCCTGCCATCACATAGCCACTCTTACCTGTAGCCACTGGTAAGAAGTGCAGCCTCAAATCCATGCTGACACATTCTGAAAAGACAGGGTATAAGGGGCTATTTTATGCTGATTATTAGGTGTGATAAATTGTGATGAGGTGTTCAGCTGTTTTGATAAGCATTTAGTGAAAAGCAGGATTTCACATTCAGAAAATGCTCTTATTTCTTGAAATGAGAACAGAAGAGACATTTAGTATTCACTCCCCCCCAGAAAAAAAGATTAAATACTTCTGGTTTCTATATTGTTCTACAGGTTTCCAGCATTCTGGAATCTATGTTTAGTCTCCTAATTGAAACCACATAAACCCAGCTGCCAGCAGCCCCTATTCCCAATCTGAGTTAGAACCTTTTGCCCTCCATAAGGAGAAGCAGATCTTCTGGGACCCCCACAGCAGAAGTCACCTGCTGGGATGTCTTCGAGTGTCACTAGATTTGTTAAACGTTGGTGAACCTGAAGATATTTTGAATAAAGCGTTTCAAATGAGCCAGTAGTAACAAATGAAATTTTTTTTATTTATTTATTTATTTTAAGGAAATCTGTAACCAACTCAAACAGTAAACATAAATATTTACTGACAAATCAGATTGCTGTGTTTTACTTATATGCTTATGTCTTTGTGTGAAACACAAGAATGTAAATCTGAAAACCAGATTTTTTTCCAACAATACTCACTGTAATTTTCATGGTAGTGACAGAAGTTCATCTCAGAACTGAGTCTTGTATTTCTGCCAATGCACAGCATGCTTGACCTGCAAAGCCCTTGCTATTCCAGAACTAAACCTCTGCCGAGCGAACTCTGACAGTCATGCAGACAGTGGCAATGTGGATCTGCAGCCAGTTAACAGGAAAGTAACATCAATAAATTAATTTTCACTTGTGACCTGAAGCAGTTCTCCAGATAAGAGAGCAGAGAGACATAACTTAGTGTTCCTCAACGTATAACACTATTGCCTAATAACTGGTGTTCAGCTGGCTGCAATTTTGAAGTGAATACTCAAAAAATATAATTTGATGATGAAACCAAAATGAATACCTTCACCACACAAATAAATACATTCAAAGCAGGACAATAAATTTTGATTATTTGGTTACCCCTTCCTTTTAGCAGAAAAAGTCAGTTGTATTTGATGCAGTTCTTAAGCAAGAATATCACATGAACAAGGAAAATATTTTCTTCTTGACTGGCACTGGTACAGTTCTTGGGAGATCATGTGTTCATGACATCAGCTTAAGCAATTGAAGGAGAGGCCATCTAAATCTATGGTATGTCAGAGCTCGCCAAGCGAGGCGCAGTGAGCTCTTGGCCAGCACAGCGTGGCCCAGAGCAGAAGGGAGGCATGTGATGGCTCCGGTGTGTGACCGGAGCGTGTGCTTGCCTTTGAGAGACTGCGCTGGGAACACTGGTTTGGACAGCTGGACAGCTTCCCTGTGTGTCGCAGTAATAGAGTGGATTGATAATTCTGGTGGAAAGAGGACAGGTATTAAAAAAAAAAAAACAACAAACAACCCTACAAGCAGAAGTTCCAATTAATTTTCTAGATGTACTTCCAAGAATTATTTCTTAAAAAAAGAACATCAGCAGGTGCAGTTAACTAAAATTAGAAACACTAGCTTGGATTTTGGTTTTTTTTTCTCTTTGACTACTATAACATAATGTGAGAAAAAAGAATGACCAAGATGTTTAACAGAGAAATCATCATCTATTTAGTAAGGAAATTAAAGAATGAAGTAGAATGTATAAAGCTTTAAGAAGAAAATGTAAGATTTATTAGTTTTTCAGTGTCCTTTTATCCTCAGACACTGAAATAATGATAAAACAAAGAAAAATGCTGAGAAACAGTGGTCATAGGCTTCAAATCAATTATTATTAATATAATATTATTAAGATATATTATAATTTTAATATATTATTATTCAGATAATAAATGTGCATTAGCCCACTGTGCATACCATACATCTGCAGCTTGACACAATGGCATGCTCCAGCCATATCCCAGAAACTCAAAATCATCAATTTTATTTTTCATTCATCTTAAATCCAGTAGGTCTTTAGAAGCACTATGAATACAGCAAGTTAAAAATCTCAAAGAGTATTGCTATATCAGAAAATTCTACACATTATTTTTTTATGAGGCATCATTTGCAATATAACAAGTCACGGTAGTTACAGAAGCTGGAATTTTTTTCTATGTTGCATGTTTCAGTGTTTCAATATTTTCCCCTCATAATTGCATTTTTAAATTCATTTTTTAAAGTTATATTTTTGATAATACATTGTCTTCAGGCCTTGTTCAAAATATTTTTTTAGATGTTTGAGTAAATTATTTATTATTTATAAATAACTTTAAAATTTAATTTTATATAATTTTTTTTTCTAAACACAAAAGTAAGATTGCCAAACGTCTGCAGAAATTCAATTCCTTTTCTGCTCATAACCTTATGCTTGCAGCAAAAATTTACTCGTTAAGTTATAAAACAGAATAATATGTTGTCTTTTTGCTCTATTCTTTCTGAAAATATATATATTTGGCAGAAATACTTAACTCCATACCTTTTCAGTCCTTATGAGTATATGCCAGTAAGTATATATTACAGCAATTAATTACAGACTGTGTTCAAACAGCAAGAGAAGAATAATCACTCAGATGTCTGATGGATAAGGCACTTTAAGTAAAATTCTCTGAAGCATTTTATTGGAGCAACTTTAGTTTTTTGCATTCATCAGAGACATATTTCTAATAGTAACAGCTTCTTTGTTAGACTTATATATTTTATTTTAAAACTGAAATATTCCCTGAGGAAATATCCTCTTTTGACAGAAATATCTTTTTCAAGAACAGAATCAAATGCAAATCCTAGAAACCTGACATCTGACCATTACACTGAACAAGTATTCAACAACCTGGTTCAGTCCTCAACAGGATCTTTCCATCAGATGTAGTAGAGCAGGCGGATCTGAGATGCCTAAGCCAAAAAAATTCCCCTTATACTCCCCACTCGATGGTGTCTAAACCTGAAGGCTGTTAAGATCAGTTGGTTCCTCCCTGATTGATTTTAAGGTTCTCTAAACTCTTAAAATTTTGTTTCAGTGAATCCCCAGGGCTTCCCCAGCCGCAGGAGATCCTTATCTCGCGCCTAAACCTGATGCAGATGTGAAAAAAAGGCATTTCTCTGCCAGGCTCCTGTAGGGGCTGACACAACCTCACAAAAATGTTGTGGCTTCTTTCTTTCCAGCTGCAGCTGAGGGGAAATGCAGTGGCCACAGACACTCAAACATTCAGCCAGGAAAGAGACATTGGATGGAGTTCTCTCCTTCGCCTGAGGATTCAGACTGACATAACCTACCTCCCAGGAGGGTCATCTAAGAACTAAGGTGTAGGTTATTTGAGGGAACAGAAGCAAAGCAAGTGTATGAAGGGGTGCTTTTGGTATATTCTGGCCGCATTTTACTTCCAAGGGTTAAAAACAGAAGGCAGATGAGTTTACAGGTTCTTCATCTGAGCAAAGCAAGTCTGTGTTGTGTCTGATTTAAAGTACAGAAACAGCCTTTGGAGAAGGGACCCAGAAAATCCTCCAGCACTCTTCAAGTCCTGGCCATCAGCTTATGGCACCAAGTCCCTCTTTCCCTTGCTTCATGAATTTCAGTGCTGACACAGGACAGGCACAGCGAAATGGGATCTAACCACGTATATTAATCATTGTTCACTGCTGTATGGCCTTGCTGCCTTATAATGAAACTTTATGGCTTTAAACCTCTCTTAGTAAGGAGAATTTTCAGCCCAAGCAGGCCACACTTTCTAAAAGATGTGTAAAATACCGCTTCTCCATCTTTCTTTTTTCTCTTTCTCTCCCTACCACTCTCTCTCTCACTTTCTTCTAATGAACAGTAAAGTGCACAGCCATGTAAAAGACTGGATAGAATTTTCTTCCACCATGTGTATGTACTCACCTGGACCTTTTGAAAATAAATTATTCTCGTGGAACCACTGCTCTTCAGCAAATAACTATTTCAAATGTACTGTTCCTCAGTGTGCTATGCAGACTTGCCTTTTACCAGTGTCTTTTCCTTTCTAGATTCTATTCTGAAACAGCTAATTCTCCTCTTTATCTTCATTGGAAGCCTAAGTGCCTCACTCAAAACTTAATTTCCACCTGGAAAAAAATGCCTAAAACATAATTAAACATGCATATTTTTAGCTATTAAACACAGTTCTTCATTAAATGCAGAGATTCAAGAAATGGAAAGAACCTGGCTTAATGCTCAAAGCATGTAAGTAATTAGAAAAAAAACCCCACAGAACGTTACTTCACATCAAAGTTAAATATTTGTGATATGAAAAGACTTGCATTACTTTATAAACTAGATAGCTTTCTCATGAGGCTTGCTTTCTTGGTCCCATCATTACTGGAAATCACTTGTAAGAGAAATTTGGATGCTGCACATCCAGCCAGTTACACTCAAAAGGATGGTTACAGTGAAAGTGAGATACCAGTTTGAAACTGAATTATTATGGGGTTTTTTCTCCTCCACATTCACTTAGTGCCACAGTATTATGCAGTTTAATTCTGTGAATCTTTGTGTATCTCATATCAATGTTACTCCCATGACTGTTTGCAGAGCAGCAAAGTCTGTAATGCTTTGATTTTAATATTCCATCACCACTTTTTAATATTTTCCCTGCTTCTTGGTATCACATAATTGGGAAATTCATCAAAGGAGGAAAACAGAATATGGTTGTAATAAGTCCAATAGTTATGAAAATTCTGCACAGTTTAGTACCAGGAGGCCGAATTAAGTTCACTGGTACCAAATTACCATGGATCACAGGTGCAGACCTATATATATACATAGGTATATGAATCAGCATACAGGGATATGAACATACAAGCACCTACTTTATGCAAAGAAATATAACAAAAAGTATTGTGACAAATACACTTGCTTTACATGACAGGTAGTTTCTTCCTTCATTTCTGTTTCTATAACTTCATATCCTTAAATAAAGTCTCATCACTTAGGTTCATATAGACAAAATTTTGGTCAACACCCAAATTTATTATTATTGAATCTTGACTTTTGTCTTACCTTGTTTAAGTGCTGTTGTGTACCTTTGGATTGTTGTTTCCCTGAAAAATAATGTTTATAATGAATGAACAATAATCAAAAATATTTGAAGAGTCTACTGCTAGGCAGAATGATATCATTAAATCTTTTATTGTTTAGTCCAGTTTATCAGAAAACCTACATGTAAAATAATTTACAAGGAAAGGATCTGAACATTCCCTGACATGCATTTGGAATATATTTCTCATAGCTTAGGAATTTTAAACTTTAGGGGATCCGGTCCAAACAACATAAGATAATTGTGATTTGTATTTATGTAGGCAAAGTGCAAGTTAATTGACTTTGAGAAAATAATCATAATTGTTGATACTTAGGACCAATTTATGCCAAATTTTTGGAGCAGCTTAAGAACTAGATTTACAATAAAGTATAAGTTAATAAAAAACTAAAACTAGAAAAGGACTCTACACCCAGAATTCTAATTTCATTTCAGACTTTCTATATCTTCTCTAGATACACAAGATTCAGTATCAAAAAACCTTAATTTTGTTCTAAATTCTACAAATCATTCCCAAACGTGTGTAATGTAAGAAATCGCCAAAATGGAAAAAAACAATTATTTTCCTTAACTTATTCTGATAATATTTCAGTGTCCTCTAAATCCCTTTAATGCTTTTTGGAGATGCAGCAGAGTTCACAGGCTGAGAAGAGACAGCCAAAGCAGTTCAAACCCCTGGACTTCAACAAGGCATTTGACACTGTTTGCCACGGCCTCCTCCTATAGAAGCTGGCAAGATGCTGCCTGGACAGGTGGTCAGTGGGATGCATTGGAAACTGGCTCACAGGATGAAATCACAGGGTGCTGACTGATGCTTTTTACTCAGGCTGGCTGCCTGTCACACACAGGGTCCCACAGGGATCAATACTTGCCCCCACGCTATGCAACATGTTCATAAATGATCTAGATGATAGGTTTGAAAGCATCCTCATGTAAGTTAGCTGGTGACACTTACATGTGCAGAGTATTTTATTGCTCAAGGAAGATCATTTTCTTATTTTAAGTGTTCTGTAGAGTATGTTTATGCTGTCTTTATGCCCAGCTGCTTCTTTAGATACTATTAGTCCATCGCTTCTGAGTAGTAAAAATGCTACCCACATCTAGTCTGCACTAATTTTCAGATTTTCTTGTTGCATAAACTTTGCTCAGCAGTGGTGGAGAAAGGGAGGAACAAAGAAAGCAGTTGTGTTGAATTTTTTCACAAAAAAAATTTTTTTGATGGTTTTGTACTAGGGCTTAATATTTCATCTGAATCAGAAATTATGGAGCCAATTTTCTTATGTAATTTTGTATGAGAATTGGATTCTTTGGTGTCTACTTACGAGTGAGTTTGGAGAAACTTTTGTCTGTGAAAGTTTTTTATTTTCGGAAAAGTTCAATTTCTATGAATATAAAAGTTTTGACGCTTCTGTTTCACTTTCATATTTGGTACTTACAAATGGAATCAAAAGAAGGGAACATGCCCACACAAGAACTCACACATTAAGCATGACTGTCTAGAACTTTTTTCTTGAGGAAGTTGAAAACCCATTGGAGTAAGAGCAGGAGAAACATAGAAATAATTTTTTTATAAATATTATTTTCATTGTAAAATATATAATCTATTATAAAGCAGTTAATTTTTTTAAATGTAGTTTATCCATAAATGTTGCCAGAAGTCAAACTCAAGTCTTCAGAAAGGTGTTATGTCTGATTAGAAATCAGTGCAGCGTAAGATGCTGTTTAATTTATGGATGACCTGGAGAGTTCACCTAGTGAGAATCACTTCTTACCATGCAAGAGCTGCAAATTGTATTTGAAAGTAATATTTCTGATTAAAATTGGCACTTCTGAGCCTCTTGTTGACTAACTCCTGGTTTTTTAAGCAGTAACTTTATTTCAGCTGAAAATATCCTCAGCAGACATGCTTTCAAGTTCTGTACTTCATGCTGCTCTAATGCTGCAGGAAGAATCTCAAACAGTTATCCCAGACACAGCCACCAGGCTATGGAAGTGCCTTGACTTTTTCCCTGCCATTTTTGTAACTGCTGTGCTGAAAGAGTAGCCAGTGTGGTAACTGAAAATTTCTGCTTTCCTCTCAGTCAGTGTCTCTTACAATTCTTTTGATTACCTGCTGTTCTACTACTGCCTTGTGACCACTGGCCTTCCCTGTGCCAGCCCTACTAATTTATCTTATGACACCATTCTGATACATTTCTACAGCTTCTGAGAAGTGTTTTAAGATACAGCAGCAGCCAGGCAGAGACCTCAGTTCCATGCTTCTCATTCTATGAATATAAATGCATTTTTACCTCAAATGCCGATGAATAATCAAAATTTTTAAAAAGCTGATTTTTCATCAGTCTTTTAATCCATTTTAAGTGTTTCAGGTTTGTACTACATCTGCCTTCAGCTTCTGACTTGTGCTCTTCTTGACCGACACTTTTACTTTTGAAACACTACTTCCTTTTCTAAGGAGAAGCAATCACTTTTCCAAAATGAAAACTGTAAAAGAAATTTGGCAAAAAAATATTATTTTGAAGTTTCCATGTTCCATCTTTTGTTTTGTTTTTTCAATCTTTTATGTTTTGCTTCAGTTGGAAAACTGTAGATAGCTTCACGTCAGTGCATCTTTGTAATATCCTCTCAGAAACATTTTTAGCATTAGCATTTTCTGGCCAGACACAGTGCCAGAACTTTCACTGTGATTCTAAAACAACGCTGTCCTTTAATCAGTATCCTTCAGATCACTGGAAAAGGAGAGAAATACTACTGCTTCAAGTTTATGTGTGATTTAGTGATTGACAGCATTATTTATGCTCTAAAAGAACAAAGTTTAGCTACAAAATGGTTCTTCAACAAGACAAAAAGGTACTCGCTATACAGCATCTGCTTCTGCTACATTAGTATAGAGGTGCAATTAAATGGCTTCATGAAACTAATTTCCATAGCCATTTTCCAAAAACCCAGTAGAAGTAAGCTTACAGCTAACCATAACCTAAACGATAATTAGTTGGCTTAAAGAGCAGAACTATGCCAAGCCCTGGTGGTGTGAACTAAAGATTCATTCAGGTAGCTTTCCCTCAAGAATGAGCTCAGAACATTTGGAGTCCCTGGCATAACAAAAAATAAATAGTGAGTAAAGAGAATAAATGGTGCTTTCTGTCCTTGCATATGTTGCAGCCAGAAAACAGTGAAAAGCTGCATCCCTAAAGCACCTGCTTTTTAAAATTATAAGTCATATTTCATAAAGCCAGTGTTTTAATTGCCCTGATATTATGTAAAGGTGGTCATCTCCTCAGCAGCCATTTTTCAAATGAATAAGCATAACTGATCAGAAGAGTAAAGTTTCCACAAACTGCAACTAGCAGATCAGATTTTCCCACAGTGGTGGGACACCAGCAGCTGTGTGCTTAAAAGTGTATTGCAGGGATTACTAGTTAAGAGATAGGTGCCTCCACCCCTAAAATGAGGTATTTTTGTTCACTGCGTAATTATCTAGAATAAAACACCAGAGAACTAGCTAGTAAACTTATGAGTTTCAAATGCTTAGAGTGATAAACGTTCTCAGAAGGATATGGACTGTTGCAGTCTAGGTCTGGCTCTTTGCCATATGCTGTGTCCTGGGCATCATGGTAGCCCCAAATGCTGACGTATAACCAACTACTGCCAGAGATGCATCCACTGCTCCCAAGAACGTGCTGGGAAAGGGTTGGCATGAGCTAAATATCTGACAAAGCGTAGTCACATTCAGCTCCTGCCTGGGGCCCTTTGAGCAAGTCCACACTCAAAAATTTGGTGGGCAGAGGAGAATCTGATGGACAGAGACGAGTGAGAAAAGCTCACAGAGATGGTACAATTACAAGAGCAAAGCTGGGCATTTATTGCTCAGTTGATTTGTTCACAAGGACAGTTCTAAAATACTGGTTCATTAGAGAGGGGAAGGAACAGCACATTACTCACGTTGAACTATGGCATTTAACACTACTGATTCCCAAGAGTGTGAACGGTGTTAAGCAAATCAGATAAATAGAAACTAGTTCTGACTGTCGCAGAAAGGTGGGTTTAAGGTGTGCGTGAAGTTTCTGTTGCTCTTGAGATGTCTCAGAATTTCTTTGATAAATTTAAAATACTGCATAAAACACCTTTCATTTTCACCTGTATCTTTGAGAGAACAGTAAGAAGACAGAGCGAAAATAGTTTGCAGTGATTGAGGCATTTTTTAGAAACATATTGCAAGGCTAAGAAATATAAAAGAATTATAAAATTATCCTTATTGCCTAAAATTTTTTCACCCTCAAGAAAAAAACTCCATTGTAATTTGATGTTTATTGTCTGATAGTTTTTCTTTCATTTTTAAGCTTCTCTATAAGAAAATAAACTCTTTCTCCAGTCATTATTACAGCCTTTATTACATGAAATTAAGAAGATACGTTTAATGTAGGTGTAATAATTGTATTAGAACAGTCTTGGTTTCCCCAAAACTGGAAATTTTTGTAAAACCATGGTTTAAAATCATAAATCCCTCCCAAGCCAGAATTTCTTTCAAGTTAAAGATGAATTTGAGATAAGTTTGTGATGAATATTTCCTATTTTCAATTTTTATAGAAGGATTTCAGAAACACCTTGGACAAAGCTACTTACAAGATATTAGTAGCATACTGTGGAAACCTAGCATGAACTTCTTTGGTGTGACAACACTTTTTGCTTCGAATGCTACTGTTTTTCACATTTCTTTTTATTTCTCATATGTACTGCACTTTGCATCTTTGTAGCATTCATTATAAATATATAGGACATAGTCCTGGAACTGACTTTCAGGACCATTGGTATCATCCCCTGAGTATAACTACCATTTTAATATATTTTTTTTTTACATGAAATGAAATCTCTAATTTTATTTTTCAGCTCCAATGAATCCATCCCCTTTTATGGGCACATGGAAATTACCCCCTGTCTTGCACAGAAGGCAATGGCTTCCATGTGCAGGTAAAGGCAGGAGACACTTGATTCTTGTCCAATCTAATACACCAGCCACTACAGCTCAGTCATGACCTTTAGAATTGGTAAATAAGGATCACCAAATATACATACTTGTGCAATATAGTTCCTCCTGAAGTAAAGGGAAACAAGAACATGAATCAAAATTCAACCCAAATGTTGATATTTCAGAGCCAATATGTTCTCTCTCATTAATGGCTGTAGCTAAATATTCAAGCTACCATTGAACTATGCATCTTTGGACCAAGCATCATGTGTTTCTGTGGTTTCATAACGCAAACTCACAGAAGTCAAATCCAATAATCTTCTAGGGATGAAAAGGCAATTGATAATATATGTTGTTGGATATACTTGCAGTCCTTGAAGAAAAATATCTGCATTTACATAAGATTTTTCTACATTTGTGTCTGCAACAAAGTAATTTTGTAAATATTTATTTTGTTTTGAACACAGTCAGAGAAATCTTTGCATCATTCAGTGAGACGATTTTATTTAAAATAAGACCATAGGCACTCTGAAAGTGCTTGTTTAAGAAAGCTTTCATTAGGAAAAGAAAATTTTGTCACTACTTTTTTTTTTTAGTAATTGATTCAAATTCAATTGATTCAAGGGTTTTGTAACTAGGTTAATGAGTAATGCTTTCTTATACATTTTTCCTGTAAATATAAAGAAGAATACATTACAAAAAGAATATGCTAATCCCACCATAAATTGAATTCACTGATTTAAAATGTAATCTGTTCTGTTGTGCTGCTGGAAGTAATTGCTCTGATACATAAGGTAGCAGAGAATAAGGCTTACATCTTTATCTGCTCTGCTCTGGGTTCAGATGCAGATGTGTTTCTCTGCTCCCTGCTGCAGCTGAAATGTATGGGACAGCCTCCAGAGGGGAGCAGGAAGTGTGCTGCTCCCAGATTCCACATCCTGTTCTCTGCTGAGTCTGCTCTGAGGACAGGCACGGGCAGCAGACCATGGGACAGCTGCCAATGCCTCAGTAACTCCAGCGTGAAGACGATGATATCTGACCTGTTTTCTGCTGCTGTAGCTACGGGACAAAGAGCTCATTGCTGAGGACAGGGCTGAGCACAAGGGAGCTAGCTTGTAAGACCAAGCTGTTATGAAAACAGATTTTTCCTTTGATTTTGCAAAGTTCCTCTAAGAGTGACAGCATATCTTTCCACTTCTCCCTTTTTCTGAGACAGCAATGTACTGTGGCAGGGACAAATTGTCCCCTTTTCTTGACATTTTAGTTTGGCTGGCAGCCTGTTGGTCCATCATCTCCCTGTTGGAGGTTCCCATGCCGTATGGCCAACTTCGTGTATTTTCTACTTTTTAAGTTTTTCTCCAAAATTATATGATTAGGTGAGAATTTACACTTTTTTTTCTTTTAAATCTTGTGAGCATCAAGTCAGACAAATGATATTTTCAGGCCTCACTCATGATTTTCATATGCTTGGAGACAGCAAAATTAACCTCCCTTGCCACCTACCCACATCATGATCAGCTGCATCAACAGAACAAGGTATAATGCTCCCATTACCTCCCAGACCCAGCGTTATCTGGGTTATCTGTGTTGTCTTGCAGGGCCAAAGTGAGGTTCAACTTCTTTTCCTGGTCCAAAGTGACTACAGATTTCCTAAAATGGAGGCTACCTTTAAAATATGAGCAGAGGCAGAGAATACAGTTTAGTAGGAGATTCTTCAGACTATTGAGCATTACTGCCTTGTTATCTTTACAGGAACAGCTCCTGCTTCAGAAACCAAACAAATCTATACTATAACTTTTCCTCAGACACATTCTACAGATAAAAAACTGCAAAGCTAAAATTTGTAACTCAGATTTTGTTACTCAAAACTGTAACCCCTCACAGCTAAGTCCTGAAAACACCATGCAGGAAAGTGAAATGGCCAAAGTTGAGAGTCTGAGTGGCTATTTTTTACCTTATTTAACACTACCAGAATGTACTTTCTTTCTCTTGTTAGACAACACTTCTGAATCCTTTCCTAAAGGTTGTTACGTCTGTCCTTCTGTCAAAGATGAAATGGAGGTTGTTCCTGCCTTCCAAAATCCAGCTGTACATGGAGATAAATCAGTGGTTTGTACATTTAGACTCACTTGCCTGAGGGTTGTCTTATAACCTACCAATCCTCCAGCTGCATCTGGGCCCTGCCTGCCACACATTAAGTTTCCAAGACTGTGCAAGAGGGCAGACTTCACCTCCACCTTTGGAATAGCAATGCTCTGAAACAAAATGACACAATATTCGGGGTGCACAAGCAGGACACCAGGGAAGGCTGTTACACCTACTTATTTGCTTCCACCTAATGCTGTGTCTTATTCCAGAAGTGTACACCACCTCTGTGTACTCAAATGCATAAAGAACTGCTGCTACTCTTCTCCTTTCTCTCATAAAGAGAAAATAAAAAATTAGCCATTCAAGGTGCTCAAGCTTCTTCAGCTGAAAATGAGAATGTTTATTCTTTTTATCCTTCCCTTCCCCTATTTGAACTCTGTTGCACTTGCTTACATGTCCCTGTCTCTGAGTTCAGTCTGAGATTATTTCTTCCCTTCCTTTTCAGATTTCAGATGCCATTCTGTCATGGTAAGAGGGGAGGCAAAGAAGAGAAATGAGAAAGTTGCTTCTTCAGTGCAAAAAACCACCCCAAACCATGACCTTACTGCTTTTCTTTGTCCAATTATGGCAGAGCTCCACTCCCTGGTGTTGTCTCCACCATATCCAAATGCAAGCACCCAAAAGTCCTTCCCATGCTGCATGACTGTGTAGATGCACCCAAAAATGTCCTTGTACGGAGTCCCACATGGTCCATGAGAGTTAACTGGTTAACTGACTGGGTTAAGCCAGGCTAAGGGACAAGACATCCCTGGTGAATTCCGCTCAAGGTTAGAGAAAAGCAACAATCTGAGCTTTGGCCATGGGGATGGATGCACCTCATAAGTCACAGTTAAACAAATGAAAGCAAGAAGGATTTTTCAGACCCATAGCTTTGGTTTTCCATACTGCCTATGCTTGCTTATCCCCCTGATATTAACTTTAGCTACAGATTCTGTCTGTTTAAATTTTGGATTATCATGTTATTTGTTAACCTGAGGGTACTCAGCCGATCCTGTAAACTTGGTTATTGCTTGATCTGTTGAAAAGTACACCACTTTTCCTTTACTTGCATTTATTATCATTGTCAAATATTTAATGATTTGCTCAACCATTGTGTAACAATGTGCCTTATAACCTGTTTGCCAGGGGATATATTTAGCTGGTTTGGCAATTGTATTTTTACAAATAAATTGTATATCCTAGTTCTTTTTAAATGAAAATATTTGAATTTAAATTAGGCCTTATCAAGCTACTCTATGTATAGCTATGAAGAGGCTCCCAAAATATCTTTTAGAAAAAGACAGAAAATGCAGTAATAGAAGAATGGTGTTCATTCTTTGAAGAATATGAATAGAATCAGCTAGTAAAGCTATGAGCCCCTATTTGACATTGAAAAATCAATCCAATATGTGTTTTGGTCTTCTAAATCAAGTGGAAATAAATTTGTGGAGGGATTTAGAAAAATAGTTTTGGGAGGAAAAGTTGATGTTAGATTTTTCATAACTTTGTTTTTAGTTTTGCTTCTCAGGATTTGTCTCCATGAAATGGCACAATTTCTGGGTTTTGACTTGTTTCCAATCCATTTAAGATATGTAACACTACTGAAATCAAAATCATAACTTTCCTCCAATTAAATAAAAACTGTGATTCCCCACTGGACTATTTATGTCCTTACCTTTTATGTTCTTAGTTAAGCATAAATTTTTATCCTCAATTCCTAAACATGAGGAAATTTGCTGTTGACCTCTGATCTGATGGTGAGTAGAGTCCAGGACTGTGGCAGAAGGATACAGAGAAAAACATCCATACATACATGATTCAAATGTGTTTTACAAACACCTGGGTGTTTATCTGAACTTTTGGGAGAAATTCAACTTATTATTCCATATTTCAGGGACCTTAAGGATTTAAAATTTTTCAGTAGATGTCCAGAGATAAATGAAAGTGGTGCAAGTTTAATGGCTAAGCAGTTTGTGGGAGAAAAATCTTGTTCACTGTTAGCAGATTTCTCCATCAGTCATTTAAAAACGTCAGGATCCAAGGGCCTCATGGCACCACTGAATAGGTAAGTCGTATACTCAGGTTCAACAAAATGTAGCAGAAACTCAATCTTGTGTTAGTGCATAGGACAGGTACAGTGCAAATACATTTCAAAGTGATTTCTAGCAAAGCTTAAATTCTTCAAGGTGCCTTTGATAGCAAAGAATCTACAGCACTGTGGTAAGTTATCCATGTGAATAGAACTCATGCAGGAATCCTAAACCTCTGCATTACTGAGCATGGAAGAAAAACGGCCCTGTTTGGGAAAATTACTTGAAGCTAGAACAAAAACTTATAGATGCTTTTCTGTTAAGCATGAAGCCTGGGATAAATGTGGTCTCATCTATTTCAGTGGAGTTGACCTTCTCATCCTGGAGTTTCAATGTGTTTCTGTAGCTGCTGATGCAAGAAAATCGTTGGGAGATGCTGTTAGTCAGCTGCCCTTAAGGCTGGTTTATAATTACTGAAGACAATTACAAGATATGTCAAACTATTATGTGATGTTATCTGAGCAGGTTAAAACTCATTAGAAACCACATAAAGTCTTTTTTCATTACTGCCATGAAACAGTCCAGTACCTCATTTTTGTGTCATAGGCAAATTTCTCTGCTTTTAAGAACACACCCTCCCGTGTACAGTATTGGCCTGCAATCATGGCCAAGTAGATTAAGTATAAATTCAAAATCATTAGATTTGGGTTATAATTCCTTTCCCTGCCATTAAGGTGTAGGCTAAGGAACAAACTCTTCACAGAGATGGTCTGAATCTCTTGCTTCTTCACTTCCTGTTCAAACCTGCTTGCTCTTGCTGCCACGTTGCTTGCTGCACTCTGCTAGCTGCACAGTCTCTTGCATAATGTACCCGTGGCCTGGGTCTCTGTGTGATCTTACAGAAATAATTTACACTCTCAAAAATACAGTTGATTATCATCAGGAAGCGCAGGGACATTTTTTTTTGTTATGTGTATTTACAATTTGTCTGTAAGGTTGTTCTTCGTAGATGACTATTGAGTGCCTAGCGGGGTTGACCTTCCACCACAGCTCAATAAACTGTCCTGTTGAGTTAGTTGCTGGCTGATGACTTTTCTCACATTTGGAAGCTCTATTTCACACAGATTTCATAGAAGCTTTCTTTCATTTTGCACAAAGTAAAAGTTTGTAGGTTAAATACATTTATTTTTTTATTCTATGGAACAGCATGCTTAAGTACATTTAAATGTCAGAACACAAAATAAAGCTTTTTAGGTGAAAAAATTAAAAATAGATGTCTCCATTTCCTAAGCACAAGAATTTAAAAAAAAAATTAAAACCCAGTTATGCCATGAATTACAGGAAGAAAGCTGAAGGTACAGAGCTAAGAAATATAATACTAACACAACTATGATTTGGGAAATCTTTGTGCTAAAGTACCACTTGGCACACTTGAGTAAGCGAGGTAAAAAGCACCTGAGTAAGCTTATAGAACTCCATCAACTCTACAAGTCTGAGACCTGAGATTGTAGCAATAAACAAGTTTTAACAGTAAAATTTCAACAGGATTACAGTTCCTATATCTCTTAGTTACATCTTGACATCTTGAGTGCTTGCTTTATCTTCACTTTGGATTAGATAAGTAGAAAGCAAAAAAAAAAAGTGTTTGCAATTTCTGTCTCAAAACCAGCAGAGTTGAGCTGCAGCTTTCCATTTCCTTCATGAAAATGGAAGGGTAACGGGATAAAGGCTGGAAAGTAACTGTTTGTGTGAGGGTTTCTCTGGGATCATGTGTTTTTTTGGCTGTGGAGAAAAAAAATCTGTTTAAGAACTAAGAAAAAAGTCCAGATAACTTAAAAAATGGGGTCAAAGCTCTTCTGAGTTGAACCAAATCTGGCCACTATTTATGGAATCATTCTAACAGGGTTAGCTGATATATGAAAGAATTTCCCGGTTTGTCAGTGTTCATACTTCCAGAGGAGTTCTCATGACACAGCTGTTGTCTAGAAAAATTCTGTAAACTTAATTAGCTGTGATAATCTTTAAAAATTGCATTTTAGACAGCTAGCTCACCCAGTTCTCTCATACTTGAACTTGTCAAAAAAACTAGTAATTTCTATTAAACGTAAGGTCAGAAGTCTGACTTAGACTGTGAAAAGGCAAGAGATCAGATTTTCAGATGTGTGCCTAGGTTAGTTAAGTATTCAGATGATCTCATTCACCAGAATACTCTGTCAGCAATATCTCAGGGATATTGAAATCAATAATCTCTACTGAAAAAGTTCTTTAAAGACACTTTTGCAGAACAAAGCAGAAATAAACAGCCAGATAGCTAAAAACCCTAGAGATTCCAACCAGGAATCATAAAATTATCTCTGTATTTTCTCCACTGTACTATATCTGACAGTAGATATTACAGAAGAAGTATTTTATTTTCTGTACCTTCATTAAACTGCTTGTTTTTCTCTGCTAGATGCTAATGAAAATGTCTACAGTCATTTACCCTAACAGTACAGTAGTAAAATACGTGTGGTAGAAATACCTTGTTAGTATAAACAGAAATGCTATCCAAACTTGTGTCTTTTTAGACTGGAATTGCTACTGATGGTATAAGCTTTGTGCAAATCTGTGGACGAAGCTATCTGGCCCTTGTCTGGATTTAAGTGACTTCAACAAAAGAGCTGAACACCTTTCTCACTGCTGGAGAGCAGAAGCACTGATTGTTGGCGATAGGAGCAGACACAGCTTGCTGATGGCTGGATTTTAGGCAGCTTCATTTCAATTTTATAAATTACTTTATTGTGATCCTTGCATGTGAATTTTGACTTTTACCATTGGATAACCTGACCCGAGTAGCCTTTTGGGCAACAGTGAAACTATTATTTATTACAGTAGTGCCCAGTGACTCCCAACAAAGACCACTAAACAAACATACAGAGTTAAAAAGCAAGCCATATATCCAAAAGACATAACATTTCAAACAAATAAGTCATATGAAGACAAAGAGGAAGTGTTCTTATTCCATTTGGGGGCCTTGGAACAATAAGAGATGAAAAGATTTGCCAACAATGACCCAGTATGTCAACAGCAGAAAAAACCTCAAACCTAGAATTTCTGAGTCTCTATTGTCCTAAGCACAGCACTTCAAAGCTGATTTCATCAGTTTATTTCTAAATCAAGATTCTGTGGTGGTCTCAAATAACTTTTTTAGCTTTTTCAGATTTTTAACTTTTTTAAACTCCTTTCTATTTACATTTCTCATAATGCTTACAATAGTTCATCCTATATACACATAACCCATTCAGTATATTACATGATATATTTTATAGGAAATACCGTCTCATCTCAATTTTCATCTCATGAAGGCAGCAAATGGAATACATATCATCAGTTCATTAGATATCTCCCATCTCCAAAAAGCTGGAGAAAGCTTTGTGATTCAGGATTTGTTCTTGCTCACACTATTTTCCAACTTGAGGAATGCCACCAAACATGGTGGAGTAAGACGTGTGTGAACTCGTGTGAGGAAGTGAAGAACCTGGCCTTTCTCTTCCTGAAGAATTCCTCTTTGGCTTTTAGAGCTATAAAGGACACAATGAAATGCATGCCATGCAAATAAGCCAAGTACAACATTATTTGAAAGATATATTTTTATATATTCATGATGCACTTAAAATCAATAGGTCTTTGGGGGAGAGGAAGTTGAAAGGGCTATAAATAAATATGAAGAAATATTCCAGTGGTTGTTTTCATGTTTGCAGCGTCATGCCAACATACTAAATATGTTTGTTCTTAGATTTTTGCATTTGTGTTTATTATTTCTGTAAATCATAATAAGTATGTGCAGAAAAAAATATCACCACTTAGAGGTTTTCAGCTAGTGCACTGAAGAATCACTAAGAAATCGATAATCCTTAGCAGTGACATGACACAGCACTTTGTAAAGAGAATACCAATGACTCTGTTATTTGCTTTTAAGTCATTAGTTTTAGTTTCTCTAAAATATAACTGCCTTTTAATATATGGATTAGACTCCTAGCTAGTGTAAATTTCCACAGGATATTTAACTTACTGGGGTTATGTTGAAGATTTGAAAATTATTAGCGCACACAGCTATCTTTCAGAAGTAATGAAAAAGAATAGTTTCCTTTCTGGTAAAGGAAAATATTGTTAGCATTTCAAGCTGCTTCCATACAATCATCACCAGTGTGATGAGTGTGGGAATCACATCATGCAGAGGTACAGGGCAGCAGATGGAGGTGTGCTAACAGTCTGACTTTTCAGTGCCATGTCTTAGGGACAGGAGCCCTACTTGCATAGCCCTGCTGTAATGGTGTGCCTGTGTGAGTGCATGTGGGCATAAGTGTGCACGCAGGGACAGGCAGACGCATCCTTGCCTGAGTGGCAGTCTATTATTCCTTCCCCAGACCTTTTGCTTCTATTGCCACTCTCAAGCATACTTGCCAGAGGAAGGTTTGAAAGGTTTCAAAATCTTTATGTTCTTCCCATGGTAATGAAAATGGGTGTGTGAAGATAGGAGAAAGTCCCTTAAAGGAAGGGCTACTATCTAAACATACCATTGATTAGAAACATAAGACTTGATTCAGAAAAGAAGTGGTCACAATGACTGAGCACAAGAAAAGCTCCAACAAGGCTTGCTTAGGACTAGGGAAATGCTTGCAAGATTGAGGCTAGGGACATTTAAACTTTACTTCTTGTTGCTTTTACTTCCTGCAGTGAATGTAGGGATATTACTAAGACTTTTAATTCCATTCCTCTGAGCTCCTCATGATTGATATGTACCTGTGTACATATCTGACAATACTGTATTCCCCATCGCCTGCTTGATTTCTAGTGTACCTTTAAATCTATAGTCCTCTTTTAGGGGACAGGGGAGGGGGTTTCAATGTCCTTTTTTCCCCGTGACAGGGGGGGAATCTGTTTGTTAAATAAATAGTTTTTTTCACTTTCACTCGAGAAATTATTTTCCCGAACCTGAGGGGGAGGTGCTGCCGGGGTCTGCTTGCCTGGCAGGCAGGGGAGAGAGAGAGAGAGAGACGCCCCTCTCGGGTTGTTTCCTCCTCAATTTGTGTCCAAACCAGCACAGAACTAATAAAGGAAGTAACATGGTGTCACAGAAATATTAGAAGTGTATCTAATCCACCTAAACATATGAAACATCGCTCTGATAATGACTGATGAATGGAATTACTTATAAATAAGAGCATGATGGATGTGATATAAGAACAGGTACCAGCCCAGGGATATTGAAGGTGAGGTACTGAAGGTTGTAACAGCCATGCTGATCAAATAATTAAATCTGAATTTTGTTCAAACTCAAGAGTCATTAAGAAATCCTTCACTTACATGCTGTATTTTTTTCCCCCTGAAACCCTAGCTATTAAATGAAACAATGCTTTGCCAGGCTGTGCTGCAGACTTTGAAGAACCACAATCAGCTTCAATGTACTCATGCAAATAGATGGGTGTTGCCATTTACAGCCAGACTAGAATGGTGTTGTTCAAGATCATACACTCATTCTCAGTTCATGGTGTTTACAAATAACATAGTGTCTAAGAATCATGTGTTGTACTAGGCTTCAATACTTTATGTTAACTTCTGCAATCTGTATTAAAATAGGACAGAGAACCGGATACTAAACTTGTGACTTCTGCACTATTTGCAAAGTGTGGAATTACAGGCAGAGGTATATGTAGGACTAGGTAGGCTGCCCAGGGAAGTGGCTGAGTCACCAACCCTAGAGTTATTTAAAATACATGTAGATGTTGCACTTCGGGATATGGTTTAGTGGTGGACTTGGCAGTGCTTGGTTAATGATGAGACTCAGTGATCTAAAGGTTTTTTCCAACATAATTCAATTACACTGTGATTCTAAGTCTCAAAAAAGTGTAAACCATTGGCATTTATTTCATAGAGTGAAGAGGTTAGAGGGTGCACCATCCAGCCACTTGGGACATCATTACATTCTTTATTCTACATTCAACAAAAAGGGGAGAGATACACTTCCCTCACTTCCCACGGACATGGTAAGTGCCTGATATTAGCAACTTGTTCCTCCAAAGAAATTATGCCTTTTGCCTTTCCTGGGAGGCCCTTTAAGTTTGTCTTACACTTCATGATGTCTAGGCACACTGGAATGGAATTGCATTTGGGTAAAGTTATATTAATTTTATAGTTACTTCCCAAGAGTTTAAGATTTTGACACTGCCAATGCATAAGAACACTGATTTTTATTTGCACAAAAGAATATTTTAAAAGGTCATTTCTGGAGCCTCAAATTCCAGTAAGTTTCAAGGGGAAATAAATCATGTATTTTCATGATATTGAAATGCTTTATCTGGTTGATCTAGAAATATTGATATTAAATCTTTGGAAATTCTTTATTTAATTTAATATTAAACAAAATTAATGTAGTTAAAAATAGCTCAGGCTGGGAAAAATTGAACTGTAAACATATACTGTTCCCATCACTACATGATGGGAATCCAGCTGGGAAGTTGGTTTTTTTTAAGTTAAGAAATATACAGATCATTCTAATCACCTTATCGTCATAAGGGATAAATGCCATAAATTCTGTGATCAAAGCATTATACCAGACTGTCTGCATTTGTATTTAGTGTAATTGAGGCTTAAGAATGTTCTTTAACGAAAGAAAGGTCACCTTTTATTTTGAAACATCATTAGATCACTGGGATCATATGTTAATGTCACTACATCTGCTAAAGCAAAAAGGGTATTATTTACTGTACTCCTCTTGGAATTCTAGATATTTTTATAAAAATGGAGAACGGGAGCTTGGCTAATGAGTCTTAAAAGTTCTAGTAAGTTTAAAAAAACTATTCTCATATTCTTATCTTACTTTTCTCCATTGTATTTTATGCTAGGCATTCCTTTCTTGTTGTTTTGTTTGTTTGGTTGGTTGGTTGGGTTGGGTTTTTTTGCTGTTGGTTTTTTTGGAGGGGGTTTGTTTGTTTGGTTGGTTTGGTTATTTGTTTTTGGGGTTTTTTCTTGTTTGGTTTGGTTTTTGGGGATTTTTTTGTTATTGCATGATAGTTTTCTGACTGGTAGTATCCATCTAATGAAAAGTGGTTTCAAATTTTCATTACAAAGAGTCATCCTAGACAAATTATCTCTTTGATCTGCCCTGTTCTTTTGAGTTTGGATCCTCAAATTCTTGGATGTCATACCTGAAATTATCCAAAATATTCTAGACCTAACTAGTATTTAAAATTCGTAAACCTCTTCACCTCTACCCCATGACTTTTATACTGAAGTAGCTCTATTGATAGTGTTTTAGGAGCTTTCCATTCAGAACATACATATGACATTCACAGAACTGACATTGATTACATTAGCTCTGGATAAGTACCAAAAACAAATTACAAATGTCCTGTGGGAACTGCAGATTCTGTTCCCTCAGGAACTGAGCAGTATGAGTGATATAATTGCAACCCAAATAACTGTAATTTTTATTTCTTTTTATAGAATATGAAAACAAAATAACCAGGTGGCACTCACACCACTGTTTTTCTAAGGCTGCCTAGCCACGTAGACAAGCATATAGTTAATTTGTGTCTAACTTGTCCAAAATTTTTCTCAGCGCTTCAGTGACTATGCAGTTTCAAAGTGCCTGCTGCATTGCTACATGTCAGCTAGCTGGTACCTGTAGCTCTATAAAAATTCAAGTCTAAACTGAGCAGTGTAGGATTTATTCAGAGCCACTTGAACTCTTCTTAGGCCCCCTGGAGAATTCTGCAAATGTTAGTTACAGTGAACACCATGACTATTTATTTGCTGTAACACTGACTCTGATCCCATTCCTTTATATTATCTAATGTTATAATAACTGGATAACCAATTACACAGATAGGCAATGTGTTTTCAGTCTCATTCTTCTCAAAAGGTTGAAACCATTTTAAAATTTCAAGTCATGCGACACTGAGAGTGCACTGAGAGTAAGACTCCGTGTCTTTTTACTGAAGATTAACAATTGTGCATCCAGGCACATAACAAGGTAGGGCAGATATTAGGAAAGCAAGAGGGAGCCCAATTTTAAGATAGGGTTTAGAACACCCTGTGTACAGAGAGGAAAAACAGAAATTCCAATCCCTGTAATGTATATATATATATTTTACACTGGACAAGTGCTGACCAAAAAAATCCCCAACAAACAAACCAACAAACAAACTACAGAATACAAAATCAAAATAAGCAAACAAAACAAATAAACAAACCCAACCAAATTAAAAATTAAATAAATCACTACTTTATTGCAGAATTATTTTTTGGCCCCATCAGAGCCTTGGATCAGCTCTTCACAGAGCTGCATGGCTACTAGTGCCAGTGGCCAGCCAGGTACGGGACTAAGGCTAAGGACTTGAAGGCAGTGGGACCACTCTGCAGCAGAAGAGTGCTTTTGTGGCTGTGCAACCACAGTCTCTGTTTTCTCTCTTTACTTTGTACAGAGAATTTATGCAGTTATGGTTTCTACCTGCACACTTGCCCTAATAATTTCTTTAAGGACATCTCCTAATTTTGGTGACACAACTTCTAAATTAGCTGAACTGGATCCACTCATTGGATTACAGAGCTTTAACACAGCTACTGAGGGTTGTTTCCCATGCCATTCCTTTGAAGCACAGTCTCCCAACATCATTTGCGGTTAGTACAGTGCCATGTGGCTATTAGCTTCAGACTTATTTAAGATGTTTTTAAGTGTGTGCTATGTATAAGGTGTGTATTTATGGCATTTGTCATTCTGCAACTCTTACGCTTATTTTTTTATGGCCTGCATTATTCTTAAGCTCCCTGAGTCCTCTAGTGGCTACCTATCAGAATTGCATAAATTGGCACACAAATAATTGTTTCCATTTTTGTATCTCAAAATATTTTTAAAAAATTAGCTTTCCATCCTATAAATTTTGTCCTGTATTATTTATTATTTCTTTTTTACTAAATTTTATATTAACAGTGATATTTTATATTTATTCCTGGTAAGCATCAGCAGTATATGTGGCAGTATTGACAATTTTATATATAATCTTCTTGCACACACACATTTGTATATTGTCTAGTTATCTGTGTGCCTGCTGAAGATTTTAGCATCCATTATGAATTGTGAATGGTTATACAGGTCTTGGCAGGTATTGTGGAGCATTTCCTTACATACAGAGTCACATTCTTCTCTCACTTGGGCATGCCAAATTTTTCCTTAGGACATTAGAAGTTGCTTCAATCCATCCTAAAATAATATTTGTGTACAAACCACAGTACCTCTTTAAAGACTTTGGATTTCAGCCTACTGTGAAAAGCCAATATGTGAGCACATAATTGACAATCGTTCTACAATAAAGATACATTAGAGACAAATGCAAATTTCACATGTATCTTTATTGGGGACTTTCTGAATTCTCGACTATATATTACTAAAGTGGGATCCAGTTAATTTATTATTAACCATTTCAAGTTGTAAAAACTCTAAGTTAGGGCAACTATGCTTGCACTCAAACTAGCAGAATAATGGCACTTCTAAGAGGATGTCATTCTATAATCCTTACCTAGGAAAAAGGATGAATTGCTACTCTACAGGAGTACCTCACACTTCACATGCATTGGAATACTTGTCCAGCTTTACATGGCTGCACTTAGCCAGATAATTTCATCCTTAATATCCTTTTGAAACAGGGGCCATGATTAATTATTTTAAGGATAACAAACCAGTGAGACATGAATAGGTATTTATTAGATTTGGATGTAATTTACTGAGCTAGAATAGTCAAGACCCCTCCCATGTGGACTGAACAGAAGTATTTGTATATTTGGATAAGCTACTTCACACTGGCTGAAGTATTCTATGCTTCCCAAAATGTAACTCTTGGAAGGAAGGAGGCACTCCCCTGGATTTGAAGTTCTCTAAGTAAAAAAATCAGCCCGTGGCAAGCACTTGAAGCAGAATTACTTTCATTCTAAATAAATAGAAGATACCAAATGTATAAGGATCAGAAAATTAATAACTGAAAGGGAAGTTTTAGAGAAAAAATAAAAAATGCTACCACATATCCTTGCAATATTACACCTTCCTCAGTTCCCAAGATGTTTCAGGTCACCTCATTGATCAGAGGATAAAGAATGTTTTAAGGTTTCAAGATGACTCCACTCTGAACCACTAAAGCCATTTGATTAAATTATTGATAAGAGACATTGAGTGAGAAAAAAAGCTGTCAACTACAACACTCCTTGGAAAAGACCTGAAGACTCCAATATTTATAAGACTCAGTGAAATTTCTTGAGATTAAATTACTCAACAGATAAGAATAAAACAGAGGAAGACTGGAAGGAAAAGTAAAGGCCTAAGGAAGCAAAATTTAGTAATTTTTTTTCTTGACTAAATCTGATAAAGGGCTCCTTCTGTTTCAAAGTGCAGTGTACTATATAGTACTATTTACATCACTACGAACAAGTTGATCCAGACACTTGGGAAACTAATATTCAGCTAATCAGGAAGATTTGTGAACCAGCTAGTGAATAACATAGTACTTCAAACTTTAACACACAAAATTTTGTACCATACTACCATAACTATAGTCATGAGCAAAACCCAAACATATTAAAGCCCAAATGTTAATATCATCATGATTACAACAAGTAGAGTCTGATTCAAATTTTAGTGGAAGTAATTTCATAGATTGTCGTAAGAATGGATCAGAGAATACTTGCACCACAGCAATGCTCAGGAGAGTTCATTATACATTTGGTCAAATATTATTTTTCCTGACTTTTCTAAATAGCCAATGAGTGTGATCAAAAAAATCTGGGAAATGAAAAAGGGTGAGATAAAAACAAAAAAGAAAGTGTTCAAACTCACTCATGACTGAGCCGATCCGACTGCTAACTGGGCTCCTATGAATGACAATGCAGAGGATAAAAAGGAGAATGATCAAGATGTCTGAAGACACAAGCTGAATTTTCTGCATTGGTACAGACTTGCTGTGTGACTTCCAGCAAGTCACTTGGGTCCACATTCACAGAAGTATCTTGAAATCTCTTTCAAGGGACACAATGTTAAGTGTTAAAGGTTTCAGTACTCTATGAATCCAAATATGGTTGTATTCAATGACCTTAAAAGTTTTTTCCAAGGTAAATGATTCTATGATTCTTGGTCTTAACTCTTGAATGAGGATAATAGTTCTTTGCTGTCTGACAAGATTGTGTCAGTGACATTACAGTGGGGATCATGAGACAGTCATGTTCTGTGCTACTGAGGATTAGCTGAGTATGAAAAATAAACTTTTTCATTATTGAACTGGCTTACTCCATCGCCAGAATATTTTTACTACATATATCTATGGGAAGGTATGACATATGGAAGAGGTAAAATAGGCCATGCTTTTAATTGAGTAAAAATGCACTGATTTCATATTCAACCTCACAATTTTAGATATTATTAACAATCCTTCTTCCTGCCTTCTGCCTACCTTCAGGGTATCTGTGGAGTGAACAATTAATTCTTTTTGCCATTATTCATGTGATTTTGTTCTGATATTGAAAGCTCTATTTTTTTTTGGTCAAACAAAATTTTCTCATAGATATGTGGGAGAAGAGATTTCATGGTTTTGAATTGTTTGATTTAGTACTCTCATGGAGTAGGTTCTTTATAGAGGACAAAAGAAGTCTTCTGGTGCAGAGATTTTACATGCTTTTTAACCACTTCCTGACCTTGAAATGCTGTTTGCTTTCAGAAGTCTGGTCAATCACTTCATTTTACAGGCTTTGGACAACATAATCTCTGATGGTGTTTGAAAATATGGGAGATTGTTGGTAAACAGCGCTGGATCTTTCTTCTAATTAAAATTGATGGAAATCTTTAAAAATTTGGAGAGTATGTCAAAGCCAAATGGCACTGGATTGATTTTTACTCCCAGTAAAAATACCAGTATTTTGTGGGGTTTTTTTGCTTAGAATTAGTCTTACCTGTGTGGTTAGTAGGCTGATAGTAATTGCGGTTAAGGTACGAGCATTGTTTTCAAACTATGTATTTAAATGTTCTTCACATCCCTAAGCAAGTACATATGAAGGGACGCCAAGAAAAATCATGTCAGTTTTGGAACTTATATTGCATCTTTATAAGAACATACTTTTAAAATTGTGGGCTTTCAAGCAGGGGTTCAGAGATGCAGCGAGGCAGGAGTCAGAGCAAGGAATGAATTATTTATTAAATTTACAATACCATTTATATATTCTAGTTCCATAAAGCAATTGAACAGTGTTCACACTTCTCTTAGGGTGATTGGTCAAAGTCTCAGACACCCACTTAGAAATGTTTTTTCTTAATATAATGTACACAAGGTCAGAAGATACCAGATATGAACGCTATTTACAAAAACCCTATCTATTGTTTACATAGCTTACACAGCAAAGGAAAAGTTCTCGCAGACTGAATGTAAGAAGAGAAAATTCCCCTGTAACAGCATTTCAGCATCCACATTAAACATATAGAATAGAACTTTCTGTGTGGTATGATAGGTTCTGGTATTTACTTGCCAGAAAGCAAATACATCAGTAATGTCTACTGTGGAACGTTAGCTATAGCATTATTTAAATTATCTGAACTAAACAGCTTGTTCTTAAGGAAATCTGATATTTTTGCATGGAAATGTTCCAGAACTTCTGACTTAATCAAAACAGAATTCGCTTTTGTGTATGTTTAACTGAGAGATTAACTTGCAAGTAAATGCTGAAAAGAGTATTTTCAAGTTTTCATTCATTCTTATGAATTACGCACGCTGAAATGTATGTATCTTCCAGGTTAAAATGTATATTTACTATATTGCTTTTTACAACAATTGTCAAATTATTATGTAGATTAAAATAGGTACAAACAAAATAAGACCTATAGATAAATGTTTTCTATACTTTGAAGTGATTTTTAAATAATGACAAAGGTTTGTAGAAACAGAAATTCAGAACTGATGAGCAAAACAAGACAAGAGCAGATGTCACTGGACAACTTCCCATTATTTACTGTTCTGCATTGTCAAGAAGCAACCATTGCCCACTGTATTTTTGTCCTCATTGGCTGGTCTTAGTAACACTGCATGGTTTTTAGAAGAGGATAATATGTATTACTTTGCCCCAGCTCAGGAGCTGATATCAGGGACTGCAAACCAGTCCCTTGATACTTAGACACATAAACACTAACATGAACTGGTCTCACCAAACATGTCGTATTTCAGTGTCTTGCTCATTCCACTTATCGTGCAAAGTATTGGAGATGCTCTGGGAACAGATAATACAAACAAGTGGAGACATTGCTCACAGTTACAAGTGGAAAACATACTGGATAGTTTTTATATACTGCCACTTTCCATTGTCATCATTGATTTGTGCAGCATGGGTTTATGCCAAGATGTTTCTTAAACCACTTCTAAATTTCCCTGTGACATTGATCAGGCACAACTCCTGTTCTGTTGAAGTGTCCTTAATTTAGAACTGTCTACATGACCGACAGCTAACAAGTAAAAACCAAGCCTTCCGAGTGACCAGAGACAAAACAATGAATATTGTTAAAACTTTGGCATTTGTAAGCCACATCTTGAAGGAAAATATGTTTTATACTTCTTTTTCTAAAGTCTATTTAGTAACAAAAGTTACATTCTTCAAGATTGTTTTTTATTTCCTACCATACTGTATGTTGAATCCCTTGGGACATCACAAAACCATTTCTTCAGATTGTATTTCATGCATGAACACGGGAACTGAGTATTATTTTTCTTTGTTTTGTTCCTTTCCACTGTGTGGTATTGTATCTTCAATAGCATTCCATCTACAACAGAAATCAAAATCATGTAACTCCAACAGCTATAAAGACTGGCACATGTAGCAAGAATTTTCACCCAAATCAGTGCTAGCTATTATTTAGTTGATTAAATTAGTTGGATATTTCCCCCCTGTATTCAGTACAGAAATGTTTCTGCAGGAGATGATTCACTCTTTCATATGTATAATTTCCCATGACATGCACTGGATAGTACAGACAACAACAGTATGATCCTATAATATACTTTTGAAAGGCACTGCATCCAGCTCTGGAGTCCTGCATCCAACATTCATCCTGCATCTGGAGTGCTGCATCCAATTCTGGGGTCCCCAGTACAGGAAGGACATTGACCTGCTAGAGCAAGTCCAGAGGAGGCCACCAAGATGATTGGAGGGACAAGGAACGTCTCCTGAGAAGAAAAGCTGAGAGAATTTTGATCAGCCTGGAGAAGAGAAGGCTTCTGGGTGACTTAATTGTGGCCTTCCAGTACCTGAAGGGAACCTACAAGAAAGATCAAGAAAAGCTTTTTACAAGAGCATGTACTGACAGGATGTGGGGCAATGGCTTCAAACTGAAAGTGAGTAGGATTAGATTAGATTAGATTAGATTAGATTTGATTAGATTAGATCCTTTACTTCGAGGCTAGCGAGGCAGTGAAACAGGTTGCCTAGAGAAGTTCTAGATGCCCCATCCCTGGAAGTGCTCAAGGCCAGGTTGGATAGAGCTCTGAGCAACCTGGTCTAGTGGAAAGTGTCTCTGCCCACAGCAGAGGGGTTGGATCTAGATGATGTTGAAGGTCTCTTCCAAACTCAGGCCCTTCTATGATTCTATGAATTTTCTTTTATACTCTAAATTATTCTAGAACGCATCTAAATAGAAAAAGAAAATAATTAAAAATCCAGATTAAAGTAAAACATTTTGACTATAACCCTTAGCCACACAAAGTATTTTCAGTGTAGAAATTGTGTGCAAGCAGTAAGATAGACTACGGTTAAATATTATTGGAAAAAGCACAATCAATGTGCTTTCATAATGAATGCAAAGGGGGCAAATTTTATAAAACATACAACAAATAAAAATAAAAACACAGAAACTCTGTTTTACTCGGATGTAGAAACTTCAATATGGACCAAATTTTGAAAATAATTATTTATTCCTTTGTTCCTTTTAATTGGCAAAAATTCTCCCCTCTGGAAGATCTTTACAAGTCTCCCTATTCTGACTCGTTTTAGTAGCAATTGATCTCTCTTGAACACATCATTCAAACTTGGAGGACAAAGCAAACACTATGCCCTGTTCAAATAATTATCAGCTAGCTCTTCCCAATAACCTGCATCAATACCAGTAAAACAAAAGCAAACTAAACTATCAAACAGCTTGGAGAATGGAATTCTTCTCATGTAGAAAATTCCAGGAGATTCTCATTCTGAATCAGGATGACGCTTCAGAAATATTTGAATTACTTTTTGGGATGAAAATCTTCCAAATTTTAGCTCAGAGATGCGAAACAAAAATATGTCATTTTCGTGTTTTGAAGAGCCAGTTGAAGATCTACTGCTTCTAAAATTTGAAAATTAGATAAGTCAGCAAAAGCTGTAGTTTCCCTGTATAAATACTCCATTTCAACAACTCCATGGCTTTAGTTAAAAGAGTCACCAGTTGCAAGCAGTACATTAAATATCAACAAGAATATATAAAATACTATTAATGATCTTCAGCTTTTTGTTTTTCTCATGGCAGATGCCAATGATTCCAGTAGCTGGGGAGGTGGTGAGTCTGTGCTCCTACAACAGTTCAATTAAAATGAAGTCAAGTACACCAGCACACAGGCTAGCTGCACCATTGACATAATGGGGTCATCATTAATCACTTGACAAACCATGAATGCAATGAATGGATTTTCAAAGAACAGATTTTAAAAATACATTGCAAATGCATTTGTAATCTTGAGACTGGACATATACGCTTTGTGAGTTATCTGGAATCATCGATTATCATCAGCACTCATTAAAAATTATGTAACTCATCTCTGTAAGAAGACAGATTAAGGGACTCACAGCTGATCTATAGAAGCATATTAAACCATAGTAAGCTGTTAAACTGTAGTGTTTGTAATTAAAAGCTCATACTAATGCAGAATTAATTTGAAAGATGTATCGCAGATCACTGGTCAAAAACATTCCTCACAACTTCCAAAGTAATTGACACCATCCAAATTCTTTAAAGGACTCTTCTGAAGAAGTAAACGAATTACCTGCTGACAGGCCACAGAAAACATTTTGATTAATAACTAAATATGTGTATTGAAAGTACTAATTTGCAAGATCATTTTAGACTTTAAGCACTATTTCTGAGTCTCAGTGCAAAAACTATTCATATATTCTCACAGTAGGAGGTCTACTTTGACCTTATAGCATCTCTGCTTGGTTCACATCAGCCTTGAGACCTAAGCAGATCAAGTGTTTTATGGTATCTAGCACTGTAAAAAAATACCAGGACACTCATTAATTTTTTCAGCTGCAGGAATTTTTTCAGCTTTCTGTGACCAGAACCCTCTGCTCCTACATGAAATGAGAAGTCCTTCAAAAGCTAAATCTCATCGATAGTGACCCATATAAAGCAAGGAATCTGCCAGCCATCATCAGATAATAGCTGCAGATCTTGAAAAACTAATCCTTTACTAAATGAGATTTTTTTCTTTAAATAAGTTCTGATTAGTATACACATTTCTAGTCAATGCAGTATTTTTAGAGGTCATACTTTGTGGATTTTTTTCCTTACATCGTGCTGCATAGCATTCAGAATGTTCCACACAGATTCCTGCTCAGCCAGACTCTCATTCCTGTATTCTGAAATAAAATCATCAGTTCTGTTATTCCATTGACTGTGGACTTGTCAATAAATATTTATAGCATTTGATGTATGCGTATTGGTAAGAGTGTGGGTGGTTAGTACAATCCTTGATCTTTTATTGATATTCAAGCTTCTTCAAGGATTACTTGCAAGCAGCAGCATTCCAATCAATTTGCCAAATATGATCCAAGATGCATCATAGCCTTTGCACTAAGAGGAAAGTTGAAAGCCAAAGGGAAGGGTAAATGAAGCAACCTAAATCACATACACAGCACAGGCAGGCACAAGGTGATTTGCCGAACTGGAGCCAGAAGAGCCAGGAAGCACTTTAGTTCCACCTGATCTGTCCTGAAATACTAAATCCTGCTTCTCACACTTACTTTTAATAAGCAGAGCACCATATAAAAATAAGCACAAACCAAAAATTGATTCTAGACCTAATGTGATACAAACTTTTGTGAGTACCACAGAATCTGGCCAGGACATGTCTTGCTGTAGGCTAGGGGAATGAACAGCTCACACTGGCCCTAGATTAGGCATCTTTGCCAAGACTGATAAAATACACCTTCAACAGTAATTGAAGTGGGCAGGCTCATCTTAAAGAGTCTGATTAGAGAGACTGCAGCAGGGAATGTATGCAGAGGAGAAATCCTAGGCCGCTGAAAGGTTTCATTACAAAGCAACAAAAGAATTAAGCTTGTCCAACTCATTTCCCTTGCTATAGCCACCCTAAAAACAAAACTCAAAAGCTTTCACAGTGAATGATGATGTAACCATCATTTATTATACTTCAGCAACACTTAATTAAGGTTGAGATCAAGTGTGATTACAGCTGATATGAAATAAATTTAACTTCAATTTTTCAATCAATTTTTCTAGCACAAAGAGCTGACTCCAGAATGCATTATTCCTGACAGTTTAAATCTTTCAAAATGTAAAACCATCATATAAACCAGGGATGATTCCATCATTATAAATCAACATTTACCAAAGAAATTTGATTATACAGATGCACTTTGAAGGACTAAAAGTAATTTATTTGTGCTATACTCTGCTTGAATAGCAGCAGATTTTGGAGAATTGTATGAACCTTATGAGAACACTGTCATTAGAGGTTTTCTTAAACCATAGCTTTTAAAATTATAGAGTAGAGAAGTGGTCAGGCTTGTATTTATTCAGTACAGATTATCTTCCACATAACACTGTGAGAACTACTCAAACTATTGCAGTTGCTATATGTAGAAAAATAAATGACTGAATGAAGTTTCAAAATGGAACAGTTACTAGAGACAACAGCTATATTGGTATTTATTGTGGCTTGCTGTTGTTCAAATTGAAGATACATGTTCCTTAGATTAGATCTCTGCTTGTTCCTAAAATACAGGTTCAAACAATAAAGTTAGTAATTCACTGGTATATTTTGCATGCCATGATACCAATAACTCCTACTACCAATTGCACAGGGGACAGCTGCTGTCACCTGCTAACAGACACATCTCAGCATCTAATGCTTCCTCCCACACCTGCAGATACCCAGGAAAGAGGGACTTCCTAGGTAATCCCTCAGTAAGGAATGAAGCTGTCCCTTCCACGGCTGAGTCCACATTCCTGAATAGGGAGGGTATGGGTTTTTTCAGGGGACAATTTGGAAATATATTTCCATGCACTCTCATTTACTATATTGAACCATGTTGAATTCCTCAAATTAAGTTTTTCACATGTTCTGCTATTCCTGGCCAACATGTAGAATAGTCAACTTCAATCAAGTGGTAATACAGTTTACAGTGAGAACTGACTATCAGATATTTTTTAACTAATTGCATGAAACAATTTTGAAGTTATCAGCAGTTTCACATAATTTATTTACGTATCTCTTCTTTTTTTCATAATTATCAGCACCAATATTGCCATCTGTGTTACAAACACCAGGATTTGAAAACTCACATACTGAAAAAAATCCCCAAATCCAAGCTATGTATACACATTATTTTGAATAAGTGAGCAATACAATAAAAAATTCAAGAAGCTCACATGTAATCCTTCGTGACAATTACTTAGAGTGATTTCGACAAAAAGAAGAATTTCTTTTCCTGGAAACCTGCAGAAAGTGACATCATAGTCTAAGAAGCAGACCTCAAACAAAGCACAACTCACTGTGTTTGGCTTAAAGACACAGCCATAACTTTCTTGGAAGTGAAGAACAAAAGCTGTTTTTAAGTGGCTGTGCTTCACTGAAGAAAATTCTTATTTCTTTATTTCCTAATTGAATGACAATGGTACCTAAGTCCCATGCCTATTTAAGAACTCCTTTGATCTATAAGATTAAAAATAAAAAGATAGTTGATTTTGCGTATTTTCAGTGAAAACAAATTTTCACCCACAATATCTAGATCCTGTGGTACCAGATGATTCCATAGAAGTTGGAAATGAGATACTTGTTTTTCTTTCATCACCTAACAAATTTTGAGGCTAACACTACACGCCTAGGCAGTAAGGAAGGAAGAAGGAAGACGTTTCCTGGTTACAGCACCTGGGCTCCATTCTGCTGTGCAAATTTAAATTTGTAGTGCTTAACAAATGAATCAGTAGCACAGTTCTCTGCTTCAGCCTTCACATAGTCTAAAAAAGAGCTCTCAGAAAGGTTGACAATAAACAAAAGATGGAGGAAAAAAGGTATCAAAATGATAATAAGAATGTATAGTTATATATTATAGTTACAGAGCAATTTTTCAGAAATTAATGTGTTCTTCCCTTAAAAAGCAGGAATTGTTCAGTTTAGTTTATATAGGTAACAGTTTTTTAATCATACTTTGATATTTCAATATTGTAGCCATACTGTAGCTACCTGTGTCTTCAAGTTGTGATATCATGGACCAGGCTTTTCTTTATTTCTTCAACGCATATTAAGTATTTTAAAATATCTATGATAATAAATACAGTGGTTTAAATCTTTTCTGCATAAAACTGCAAGCATTTTGTCATTGAAAACTTTCATGCAGTGATATGGGAAGATCTTCAGTTGTGTTGAGATTTCATTTGAGCCAGGATTTATCTAAATATGTCTTTCTGTCAACAAATTTGTATGTGGAAATCACATCAAGACAGGATCACATTTCTCATGCACACAAAATTCCCTTTCATTTTACAAGAAATTTGGAGGCTGATTTCCTCTGACTGTAACTAGCAGACATTTGATTTCCACAACACTTCCAAGGACTCCTATGGCTGATGCAAAAGTAATAACAGATCCAATGTCAAGTATTATGCAATAAAGATATGTCACTGACTAGTTCTTGACTGAAGAAACTGTAACACAGTGCCTTTGTACTGTTACTTATTTTCCTTTTATTTTGAGACTTTTCCTTTTATTATGAGACTTCCACTTACACAATTTATTCCAGAAAAACAATTATATCTTTGCAATGCCATTACTGAAAAGATGGAATTAATAGAACGAGAAAAGGGTATTACTATTATTATTATTATTATTATTATTACTATTATGACTATGATTATTACCTATATTCACAGAAAGAAAAATATATATTTTCATGAATTTAGACAATGGTAATAACATATGAGATGTAAACAGAACATTCTCAGTTCAGCAATTTGAACCACTCACAGTGAAATCAGTGAACAATTACAGTTTGAGTTTACAGATTTTTTCTGTTTGCCAAGAATTATTAACATGTGCAAATCCTACAGGGAGATAAATATATATTTCTCAATAAATTAAAAATTCAGTGCTGTCCCCCTTCTTTGCGACTGGCCACTTTCCCCTTTGCATTTCAACCATTAGGCATAGATATGGAAAGTAGCAGTGGTTTTCATTACCTCCAGCCCAAATATTTTCTCCCAGAATTACTGCGTTGGATGGTTCCTATGCCATTATCTTGGAACACAGCCAAGGCAGTCTGCTCTTTAAGAGCACATCTGTTCTTATGTGACCCAAAATTTACTTTTCAGTGAGAAAAAAAAAAAAGATAGACACTATGGGAAAAAGGAATAACCATACAGAGAGGTCCACACTCTTATTCATTCCACCCAAATACTCAACTAAAGGACCTATCATCTCACCAAATGCAGGTCAAATGCAGTCTGGTAAATGATCTAAAGAAAAGATGAATAGAGCTGATTCATTTTTCAGTGATTCATCTATAAGCTGTACACCAAGAGAAAGAAATAAGTCGATTGTATAATTATAATAATATCTAAATTGGAGATATAGTAGTATGTTTTCTCCTATTTTGATAATCATACCACATAATGATGGAAAACATACTCAAGAGGAAAAACAACCATGCAGTTCAATCCAATACTGCCACCTTGTGAAAATCTCTTACTTCTGTGTATTACATAGAACCACACAACCATAAAATGGTTTGGATTGGAAGGAACATTAGACACTGTTGCATATAGGTAAAACCTTACAAAATAAGGGTCTTGTTACTCTTGTAAAATCATGGCTCAGGCCTGCTACTTCGGCTAAGTAGAAGAGGACTATGGGAAAGTGACTTAGCTGAATTGGAGGTAGAAAACCAAATTATATAACCACTATGTATTCACAACGTGTTTTATGGTGGCTAGTTGAATTACATTTGTTTTGCTTAAATGGAATGTAACTGCTAATGGCCTAGCTGCTTAAAACGGCCTGGTTTTTGCAATGAAAGGCTCTCTCTTGCACCTGCCTGGGGACTCTGCTTCGTAATTTGCTCGGCTTCGTAACAAGAGACCATCTACTTCCAACACCCCTGCCATGGGTGGGATGACCTGCCACTAGACCAGGTTGCTTAAAGCCCCATCCAGCCTAGATCTGAACACTTCCAGGGATGGAGGGATGGGACATTTTTATTCTGCAATCATTTAAAGCAAGAGAAAAATTCTATTTATACTCAGAAAAAACACTGAAGGAATTGTTTCTGTCAAATAAAAGCCACAAGCCAAATGTTGAATGCATGAGAACCAGAGCCTAATGGGGGGGGGGGGGAGAGGGCGAAAGGAGAGAATTGTTTTTTTAATTAAGAACATCTAAAAAAACTAATTTAAAGCTGCTAAATAAGAGAAAGAAAACAGATTTCTTGCCAAGAAAATTCCATTGGAGATATTTAAATAGCATTTCTGTACTAGGCTTTTATCTCTTACTTTCATTCTGTTTTCCATATTGAATCACAGCTGAAAGTATAATCATATATTCAGTTCATTATGAAACAAATTTAACTACTCTTACAAATTACAATGGAACTTCCTTTCTCCAGATAATATTTTATAAATTCTAACAGTCACCTGATACATTGAACAAAAAATAGTAGCAGCAGTAGAAGCATCAAGATGGTGTATAGTCTCAATTGCCTTCGTTACACTGTACACATGTATTTTTGGTTTGGCTTGGTTTTGGTCTCTTTTCTTTTAAACTGCTAAAGACATTTGGAAGCAGCGTGTATTTTGGAAGATTTATATGGCAAGATTTACATAGCCTGGCATACACTTGTTCTTCTATTCTGCAGTGCACTTACTAAATAGTAAGGATACCAGCTGAAATGAAGAGATGATAAATGTGAAGCTTCTGCAGTCAAAAACTATCTTGCATTAACAACTTATTTTACATAGAAAACATATGTTACATACGTATCAAATTTGATTTTTTAGAAGAAAATATTCAGCAAACACAAGTTTAGCTTGCCCTGTCAAGATCCTCAATGCCTGGATTATAAAACTTCTTTTGCTGGATTTCAGCATGATGAAAGCTGTAGTAAACTTCTCAAACTAGCTCTGCAGTGGAGTGGAGTCAATAATGGGGTGAATAATGGGCCTTGTAAAACTATAGACTGTATGAGACAACAGGCTTTTCAATTTCCCCGGAGAAGTTTCACTACTTTTAAGAATAATTGAACTTTTTTTCAGTTTTCAAAAATAGAATGTATCAAAACAGTGGTGGGACTTTTTTTTTTTTTTTTTTTTATAAAAAAAAAAAAACCCTGAACAGTTATATATTCAACCTGAAAACTGGAATCTGCAATAGTTCTCTTATATTGCCTGTGTGGTTTCAAAGATTTATTCTGAGCAATTTCAATAATAATTCAGTTCATCTTAAATGATTTACCTAAAAATTAAAAATATTATCATTATAAAATAACTTTCTTTTTTTTTGCATTTTTTCTACACAAGAAAATCTTTACCAGCATTTAATATTTCCATCCTACCTTAAGGAGAACAGTGAAACAATATGTTTTTTCCTGAAGTCCAGCATAACCACATCTTTAGAACAGAGAAGTTTCTTATGTTGATTACCCCTGACTTCCCGGATACAGGCAACAGGTTTCAGGAAGTTTCAGCTAATTTTGATGCACTTCCTGTCATTCCATGCCATGCAATTGTTTTTCCTTCATTTCCAAATTTGTGAAATGAAGAATTTTCAGCACAGCTCCAAGATTGTTCACTCTACAATTTTTGAATCAGTGCTGACAATGGTGACGGGAATCTCAGCAGCAACGACAAGCTACACTTAGGGGTTGTGTTAGGGTTCAGAGAGCTGCAGAACCTACAGCTTCAGGGACACTGGCAATCCAAAAGGCATTGCAAGGGCATCAGGGCAGGATGCCGCAATTGATAAATCCACACCTTTCAGTCTGTGCAACCTATGGCGATGAGAACCTCTGCACAGTGCCAAGATGTCATTAGGGGCAGGGGTAGGGTGATGGCTAGCGTTGAGTGAGTAAAAGAGCCTACAGCTCCAGGAACACTAGGGCTGGAAATGGCATGCCAAGGTCATCCTGGCAGGGCCCCAGCATTGCTGCTCCTACCTCTTTCTAAAATCGAGCACTCATGTGGATTGGGACTTTAGGGTTAGCCTGAGGTTAGGGCAATGTTTACGGTTAGGGTTAGGGTTAAGTGAGTAGAAGAGCCTACAGCTCCAGGAACAATATGGCTGGAACGTGAATGGCAAGGTGTCCTGGTAGGGCCTCAATATTGCTGCTCCTACTTCTTTCGACCACTCATATGGATGGGGAGTTTATGGTTAAGGTTAGTGTTAGAGTTAAGTTTAGGGTTATGTTCAGGGTTAGGGCTAGGGTAAGGGTTGATGTTAGGTTTAGGCTTAGGGTTGAGTGAGTAGGGATTTGAAAATTCTTCATTTTGTGAAATAAAACTAAATCTTTCTATGATTTCTATGAAACGTCTCTTTTATTAGCAATTTCTTTTGCTAAGCACAGGACATGGTCTTTATTCAGTACGAGCATAGCGTAACTCTACTACAAAAAGAGTATTTATTGCACATTCAATCAGCTAATAAAGACTTGATCACATAGAAACATTCACCAGTGATATGATTATATAAAATGGTGGATTTCAAATGCACACATTTCCATTTTCGGAATATTTAAATTTCCCACTTAGCCATAACACTTGTGAGAAAACTGTAAGCAGCTGCCCTTGAAGTGAATATTTTTTGCTTAACATCCCTAAAATTTTCAGAAAGGTACTCAGCTTATTTTAAGGACAGTAGATGGGAAAACTCCTACCATTTTTGCAGATCCTTCCTATTGCTCCCAAAATGTACATTCTCTATGTAAAACCTAAATTTGTCTTTTAGCTCTTAATTTTTGTTATACCTGTTTTTGCATCTTGGTATTCCTCATCAGACTCAGGGTTAGATGTGTTGCCTATAAACAAACTAAAATGTATTATCTGCATCCTGCCTGATCCGTATCACTTTTCCTAGACTGAATTCTGTTGAATCTCTAATTCTCCAATCAGACATTTTCTTCAGCTTTTAATAACCAGCAAGGGACTTTTACACAGACAGACAGTGATAGGATGAGGGGGACAGGTTTTAAACTAGAAGAGGGGAGATGTAGGTTAGATGCTAGAAGGAAATTCTTTGCACCACACAGGGTGGTGAGGCTTGAAAACAGTTTTTCCAGAGAAGCCATGGGTGCCCCATCCCTGTGTTCAAGGCCTTGGATGGGGATCTGAGCAACCTGGTCTACTGGAAGATGTCCCTGCCCGTGGCAGGTTGTTGGGAAGGGATGGTGTTGAAGGTTCCTTCCAACACAAACCATTCTATGATTCTACAAATTTGTATTTGCCTTTCTCTCACAATTTTTTCGTTAAACTCCAATTATTTGCTCCCTGCCTGCAGCACACGGCAGGGCCGTGCTGAGCCACTGGTCCCCCTGCATCTGTGAGGCCATGCCAGGCTGACCATGCCAGAGTCTGTTGAGCAGCTTCTCACAGAAAATGGACATTGGGAGCAGTTTCTCACGGGAAGCGCACAACCCAGCATACAGGCCTTGGTCTGAGGATGATTGAAACAAAGTGGCAGTACAGGTACTGACCTTGCTAATCACGAAGAGCAAGTACAGGATATCGAACAGAGAAGAGGAAGAACAAGTACAGGATATTGAACATAGAAATCAGCAAGAACAAAGATGCTGTAGTTTGAATTGACGCAAATGCCTTAACCAATGGTAGCTGCTGCTAAGATGTATGCTTATGCCTAAGTAACCAACTGCATTGCTTTATCCAACAGGGGAGCTTTTAGTAAAAAAGCATAAAAGAAACGTTGATAGTTGAATAAATGGCTTCACCTGATCATATTGATCTCTGTGTGATGTCCCATTATTCAAACCTTGGCAACAAGAGTCCAGCACCCCAGCACAGCTACAGCACCAGCTGGCCCTTCCGAGCCATGACCGAGCCCCAGCATGGGAAGACAGAAGGAATGTCTGCTGTGTTTTCATGTTCCATTACTCTGGAGTTCTCTGGGCAAACAAGAATGGAAGCAAACTCACAGTGTTTTAATCCACCTTTGCTGTGGTTTTGGCATGCTTTGATTTTTTTTTTTTTCTGGTTAATTGCCTCCTGCACTTTATTGCGAACACTGAAATCCAGTCTATGACTTCAAAAACCTCCAAACACAAACCAAAAAAAAAAACCAAACCAAAAAAGAATCCAAAACCAAAACAAAAACACCCTCAAAAAAAAAAAAAAAAAAAAAAAAAAAANCGAAAAAACCCCAAAGCCTCAGTATTAAAAAATCCTAAACAAAAACACGAAAGAAGATGACGCGAGGTGCTCCGTCTCACACTGGGGGGCGCCGCCTAACGTCCCAGGAACGCAAAAGGGCCGCTCCTGGCGAAGTTTGGCTCCTCCCGCTGCCCGTCCGAGCCGCTGTTTCCCGTTGCCGTGGTGACGCTCCCGCGGTATCAGCGCGGTGCGGGGCACTCGTCCTCGCCACGGAGCTCCCGACCGTCTGCTGTTGGCGGATGCGGAATTTCAGGGCGGAGGGGCGGCCAGTCTCCAGAGACGGCCAGAAAGGCGGGGGCTCTGCGAGGAGCTTGATTGAACGACAGGTGAGTGGGTACATGAAGTAGACGGGGGAACCGAAGGACTGCGAGTGCTCTCAGCGGTGGACTACAGCTCCCAGAATGCAAAGAGGCGGCGCCGCGGGCCTGTCAGGAAGCGGCCGTGGGCGGGGCTTTCTCCGGCCGCGCTGCCTTTCGGGAGGTGTAGTTTCCTCTCAGCCGGGGTCTGCTTCTCTCCCTCCCGGTAGAGATGCGCTCAGTGTTCCCGGTCTCCTGCTGCCGGAGCCGGCGAGGAGCTGCTCCCTTCCAGTCCCCCAGTTGGAAGGGGCAACGGGTTGCGAAAGGAGGGAGGGGGGGCGTTGACAAGGTACCCGGTTTCCCCCTGGCTTGATCCATCCACAAATGTCTTACTTCTCTGAGTTGCACCATATCTCACTGCTTTTTCGGTATCATTAAAACTTCGTCTGGGGCTTTCTGTATTCTTAGTCTTATTTTGTAACTGTTAATATTTATTTATCGTTCAAAGGCTTGGGGTTTTTTTCCCCTTTGTAGCTATTAGGGCTGGGAAAAAATTCCTTTTTTTCCAGGGAGTAGAGGGCAGGTGAAGGTTTTAAATATTGAAATTCGGTAACATTTGCAAAATTTTAAGGGATGTCCTGAGGGGGATTCTCTTACCACAACGTAATGTTTTTCTTATTGTTTGCTTGTTGGTATGGTATGAGATTTTCATGTTTTAAGCTCAATAAATAACATCTGAATGAACTTAGGCTAAAGGAGGACTGTATTTAGATTCATGCTGTATTGAAAGGTTATTTTTTTTCTGTAGCTTTCAAAACAGATAAGTCACCGTGGGAAGTAGAATGTCAGAAGATATTGAAGGCATTGAAGAAGAAATAGAAATTGAATTAGGCAGAATCAGTGTTTCTTCCTTTGAAAGAGATGATCCTGACACAGAGGTATCAGATGAATCCTTGAGTGACAGTGAGCCAGTAAGTGTTCCATGAGCTAAAACTGCTTCTGTAGTGTGTAGCATGAAAGTACAGTGGGCATTGGAAACCCCATTTGATGAGGGAACATTTTCCCGACACACCTAACCTGAGGATTTCTGCTGAAAAGTAGTCTTGGTAGTATTGCTTCATGAAAAATGTAACCTCCAGTGGTGACAAGACAATAAGAGAGATGAATATCAGCATTCTGCTTGAGGAGATCGCACCTGGAGATTTTGTTTTAGAATCCTCTGAAGCCGGAAGATTTGATGAGATAGATTAAATCTGGATAATTAAGCCAATGATTCTTCACCAAAATCTGTATTTTAATCTTACAGGAGACTGGTTTATGGGATTCCTTATAAGATTTCCAAATACTGATTTCATATAAATAGGTATTTCAAGTCCTCTTTCTTGGATGACTTTTTATTTTGGGAAGCAGCTTTCCTCTGAAATAAAATCAGTTGTTTGGTTCCTTTTCTGCCATTTTAATCTTTCAGATTCATAGCAAAGGGATTGGTTTGTAGGATATTAGGGTAGATAATATTGATCATAAATGATGTTTGATATGACATAGACAAAGACATCACTGATAAGTGTGTATGCACTCACATAATGAGAGTCAGCAATGTCTACCACAATTTGCACATCTGAGAGAAGGCAGACCATTCTCCCAAAATCTTGACATTGAAGACAGTCTTTTGAATAGAAAGTTTCTATGTAATAAAGCAAATTGAAGCATTGGTGCTACATGCATAATTTAAATATTAGTAATTTAAAATTAATTTATTTCGTAAGGAGTCTAAACATTTTAAAGAAAAAGATCCTGTGCCTCACATATATTTGCTAATTTTTATCTTACCCTTTTTCTTTCATTTCTTGGTCCAACACGGATATAAACACAATAATTTATTGAAATGTGGTTCTGGAGATAGTGCAAGATACATTTCTAAAATTTGATTAGAATATAGTTAAAATTAGAAGTGTTAATTGTTCAGTGGCTGGTAAGACAGCAAGAAGAATGTAGGAATTTGGAAAAATTTTGGTGGAAATTGCAACTAAATCTCCATCCGTGCTTTATAGGTAAAGCTAAAACAAGTCTTTATTCTTATGTGTCAAAGTCTGTGAGATGAAAATGTATATGTCAAATGTTGTGTTTTTCTAGATTTCAGGTGACTTACCAGAATCAGTTCTCTCCTATTTAAACTTTATCCAGAACAGCAGTCAAGATGCTGAAAAGCTTACACTGCAGGACTTAGAAGATGAGCAAAGTGCAAGTAAGCAGTAATCACAGTTAAAATGTTTGTACACATCATATTACCAGTGGAAGTTATACTAACAAGCATTAGTAAAATAATGCAAACTTTCAAGTAGAACAGGCAGTGAAACCAATTCTATTAGCTTCTGAATGCATGCTGAAAATCTCTAGGAATAAAGCCATGCAATGCTATCTTCTCGGATTAACATCTGAGCAGAAATTAAACTTTTCTAAAAACTCATCTAATGCTAAAGAAGGCAAGTTGCAAGATTACTCTCTGAGACAGGGCCCAAGCCAGATTCTTTATGAAAACTTGAAATGAAGTCAGTTGGAGCTGAAATGCAGAGTTCAGATACAATTGACTCCCATAGGATATGTTTAAAGTCTGTCTTGAGATATGCCCAAGATAACATTGGATGAAATGACCTTTAATGGGCAAAAAAAAAATACTGCTGTCAACTGTGTGACTGAAGCCAAGCTCATAGCTTATATGCCAGAGACTGGCACTGTCTGTTCCGTTAGTGCAATAGGCTTGGTGAGCAGAAGTTCAGTATTGACTACAAATTTTGATATCTGAGGAACATCCCTTTTATTCTTTTTTGTAAGGCAATCTTACTCTCTTTCATTGTTTTTGTAGTTCTTTGTCAATTTTTGACCTATCTGATACAAGTGCTACTGTATTTTTCTGCACAGAAAATATTCTGCTGTGTTTCATGATGTGGAATTCTCTTTCATATTTGCTATCACTATATTCTTACGGTATCATTGTGTCTGTTTCTGTTACACACATTTTCTGCTTTTAATGTAGATAAATGATTCCCTACATATTTAAGTAAAACTGGGGGAGAAGGAAGGGAAAAAAAGGCCTTTATTTTGGTTTAAACAAATTGAGTAGATAAGCAGTGTAGACCAAAACTGATCACTGGTAAGAGATTTTCTCTCTGTGAACTAAATTCATATTTATTTTTTCTTTAGGTGACATTTATGAAGTAGTTTCTTGCCATCCTTCTGAATCAAATGAAGATCCAGAACAACTTAATGAACAGGTATTTTTTATTTTACAGTATTTATAGTGGACAAAATTCTATTAAATAATCTGGATAACTTGCACTTGCTTTGGTGGCCTCCTAAGGAGACCTATAAATGTGTTCAGTTTTCTTTCTGTCAGACTATCCATAAGGTATTAAGATGAGTTTCTATATACAATTCTTTAGAATTAGGATATTAACTGTAATGTAAGATTTCAAATTTGAAATAAATTCTCTCTATCAGTACTAGAGATGTTGAGCACAAAAATCAACAAAATTAAACAAAACTGAGTAATCCTTTATTGCTAATTATTTGCAGAATATTATCTTAATATTATGATAGCACGTTTAAGCTTCTCTCATCTTATTTTTTTATGATGAACAGGAAGATGTGCTAGTATTAATCTTGCTCCTAATATATTCCGTTATTTTACAGAAAATATAAACATAGTAATCTCTGAAATCTTTCAAAGACAAATCAAGAGTTATGAACATGTGTGCTTCTATATTTTCATAGGATTTGACTGAATAACTTGCTGAAGTTTTCTTAGAAAGACATAAAACTGTATTTAATTTAATCACTTTTAATTTGCTGCCTGGCTTTTATTAGTGAGCACTCTTGCAAACATGATTTTTTTTTCTCAGAAGACCATTGTTTAAAACAGCACAATTACTTCATGTGACTTCAGCTGCATTACAAATATTAATATATGCCCGAAGCATGTGATGAACAGATGATAAATGAGCAGGAATAGATTACTTGCCAGTAAAGAACAATGAAATAAATATAGCAATCCTTGTGCCCATAGTATTATTTTGAAATAGTCTTCTTAAAAATTTATTCTGTAACTAGTTCTTCCCCAGTGTGCATAACAGTATTCATGCATCTAGTGCTTGATTTCACAGAAAGTAAAATAAATCTCAAATGCAAAATGTTCATTTTTCCAAGTCAAAATATTAAATATATTTAAAAACACATAGAAATATTATGTATTTTGAGAAATACTACAATATTTGTTACTCATATTTTGACTGATATGTTTGCATTATTCAATGTGTAAGGATTCCAGTCAGGAGTAAGTTTCACATTGCTGTACTTGTCATATGATAAAAAGGTTATCCTTGTTCTGGAAGGTTTTTATAATATTCTGCTTTTAAATTTTGTTTCTTGTTTTTTAATAACAATTTTAAACTATGTTAGATATTGCTTGAAGTTGGAAATGAAGACTTGCGGATTGCTAAAACACCTGATTATAGTCAGGCCATCAGTGATGAAGTGGTCGCTGATGACCACTGTCTTACAGGTAAGCAAGCACATTATTCATTTGGTTGAGTTGATCTTTAACATATCACTATTTCCTGCTTTCCTGTTGTCATAAGTATCACAGCATTATTTTTAAAGAATTTCACATTGCAGTATACAACAGGGCTTGATACTTGTTGAATTGGACTTGATCAAACACCTCTGCTTTTATCTCATTTCAAGATCACAAAATCATCATAGAAATTAGTATCAAAAAATACCACTCAAAAATGAAAGCTGCTCAGAGGCACTAAGCAGGTTTTGCTGGGAATGTTCCTTTGCCATGGCCCCACTAATAGCCACAGAAGACATCCTCTGTAATTCTGCAATGTACTTTGCTGGAATAAGCATAGTAATTGCAGAGTCAGTAAGTGTAAAGAATAATAAATAATAAGACATCCTTGATGTGCTGTAGTTCGGATTTCCTTGGGGATATATGTTGCTGGCTATAACATCAGAGGATCCTTTTCTTGTCAAATACCTTAAGACTGTTTAATGTTCCCCAGTGCTTACTAGGAAATTAAATAAAATGTTTGCTTGGTTGATTAATAGCTGGTCTAGAAACTAGCATAACCCTTGCCCAACATGAAGTAGAAGAGGAGTGTAAACCAGCACTTGAGCTTGAAGATGAAAAGAGGAAAAAGTGGAAAGCTGACAGAGAATCACGGGAAAAACAGAATGAAGAAGAACATGCAAGAAGGGTGCAGCATCTGGAGCAATTTGAGGCTGAAAGAATAAAGTTAGATCTTTTTCATAAGGTAATGAATGATATTGAAGCCAATCTGTTCCCATCTAGACTATCTGAATTCAAGCTCTAATGTGAAAAAGAGACTACTATCTCAAACTGTATGACTGTCCTAAACTCTGTCTACTTGTGTTGCCAGTGAGTTGTAAAACTTATTTAAGTATAATCCACTGCTTTTTATGTGTTTACTGCTTTAATCAATAGTGAATGAATTTCCTATGCTAAGTGTTGAATTATTTCTTAAGCTTTGCCTTTACAAAGTTTTTATATTATGAAAACAGCCAAAGTACCAGAAATGAGAGTTGTGCTGAAATTAATCACAAAGGAAAAATGGTCTCTTTGCCCTAATAGAAAATACTTAGCTAGTTTGGACCTCCCACCCCAATTTCACATTTTGATGTTAAAATCTTAATGGAAGAAATCAGAACCAAAATCATTCAGTTCAGCAATGCTGGTGCTCCTCATGTAGGTAAAAGTTACAATATTTCCTTTCTCTGTCTTTATCTGAGAAACTTACTGAGGCTTCATCTGCTGATTTCTGCCACAACAGGTCAAGACCCCACAGGTTGACTGGTTACACTATCTAGTGACTATCTAGTCATTTTTTTCTATAGAGGGTGGAGCATAATAAAGGATAAAAGAACATAAGAACATGAAGAAATGTGACTCTCAGATATTATACTTGTGAGGCCACAGAATTTTATTATTTAGCCTAAATAAGTGTGTTTTGAGAGGTGCATTAACACCACATTTTCAGTTACCTAATTTATGGCTTTCTGAAGAGGTGGGCACCTTGGCACCAGCAAGGTAACTCAAGTCACCAATGGAAGGAAGGGCATAGTAAATGAAAAGACCTTTGATGTCTGAAGGCCAGTTCAGTGTCCACTATAGCTGTCTTTTCAAAAGGTCAGAAAAACTGATAGGCCTTCTTGGCTCTTTGCTGTCACAAATCATTTTTGGATGTAGGATGGCTTTCTCTAGAAAAAGAGAGGTGTAGCCACTTAGATACTGCTGTTGCAGGGGCGTTTTTTTTGGAGGTGAGAAATAGAATCTAACTTCCCCCATTGCAGAAGGATCTAGATGCCTGGTCTCCTGTTGTCTGAACAGCAGGCTTCTGAATGCCCATGAAAAACAGTGCTTAGATACCTGGGAGACTTTATGCTCCAAGTTGAAAGTGATTGTTTATACTACTTCCTTCATATCCTCCATATTTGATTTGGTTGATATATCTCCATTCTACCAGGAGTTACGTGGTTCTGGATCAGGCTGTTTCGTAGTTACTTACATAACTAACTTTCTGGCTGCTAACTTACAGTCTGATTGAGACTTTTTTTCTGATTGAAGTTATGTTGGGCAAGGAGGGAAATGCTATTTATTTGCAAATAGTGAGAAAGTAGACTTGAACTTTCATTTTCCATTGAGGAGCAATTTCAGTCAGAAAAATTGCTTTAACTTTACTGAACAAAATTCCCATTTGAACGATTTTAATATTATCAGTACATACCAGTGCAATTAAAGGGAGATTATTCATGCTGTTTTTCAGATATGTTTTTGTTTTCTGCCTGTACTTTGAATGGTTTCTTAACTAGCTTTCATCTTCAATAGTAGTACAGATCTTGGAGAGGAAGGTGGCAGCTGTTTGGGTCAGTACCAAGGTGCTGACTTCCTGAAGGTATGCATCTCTCAGTACATGACCAAATCTACATTACCAATGCAGGTGTCCTGTTGTTTATTTTGATCCACACATAGCTCAGTTTCTCATTTAAATTCAGGCATTCACAAAATCGAATTGTTGAAAAGTCAAGAAGATGGGTGAGATTGGAGAGAGGGTGTTTTGTGTTGTTCTAGGTTTTGTACAATATTCATTTTAGTTAATTTGTTGTGCAGAAGCGCCAGGCTGCAATAGAAGATGAGTTACAGAAAGAAGAGAAAGCTTGGAGAGACAAAGTGAGGCAACGTGAGGTAAGGTTGTACAATGAGCTTTTGTAAAAAGACTGTGAGGTTATTGTTATAGATTTGAGAATAAATGTTATCATGGAACGGTTAATATACTAGATGCTCTTTATTAATGATAAATATGTGCCAATACCTGTCTCATTTTAAAAGTGGTTGAAGTCTATCCTAATTGTTTTGGCCTAGGAATTGATCATGAAGCTACAGTTGCAAATGGAACAGGAGAAAAAGGCGTTGGAAGAACAGAAAGAAAAAGAAAGACAACAACTGGCTAAACAACAGAATACAGCAGCTGTGAAAATCCAAGCTAGATTTAGAGCATTTTTAGTCCGTAAAAAATATGCTCCCATCTTAAAACAGTGGAAATATGAAATGAGAAAGAAGCAGAAGATACTAGAGGAGATAGAGAGAGAAATGAAAGGAAGAGAGGAAAAACTGAAGAGGAGAATGGAAGAAAACAGGTTAAAGAGAGAAGAGGAAAGAAAGAGACAAGAAGAAGTTGAAAGACGAGAATATTTGAAACAGGTGAGGAGGCATGAGGAATATGAGAAAAAGAAAGAAAGCCTGAGATTGGAAAGAGAAAAACATCTGCAAACAAGAAGAGAAGAACAAAGAAAATTAGAACAAAAAAAAGCAGAAGCTGTGACGAGTGAAAATGTAGAAAATAACATAGAAAATGTAAAAAAGGATAGCAAGACAGAAAATATGAAAGTAATAAAAGAAGAGAAGGAGGAACTAAATAAACAAGTAAAGGAGCCAAAAGAAAAACATGCTGAAATGAAGGATGAAACAAATAATTGGATGATTCCAGCAGACAGAAATTTGACACCAAATATGCTAGGCTCTGAGAAGGAACGCTCTTCTCAAGTGAATAATGAGAATTTATACATTAATTCAGTAAAACAAGTAGAAGAAAATTACCCACAAACAAGTTATCTTGATAAAGCTTCAAATGGTCATATTTCAAAGGATGAATCTCTTAACTTTAATAAAGTTTCAAATGGTCATATTCTAGAGGATGAATCTCTTAACTTTGGTTCTGATGACATGGTAGAAAATCAGGCAAACCGCATATGCAGCAGTCCACCAACTGTCCAGCGAAATGCTAACAACAGAGAAATTAAAGATCAATTTTCTCAGTATGAAACTATGAAGAAAACTTTATTTCTGGTGGAAAATGCTACTGAAGAATTCAGAGACACCTGGGACAGTAGTCAAGATGTAGCAGATTCTTCCAGTAAACTAATTTTTCCTGATGATATTAAAAAGAAGAGAATAAACTGGATGAACACATGTAAATCTTGGTCTAAAATATATGAAGAAAACCAAAGAAAACAAGCAACTATAAGAAAACGACTAAGGAAAAGTTCAGTTAGCAAGATGCCTCCACTAAGTACAGAAAAGATAATTCATAGTGGCCCTTGGAGTAGCTTGCAACAGGTAACCAAATGAAAGTTTGAGAATTAAATGGGAAGACATAGTATCACATTTTTTTGTTTTCTTGTTTTGGTATCTTGGCAGAATGCTAATTATTGTTGAGCAGGAAATAGATATTGTGGGAGTTCCTATGCCCAGGTGCAGAATAATGGCAATGACAATGACTTTTGAATTCCTGTCAGTGTTGTGGAGCAGACTGGTGTGGTATTAGTCTTCAGATGACTGATAGTATTAAGCCTTTAAAAGGCAAGAGCTTTTACTTTCTGCTAAATTAACAAGATTTTGCCTTTGTATAAAGACCCACATTTCAGCTCCTGCTGAACTAGCCCCTTCAGAGTTTTGAAAGGAATAGTGTCTTCTAGAAACAAGACATTACTGATCAGCTTATAGATAGTGTTTTGCCATAAAGGACGTCTCCTGGTTGCCAGGACTTATTTTTCTTACCACTTATTAACTTATCACTGTATTGCTCTCATCTTGATATCCATTCTGAGATGGCCTATTAGGCTATGCACACTTCTAGTCTGAACTATTTTTGTCTGTTCTACACTCATTATTTATGATACTGTGACTACTGTTTTCATGCTAGCTTCTCCCATTCAACAGATCAAACCTATCATTGCCGTTCTTTTCTATATGAAAAGATTACCATTAGTTGCTTGCATTTTATAAAGCATTAGTAGATTGTAGTTTTCTTCTCTTTTTCATCTTAAAGAAAATTACCATAATATGATGTTGTGCAATGAATGTTCAATATACAAAACGTTAGTTTTAATTATCAATAAATGCATGTAGGTCACAACACTCACGCTTGAAGATTTGCCAGCTTGTAGCCTCTCAACCTTATCTGAGTGTTCAAATCTTCAAGTTTTGACTCTGCGACGCTGTGGACTGGTTGCACTGGAAGGACTAAGTAGCTGCAAAGACCTGAAGTACATCAATGTGGAGGTACCAGGCATATTTGATTCTTTGTTATAACATGGGAAGAATTGTCAGTTGTGCTCCTTAGTTGATTGTGTAATTGTGTCCAACTTAATATATAACTTTTAGCCTTAAGAGCAGAGGAATAGCAACAAAATACTCCCAAATGTGAAAGAAGTTATACCAGCAGATTTACAGTGCAAATAACAAAAAACAGCATGCTGCAAATGATTCAACCTGTACTAAGAAAATATCAGTCTAAGATTAGCATTAGTATGACACACTGATAGATCTTCATTACCTCAGTCTCTGACTGATGAGTGAGAAGATGCTGTTCATCATAGCAGGTGCTCAGCTTGGGCAAGAATAGGTAGAAGGAAGAGTCCTTTGCCACATACACCTCGAATATTAATTAAAATTAGTAACTCAAGGAATAGTACTTATAGTGAGCTATACTAGAGACCTAATGTTTAGGTATTTGCTACTGCTCACTGTCTTACATGGCCTTGTTTAATGAATAAAGAAAACTTTTTCTCTGCAATGCATTTTTGTTCCAGAAGTTGGCAATTTACATGAAACAGCTTTGTTCACATTTTTAATTTCATGTGTTTTAACAACACCATTTTCCAGATGAAAAGACCAAGCATAGCAAATAGTGAAAGAGAAATCTGAGGAAGCACTATTAAAATGACCTGGGGAAGAGAATGTTTAAAAAGCAGGATCCCTAGAGGAAGAATATTAGCTTAGAACAGTGTTAGTGTTCATGACCAAAGTACCTCTAAATGCAGACTTTTGCTGTTAGTAATTGGGATTCCAGCAAAATTACAGCTGTCTTCTTTAGCATCTAGTAAATATGATGTTTCTATGAGGTTTTTAGTTCAGTCTCCCAGGATTTCAGGAGGTAAGGAAATCGTATATGGAAGAGACTACTCAGTTCTTAACTTCTTTTTATGCTTTTTTTCTTTCAGCTTTGGGCATTTTCAGGGCCAGAATGAATTTCAAGATATATTCTTGTTGTATTTCAGCAGGACACAAAAGGTCGTTTCTAGGACTCATCTTTTTTTTTTTCCTAATGGAAAAATAGAGATACCCTTACTCTTAGCTAAGATTTTAGGATAAAAATAAGCAATGAAGGCAATCTGCTGTATTTTCCCTTAGTTCTGCTGTTTTACTTCAGATGCTATTTAATATTCTCATTTTCTTTTATTGCAGGAGAACAACATTCAGATAATTGACTGTGCAAATCTGGAAAATCTCTGTATTCTCATTCTGAATAAGAACCATCTTTCATCAGTTTGTGGCTTAGATGGATGCAAAAATCTCCAAAATCTTGAACTTTCCTACAATAGAATCACTCGAATTGGTAAGAAAATTGTTCCAATTTGTATGACAATATTTATGCAGTTTATATTCAGAATTATACACCCCTTGGATTTAGAGCCAGTCGGCTGCTAAGCCCAAGGAGACAGACTTAGAAAAAACCTGCATCTTAAAGCATGGCTTAGCTACTGCCATGTATTCCATTTAGCAGGTCATGTAACTATTGTCAGCCAAAGAGAATCAAAATCTTTCTGAAAGGGCTGCTAATATTATCTGCCCTGAGTCAGCTGGAATATGTGAGTAGCCTGAGTTCAGCTTATCTACAGACATAATGAAAGCAAAGCCTAGCCGTGCAACTGCAGAGAATTCCAGTGTGGTCCTGACTGACACAGTAAGTAGTTACACAGAAATCGTGTTGTCTGTTTTGAGTCTGCTGGACAATAGGAAAATAATTAAAAACAATTATTAAGCTCATAGACAGAACACATTGTCAGAAGACTTCTAAATAAGAAATAGTTCCAGTGTTAAATAAGACTGTTAAATAACACTATGAACATGGATAATGCAGTTCCGTGATAAGCGGCAAGGGTGTAGCACACAGAAAGTGGGAAAGCTTAAAAAAAAATCTGTAGATGCAGAGACTTTGATGTCGATATTATCAATATTTTTTGCTAATATGTGTAAGTGTTAGTACTCATGAAGGAACTTTTTAATACCTGAGAATAAAAGTGCTGGGAAAACAATGTTTACTGTAAAAGCATATCAGTACCCTAATGAGGAACAGTAAAATAAAACGGTTAAATGTTTCATCTGTATTGTTGTGGCAAATAGTGCTTGATAAGATTCGTATGCAGATTGATTTCATGTGGTAAAACTGTCTGCCAGATTACTGTAAGAACAACATTGTATTAGTGGATGTCATTTAAGAATGTGGCATCCGTGTGGAGTGGGGTAACTTCATACAGACCAAGCGGAGTAAAATCCTCTGATACTTTCTCTTTTGTGCAGGGCACTGCTGCAGTTACTGAGTCTCTAATGAGTTCAAGTGGGTAAATAAATGCTCACAAAAATCATCTTCAAAGGTGTTTTTTTTTTCCTCTCCACAACTACTTTGAGGATTTTTGGTTAAAACAGATGCATAATACAGGATTTATTTCATATCATAACATACTGGTTGTGAGTAGTTGCACAGAATACATAAAAATGGATTTGTGGGTTATAAAAAGTTAGCGTATTCCTCCCATCTGTAAATCTTGCAGAATGTCCCTTAGCAATTTTGGAAGCTCCAGTACTGTGTAGTAAAGCTTATTTATGTTTGTAATATTTAAGTTTTAATGACTTATTTTAGGAAATTTCTGGCATACTATGATTTCTCTTTCTATTCTTTTCTCCTGTCATTGAAATATAGCAGCAGTAGGGGAAAAATTGGAGTTGCTAAAAACCACTTAAAAACAGCAATAAGAGATATAGTCTCAATTATGCTTTTTCCCTTAAGAATACATAATCACAAGTTAAGTAATTGTGGCAGTAACACACCTAAGTTCAGTGCGTAAGTTTGTGTTTTGAGGATGACTGCTTTGTTTAAAAATTTTCATGCACGAAAAGTAGCATTTTGACTCAAGTCTTCGAATATTCTTCTGTAGGGTGTCTATATTGCCATAGAATGCTGGTAAAATCCTGGCAGTTTGAAGAATAGCAGCGCATAACCGTGGATGGTCATAAATGCTGCTTTCCATCTACTCTTTTTAAGACAGCACAGAGAGGATTTTTTTTTCATCAGATACCTTTTTAGTTTTGGTTTTGCTGTTTGAGGGTTTTATTTTGGGTTTTTTTCATCTTTATGTTCACTGTCAGCTGTCACTCTGCTGTTAGTTGTCTTTGTCACACATAGAAGTGACTTCAGAACTGCATGAATAGCTAGGAGAGAGTCCCTAGCTAGCCCGCTCCAGCTGCACTTTGCAAATTGCTAAGAGTACTTATGGAAAGGTTCTTCTTGAATCTTGCTGAAACTATGTATTTGTCAACAAAATGCTTTTCCCATGGCTGCTATAACTTCTGTTTGTTGCATCGTATGTAAAACAGACAATATCTTCTGGAAATGTGCAGAAGACTTTCATGCTTATATTTAATTTTTCATGTGGGCAGAAGAAACAGTAAAATACCCTCTGTTTGTATTACATTATTCTCTCTTGTGTATTCTCTGTTGGACTGCGTTTGATAATTCCAGAATAGATTGTGATCTTACTGTATGTAGCCTGGAATGTTCTGAATGACATTCAGGTGAGGAAGAGTAAAAAAGGGTTCTTTGTGCAGCAGGCAGAGAAGAAAATTTCCAGATTCTGTTTTACCTCTTGCCTTTTCTTACCGTGTGAGCAGTCTCTCTTCTCGGTCCCACTCCAGACTCATCCAGTGCATTTAAAGTTTCCAGTACTGCTATGCTGGTAACTGAAAAGGGGAGGTTTAAAAGGTGCTCTTACGAGGAAGTCTTGAGAACCAACACACGAAAACATGAGTGTTTTTAAGACCACTAGATGGTGCTCGTTCCTTTTTTATTTTTATCCAAGCATGAAAGAAAAATACCGACCAGGATCTTGCAGTCGGGGTAGTATGTCATAGGCATGTTTGAAATTTTTCGGAATAATTAAAGGTTTGTATATTTATTTGCTAAAGCACAGTTTTGAAGTTACATTATGGGACATATGTGTTATATTTAAGATGATACCACTTTAATGCCAGACAATTGCATTCTTTTCAGTAGGTGCTTTCAATTTTTGAATTAAAATTATTCAAAAGCCTATATTGGGGATTTTTTAAAATGTACTGCTGGTTTTGGTATTTAATTGTTTTGCTTCAGTTTTCTCCTTATCATTTGTTTTCATTTTTAAGTCTTTTTCTGTATTCTCAGTACTCTGTGGTACAAACTGATCTCTGGTTTCATAAGCTAGTTTGTTTTCAGAGGACCGTCACAAAGAGGTTCACTACTGTGAAGCTCATCCAGCTGTCTTTGGGGAACTTGTGAAATTTTGGGTGAGATAAAGATGAGATAAATAATCCTAAATTGACTAATAATCTTAAATTATCTAAGAATACATGAAAGAGAAGTAAAATCAGAAATTCCTTATTTTAGCTATGTTTTGTAAAGGGTATCCCTTCAAAGGAGTTTTTTCTACAGAGATACAGAAAAGCTGCTCGAACCTGTAGCAAGTGAGATTCATCAGTGCCATTGCATGTGTAAGACTATGGGGAGACAATGTAATTTTTGCTGTTGTAAGAGGATGATTTGAGTAACATTCTGTGAAAGAAACAGGTGCTGATGGGAATTCCTTTGCATTTCTTTTGTGTGTAGAGATTGCATGCTCTTTAAAGTAGATGGCAGGAGTAAATTTGTTGAGAGTGGAATGGCTATAGTAGTATAGCTTTGTTCTTAAGGGCACTATATTTTCTTTATAAATTTCTTCATTAAAATATTTTGTCATAATTCCTTAAACAAGACTAATTTAAATAATAGCTGTGGTACTGGCCTAAGTTTTAATAAAGTTTTTTCTAACCTTGCTGATGCATTAAAGAAAAAACTTTGAAAAATTAAATAATAAAAATTAACTTTTAAACATAGTGTTTTCATTCTGATGGATGCTTTTAAGAGGACTGTTAGCATTTCACAGAGTTCAGAGCAGTTGTAAAGTGGTTAAAGCATAGTAAGTACAGTTTATTACTAAAAGAATGTTCTCTTCCAAGAAAAGTACCAAAGAGATTATGAGCTGTTATTATTACTTGACTAACAGGATCAGAAATTTGTGAACCATATGCACTGTATATGTGATAGGATCAAAATACAATAATTCTTTTTAAGCCCTGTACAGAAGTAATATTAATTGTTACGCCAGAGAATGTACAGAAAATTCAGTTTTCTTAATACTTGAATTACAAGAGATTTTTATTTTATTATGTCTTAAATCTTGAATTTTCAGGTGGTCTGGAGTCACTGAAAAATCTTCAACAATTAATTGTGGACCATAATCAGTTAATCAGCACAAAAGGTCTTTGTGAGGCACCTACTCTCATTCACCTAGACTGCTCTTTCAATCATCTCACACAAGTTGAAGGCATTGAGAATTGTGGCCTACTTCAAGTTCTGAAGTTGCAAGGCAATAACCTCCAGGAGGTAAAAGCTTTGAGTTTAGTGGCTGTTGTGTGTACATCTTTGCTAACAGTTGTATTTTTCAGCCTTCTGAGCATGTGCTCTTTAATTGGTGTGGGATGTTTCATGCTCTTAGGTAAGATTTTTTTTTTTCCCCCTTATCAGAGGGAGATTTTTCAAAGATACAAATGGCTAGCAGTTAATTATTTTCTTACTACTAAGTCCTTGAAAAATTGGACTCTTAGTGATTATGGTTCTTCCTTCATTTATAGCATTTAGTTTACAGTGTGTATTATATGATTCTGATTTTCTTTAAAATGTAACAAAAGATTATTATTACTTATAGGTTCTGTATATAATTATATCAGGCTGGTAATAATGATATAATTGTCATTAAATAGAAGTAATTACTTCTTACTGTTACTTGTATGTAATGATAAAATCATTATTGTCACCCTGATGATAATCATACTTATTTGATGTTTGTTGATTCTCCAAAACTTGAAATTTGTGCTGCAGTATTTAAGATAGGAAAGTTGCTTGCTAAGTGTATGCTTAATCATATTTACTGACAATTATTCTCTTATGAATTTAAGAGATGAATAGCATTGTCAATAAGCAGCAACCTATGATGTGAATAAAATAGTAAGGCTGTGACTCGAGCTCTTGACTTTTAAAAAAAAATTATTTATATTGATTATTCAGGTGTGCTAGAAGACATTAAAAAGTATTTACCACCTCATATGTAGAGACTATGTGTAACAACTGGTACGTACACAGTAAGGAAATGATACATACATCCCAAATGTGAGCTTTGCTTGTATTTAGTAATGATTTATGAAAAGCATCTGGTAAACATTCCATTGTTGTTTCTCTAATTTATATTAATCTTAAATAACCGTCTCTTTTCTATTTAGCTTCCAAGACTGGAAAATCATGTTCTCCTAAGAGAACTATATTTGGATGACAATAGCATTTCTGCTGTGAGAATGCTTTCTTTGTATTGGTTGCCTCTATTGCAGATTCTTTTGCTGTCTCAAAATAGGTAAGTAAGAAACATTCTTCCACTTACAGAACTGATCCAGAGGAATTTACAAACAGAACACTTGTCTGAAAAGTATAATTCTCAGTATGGTTGAAATGTCACTATCTTTTTGGGATATTCTTTAAAAATAAAAAAGATGTGGTTGGCATGTAGTTACACTGGCTACCTCTAGCTAAGAAAATTTGGAACAGCATTAACTGTGTAAATTAATTTTTTTCTTTTAGATGTTATGTGAAAGTAATTCTTGAGCATTGTGGCATTATTAAAACCATGATGGGTTTTTTCTTTCTTTAGCAATTGTTTCTAGAGTATGTCTGTCAAACTTCATATTTCACAGCTAGCTTATTCAAAACAGACTTTGAAGGCTAAGTTAAGGGCAAGTACTAGAGTTAGAAAGGACAAATAAGAATGTTTTTTATTTTACATATGTATGTTAATACCCTCCAAAACAACTATATTTGCTTTAAGTTTTCACTCTTATGGTTTTGTTTAAAAGGTATAAAATAAAGAAGGATCAAGACAAGCAGCATAAAACTGGGTCATGCACTCAAGTACTCTGTAATTAATTTTCTGTTTGTTTCGTAAGATAATCTATACATCTTCAGAGGTAGAATGACCAGATATCTGGGATTAAAAATCTTTATTTTCCCCACCCCCCTTTTTCTCAACTTAAATTCTGCTTTAAAAGATATGAAACATTTAATAGAATTTGTAATATGTTAGTAGGAAAATTAATTTTAAATTATTATTCATTATTTTGCTATACTGTGATCATTTTGTTCTGAATAAGACTGATCTCAGCTAAACAAGCAGAATACTACATACCATATATAGAAATACACTCTGAACTAATTACTTTACTCTCCTGTTAGTGAAGAGATGTTTTTAAAGGGTGATTCATCTGCCATTTTTAGCTGTTTGCTTTGAGACTAATCTTAGCCTAAAAGTGCCTGTTTGTCTTCCTTGACTAGTAAAAAAATCAAGGTGACCATCTCATGTTTAGGTGTCTACATCTGAACAGAAGAATCCCATCCTATGTGACATTTAGTTCAGCAGAGGCAATTGTGTCTTGGAGCCTGTGGGAAAAAGGATGTGTAAGACTGAGTCCTGTTATTATAAGCAATGTTCTTCATGGAAATTGAATGTTATTTAAGTATACACAACCTATATTTTTATATAACTGTTCAGATTGTTTTGATATCATCTCTAGTGAAGTACTATTCATGGAGACTCTTGGATGTAAATAAAATATCTACAGAATCTACTCTTCAAGTTCCTGCCCAGGCTTCTAGGGTTTGGGATTTTTTGTTCTCGTATTAATTCTTCTGGAGTTTGGAGAAAGTGCTTCCTGCCTGTGATTAAACAAGAGCCTTATTTTTTAAGCATTAGATTTTGAGTCACACTGCTTGATGTAATTTGTGTTCTTTGCTATTTTTCTTTCCCTTGATCTATTTAGCTTTTTTGTGGAACACACAATAATGTGGCTTTCTATTCTTGTAGTTTCCTCTTCTTCCTCCAGTGTAGCTATCCTGCGTGTAATAAAGTGTTTGCAAAACTCCTTGAAGATCTCATGTGCCTTCTAGGGGCTTGTGAGCACAGTCTCAGGGATAGCTTGAATGCAGCCTCTGGATTTAGGTTGTGCTGGGCTGGCAATGTAGATGTACCTTAAGTCGCTTGCCTATCCCATCATCTTACAGTTTTTAATGTCCATTGTTGTGCTTGCTCTGGTTTTCCAGTAGCCAAGCTGAGATGCAGTGTTTGGTCTGCTGAGTTCCTTTTGCTGGGCTGTGAGAAAGCACAGATTTCTGCATCAACAGACTGGAGGTGCTGAAAATACATATAGATCTTCCCCCCAAACAATTTCCCTTCTTTCCATGATGTATCTATAGCTTCTGTCAAATCTTTGTGACAAACAGGACAAGATAGCCTTAAATTCATATTAAAAGCCTCAAAATTCCTGGCATTTCAGTAGCCTGCTCTGTTACACTCACTTTATGTACACTTATAAGCAGCTCCATATGTGTGTGCTATAGCATAAGTAACTCGATGTTCTATAGAAACAGTGAATGTAATGGAGTAAGCTGTTGAAAGAAAAGCTGTTTCTTTACTTTCATCCTACAGCCAGTGCAATTTTGTGAATTTTTTCCAAGTGTGCACTGAGTGCCATTTCCTTTTTACTGATTGCAGGAAGCCAGTATAATGATAATGCTATGAATCTGTATTCTTTCTGAAAGTGAAGTCCTGTGAAAAGAAAATTCTTACACTAATTTACAGGACATTTTTATTCCCGAGATGCTTTGTCTGCATCATAAACCAGAAATTGTCGAAGGTAAAACTCCAAAAATTAATTATTTTAAATTGTTTTAAATCTACAGTCTAACAAGGATGTAAAACAGGTAGTGATTAACTCCTTCAAATATAAAAATGGCAGCTGTTTCACCACTGCTCTTTTTATTAAGTGTTTTATTGTGGCTTTCACATACAAAGCATATTCTTGATCAATGTGCAATTGACCAAAGACAATGATGAATATCCTTTTGACCTGGTTACTGCAGAATTGGGACTATGAAGATCCATGCTCTATTTTATAGCAGGTGAGGACTCAACCGTTAAGTTAGTTTTAAAAAGGGACATTTTCTTTTTCTTCTGTTGTGGATAGAGATTTAGGTGTAGGAGAGAAAAACTTTGTCCTTGTGTAAAATTAATAAATCTTTAATATGTATTAAGAGTTCATGTGGCATTTATATTTCCATGTAATCCCATTTAATTATGTAGCTTACTAGTTAATGTCTTTTCCATTTAAAAGTTTTACAGTGAGACACTAAATCAATGTGCTGTTCTATTCAGGTAGCCATTTTTTTCAACTTCAAAATAGACAAACTCCCTCCTAACATTACTGTTTTAATGTGATATTAATAAGAGAAAATTCTTTTTTTTTTTGGTATCTCTTGCTTTTCACTGAGATAACCTAAAAGAGATAGATAATAAATTTAATATTTTAAAAAATGCAGTCATCTGCAAAAGTTCCTTTTTCTTTTGGGAAACTGGTTTGGCCAGAATCAAAATCAAATTTGTTGTGTACATATTGCTCTCATGTTTTTGCATCTAGATGCATACTATTCCTATTAGAAATGCTAAAAAGTTGGTTCACTTCTTTCTTAGCATGGATTGTTCTCTCTATTTAAATATATATGGTATCTGTGTTTTTAACTGAATTCCTCAGATATGATAGTTGAGCTCCTTGCAAGCCATGATGTTTTGAAAATTTGAGCACTTTTCTGGAATTATCATGACAAATCTCAATGTCATTGCATGTTGAAATAAGTCATTAATGAAAAAGGCTGTTCCGATGTATAGTGGTTTTCTCCATCCTATCCTCACAAGTCGAGATTTTTTAAAATAATTTTCAGTAATTCTTTGTTGGTGATAAGTCTATCTCTAAGTATGTGGCACCATGGGTAATGTACTTGAAGTACCACCTACTAGAGTGTTCAACTGACAGATTTCCTATATTCTGTGTGTTTGCTGTTCATAAATATGGTGATTATGGAAAACTAAACTGTCTTTAAGGAATGAAAAAGAAATGTGGGCTTCACTTAAAGACTTAGATGATGATAAATCTATATGAGTTATTTTGACCTGCTTCCTGCTAACTGCTTATTAACATCAATAATAATTTTTCTGGGGAAAAACAGTTGCACAGCAGGATTTAGACCATCTTGAGCAGTAACTGCCATTCATGTTCAGAAGCACAATCTTTATTTTCTCTGACGCATGTTGCACCTATTCTTAAATCTTGTTTTTTGACATAGCCACATAAACTCCATAAACTCTATCTCTGACCTGTTCTGCTAGCGCTTTAAATGGGAGCAGAAAAAGGAAGCTATAGCTTGCTTTTTTGTGAATATCTTTTACTTTTGTGTCTTCTTTGTAATTTATATCTCTCTTATGCCCAGGGCTAATGTGACAAGGTCAAGTAGTATTAAGTTTTCAGTAATGTCCTTTGTCTTTCTGGTTTGAATTTTCTTAGGAAAAAAATTAACAAAGAATGTCGGTAAAGGGAAGGCTATAGAATGACGGAGAAATGTTTTAACTCTCATAATGCCAACGGCAGGCAAGGACAGTCCAGTAGACAATTTCTAATTCACCCCAGCATATGCTGATAAAGATCCAGCAAACTCATTATAAATAAAACTCCTTCATTACCTTTTGTCCTGTATGCAAAATACGACGTTTGTTTTCCTAGATATTTCTGAATATATGAATCTATAGTCATGGATTTTCAGGTTTTGTAGCCATACTATTAGCCAGTATTATCTATGATGATATTTGCTACAAATATTAAATATATTTATGTACTATTGACTGATGATGAGAAACTAGAATGCTGAAATTTGTGGTACTAGATAGAGATCTACATAGAAGGCTTAACGCTTTTTAGAGTCAATACTTGTTCATAGTTATTTGATTCCATGGAAAACTTCCATGGCAGGAAGGTAATAGAACTAAGTAGAATTAGAACCAGGACAACCTTACAATGTAGTTTGAGAAAGAAATGGAGGTATAGTGGCACGTACTCAGTTGTCTTTATATCTGTTTCTCTGAATTTACTCTTAAAATGTTATATCGTCATATAGAAATACTTCTCAACTAAATGTGGAAATGATTTTTTTTTTCTGTTTTGAATTTGGTTGTATTTTTAATAAAATTAAATAATCTACAACCAACATTTAGTCTATAATTAGTATACCAGAGTAAAATTCAACTCTGCCATTCAATTGTAAAGCCTGTGCTAGAAACACAACATAGTCATACATTTCAGCAGCAAAGAAGCATTTTTGCCTCTGAACAATTTTGAGTACATTTCTTTTTTTTTTAGGGTCTTATTTCTGACAAAAGGAGTTCTGATTTATTGCTTTCAAAGGCAATACACCCTCAGAAAATACTACTTTCTGTGAAAATTAGCAGTCACAAACTGACCACATACAGTGCCATTTCTGTTACCATTCTCTTGTTATGCTGGGGCCTTGCCCTTACAAGGATGAAACATGTCACCTAAACATGTATTTCTTTGGAAAAGGTACCCTGTGTGTATACATAAACATTCTAGTTTTAGTTGATATTTGGGATTCTTTGCATCTTGATTTTTACCTTTTCCTAGCTCTTTTATATTTAACATAAACCAAGATAAACTTTAATCTGAAAGTTAATATTTGGCAATATTAACTTGGCAGCTTAACGAACCATTCAACATTCATTCTTGCATCAATGAAAGTGTGTAAGCAAACTTGAATAACACTGAACCTTAATTCATTAGTAGTAGCAATAACACGTATCTTACAGTCCCAATCCCTTTGTATCGATGAATGTCAGCTCAGTTTCTTTGCATTTACTCTTCAATACTGCAAACAAAAAATTTGTCCTATCTTTAGTACTGCTTTGCTGCATTATTGCTCAAGAAAAGCTCTGATAATGCAAGAAGAGCAATTCCATAACCAATTCCATAACTGTCTCAGTAATCAGCACCTATTTGACACCATCTGACAGAAGTAGTAAGACAGAGGAAGCACTAAAAATGTATTACAGGATAGTGCAGCATTGACCTGTTGAAAAATACATCCATGACAACAATTATGCTGGTTTTAGGATCTAGGATGTAATGTGCTGTTTGGAGAAGAGAAACAACCTGATAAGAATTTTGAGCAATGAGAAATGAGGAAAGAAGCCAAGCAAATTTTATTTTTTTTCTCGATAATCAGGACCTTCTATTAGTACCATTCTAGTTATGGTGCCGAAAGAAAAGCCAGCTGAGTTGTGTAAATTTTACAAGACTTCAGATCTTCAGCACTAAATGCAGGGAACAGAATGAAATATTTATTAGATAAAAAACTATTAATGAGAAAATATTAAAAACTGAGGTGCTGAGAAAACTATGAAATACTTTCAAGTTAAAATTTCAGTAATTACTACTAGTATCTTGGATAGATAAATGGGCATTTTCTTATATAAATAAGTAAATTGTCATACCTGCAAAATATTCTGGTGCCTTTCTGTTCATGAACTGCTGTTTTATTTAATTTTTTAAAAAAACCTTTTCTGTTTTTTTCTTAGATTAACTGACCTTGTGCCTTTAAATTCATTTGTATTTTTGGAAAAGCTAGATATCAAAAATAACTGCTTATCAGGTGAGTTGTGTTAAAAAAAAACAAAACAAAAACCAAAAAACGTTCAAATAAGACCTTCTTAGTGAAGTTATAAGCTGATTTGAATGAGACTGTTCCCATTTATTTGTAAGAGACATTTATATGGAAAACATACAAATATTTTCCAAACATCAATGTTATAGATATTAATTAAAACTATACTGTATAGATAGCAGTCTTGCTTTTAGGACTGCATGGTGTTGGTACATTTTACTTTCATGTAGGAATTTATGGGAAATAAGATGGTTCTGCATTCAGACATTCAGCTTTCTTTCTGCTTTATTACAGATCTTAAAGATGTCCGTACATGGTTTAGTGGCTGCCATAAACTAAAAGAGTTGTCATTGAGTGGAAATCCTCTTCTCCAAGAAAAGAACTGGAGGTAAGAAAAATACTCTAGGTTGCTAAATCTAAAAATCAAAATCAGACAACAGATTGTTGTATGTATCTTAGTTAAATAGTAGAAACACTCCCAGATACAGTCTGAACAGTCTCGCTGCTGTGACAGGTTCACATTGCACATAGTTAGAGAAGGGGTAGTGAAGAAGAAAAAGTCAAGATGAATGGTTGATTTTTCCTTAGTAGTTGAAAATTAGCCTTTTTTATGCTTCTTCAAATTCCTTATGTCCACATCAAAAGTTAGTAACTCTTATAATTATGAAAGTGATGTAAGAGTAATGCTGTCATTTGCCCTTCAGTGGTGTATAATACTGGAATAATGATCCAAAAAACCGAAGAGCTAGTCCTAGAGATTGTGCTATGTCTCTATATAAAAAATGAGGAAGATAGAAAAGAAACTTGACATACGAAATGATATGCAGTTACCATGATTCCTGAAATGAGTAGTTATATAAGTTTGTAAACCACAGGAGTAAAATTGCACATGAATAGGTTTTTGTATAATTTTTTGCATATTAGACATAGTAGTTGAGGTATGGCCTCACTAGTGCCAAGTACAGGGGTATGATCACTGCCCTAGTCCTGCTGGCCACAGTAAAAGCTAAAAAACCAAAACCACCCTTACATTTATATCTTCCATTTGAAGATTTTTGTACAAATTTATGATTAGTAATCAAAAGAAAAAGCTCAACTATTTCAAACTTTTAGTTAGAAGTGTTTGAGTAGTTTAAAAGATAACTGTGCAAGTACATTCTTGATTGGTTTGTTGGATTTTTTAATGAACAGACTTATTTGTACTCCCCTGGTTCCTGCAGGTAATTTCATTCATAAAATTCTGTGACTGTGACAATATTTTAAATTTCCATTTCCATTGTTTGAATTCCCACTATTTGACAAAACTAAGTGTTATTTCACTTGTAACCTGGAGGGAAAAGCTTTCTGAATTTCAATTTAGCTATGAGAACTGACACTTTAAATTGCTTAAACCAATAGAGCTTTTATGATTAGACAAGAGATTAATTTGTCTAAAGGATTTAAAGTATGGGATACTATGAAATATGGATTTGCTGAATACAGCATTGACTGTAGCTTCAGACAATATGTTCCAGTGAACTTTACATAACCCTTTGATACCAACAAAGGAATTAGTTGTAAAATTTCCCAATCGGTTTTGTACTTTCATGTCCAGCCAGCGATAACACCAACAAAAGTGAAGTAGTAAGAAATCTCTTTCTAAAAATTAAACCCTGGGATCAGTCTGAGCACTCCTAGGGGAATATGTTTCAATGCTGTAGTGATTAATAGAGCCTCTTAAGTGACAGAATATTCACCAGGAAGTTTTCACTAAATGAAATATTGACTCAGCCCTTCACCAGGAGAAACTCAGCTGGAAAAATGAGTGTTGAGATCCCACAGGTCTAAGAGACAAAACTTCCATCATTGATCACCTTTGATATGTCACCGTTTTGGTGTATCGCTATTCAACATCAGCTTTGGTAATTTCTTTCTGTGTTCAGGAACTGTCAATCTAAACCCATAATTTTATTCCAAATGTACTTCAGATGGTCTTATACTTCATTAATGGGCAGTAGAGAAGGAAAGTTTTCTATCTGAAAAAACTGATGTTCTGTTCTGTTATTTGGAATATTCTAACACAGTCATAGAAATTTTCTCTGATTTTAAACTTAGTGTATGTTGTCTGAGCTGAGTAGTAGTCCTTTACCTTCACAGGGAATAGTGAGGGAGTTCCAAAATTTTGAAAACAATACTATCTTTTTCAATAATAGGGGGATTTACAGCCTACAATTAGTATTCTTTCAAGAGCTCATGTTACTTAAAACTGAGTTAATGAAAATATTGAGTGTTGATATAATTTTGCAGTCTTCAAACTTTCAACAAATTTGGTCTGGTACAAGAAATATGTGAAACAAGATTGCAGCACCAGCTTACATCTCTCAATAACATAAACCAGACCGCATTGATGGTACATTTTTAATTTTTTTTTTTTTTTTTTTTTTTTTTGTTAGGTAAGTTTCTCGTACATATTTTTTCTTACATCAGTGGCCACAGCTGTCCTTTTCATAGCAAGGAAATTTCATCTTTGCTCTCATTCCTTTCACTGACCAGAATTCAGTATTTCAAAAGTAGTTTTTTTTTTTCCTCTCAGGCATACCAAATAGCATGTCAGTATATGTGGTATATGCAAATGATAAAGGGAGTAGAATTGGCAAGGTTTAGTATTTTGTGCAGTTTTAAAATTTAAATTTTTTGATGTGTCAACAAAATTAGTGCAGTATCTTAAGCCTATGACTTAGTTTGCTATGTTGCCTACTTATCAGATGCATTACAGATGCCTATGCATGAGTGTGTCAAATTTTCCCATTAAAGTTTGTGTAGGTAAAATTCTAGCTCTAGTGATTTGAGACTGTTGACATTGACTTTCTTGGTGTCAGTATTTCAGCAGTGCTCTTTATACCAACGAAGTATTAAGAAGTCCTGCTATGTTGTGTGTTTTATTCTTTATTTTATTCTTTAGTTTAAGTATAAATTCTTAGTTATTATGTTAACATATGAAATAAGGACAAATACGTACAAATATTTAGAGAACTGTCTTCGTGTTCTGTATTGTTATATGATTGTATCAATAAAATGATATTAGCATAAGGATTTTTTCAAAGAACTAATTATGATTTTTTTTTTCCCTAAGGTCTTCCTTGTTGGAGGTCCTTCCTAGTTTACAATTGCTTGATGGTGAAATCTTAACCCATCATACTTTACCCATAACTGAAAAAATCAAAGCATCAGAATTAGGAACTTTTCTGGAACTTTGTCAAGTTCAAATTGAAGAAAATATTCAACTGAAAAAAAAGGCTGCTGAATTGGAGTACGTATTTATGTGAATATAAACTGCATTCAGAAATATTTTATGTATTGTTACTGAATTTCTTGTTGAATTATGAATTTTACTTAGGTTTTTTTGCCTGGAAATGTATTAGGATAAGAAAGAGATTAGAGTCGTTGACTTCAGAGTGATGTCTATTTTAGACAGATATTAAGTTATGAGGGCCTTGAGTTTTGTTTCTTTAAGTTTGAGAAAACAGGTGGTTCAAAACCTGCAGTTAGTAGTAGTTGAATAAATTCATACACGCAACATAGTACAGTGCTGTGCAGGAATAGTAGCTTAAATCCTGGAAGTTGTATAACCATATTAACATGATTTCCAACTTTAACTTACTCAAATCTAATTTGGCTGTTGGTGCAATATGCTCTATTTTTATTTCTGCATCTGTTTTCCATGTGTATGTTATTAAAATTCTAAATAATTGCAGAAGATTTGGCCTCTTTTCTCTTAGATGGATCTGTTTGCAGGTCTTTAATTTTGTCATACTTGCTACCTTTACCACTATTACCATGGTTAGTTGTCCAGTAACTTCAGCTTAGACCATGCAAGTGGTAGTTTATCACTTATACACACTGTTTTAATTGTTTTGTAATATCTAAATATCTCGAACTTGTCATTTCTGCACTTGGTAATATTACATGTTTTTTTCATGGAACTGTCATAGTTAATTTTCATTTCCTAGCAGGTTCACAATGTCCATTTAGTCCTTTGAATATCCAATTTATGTTTTAATTTTTGGAAAAGTAGTTTTCTTGGCTCTTCCAGGTACTGAACATTATCCCAGAGCAGGTGGAAAACGTTCTGTTTTACATTGTTTTAGTCTGAACTTTGCCTTGCATACTTTGTTGGTTCAGGAAAAGTACACACATCTTTTTCAGAATCTGACTATTTTGTGTTTGCATGTAAGCCTGTATATCCATGATCTCTTGTTACTAGCTAACAGTTTATTACATTGTTGTATTATTGCACCTTTACTAACCTGCAATAAAATCTTCATAGCTCAGAATCAGATTAACTTGAAAAGAGGGTCATATTAAGAATTAGATTGAAATTAGTTGGGAGAAATTATATAGTGCAATTTTCTCTGACAGATGTAATGTGTAAGTGGCTCCTAAAAGTCATATGTTTTTCCATTAAACCGTCAAGATATGTCTTCTCCACTTCTGTGATTTTTGGCTTCTGGTTTGCAGGTGGGAATCTGATATTTCCTAGTCTATTTACCATCCTGAAATGGTCCTTTCCTTCCTTTTTCATAAAAGAAAATAAAGCTCTCCTCTTCCATAGTTGAGAAAATTTTTCTGTGTCTGATATTTAGACATTTCATCCTTATCCTTTTGCAGAAAAAATGCCAGTTTATAATTAGGATATGACTTGTGAGCAAACTGTAGTAGAATCTTAGGACCTAACTTTCACATACATTTCTGCAGGATGGTAAAAAATGGGAGGGAAAGATGATATTCCTAGAATTTAATTTTTTTTTTAATTCTACATGAATGAACATAAGAAAGATAAATAAGAAACTTGTTGGGTAGTCAGGCTCATACCATCTATTAATTATGAATAGTATGTGGCTCATGCTACTTTCTGGAAGCTGACGTGTGCTTCTAACGTCTTTTATCAAAGACAGAGCAGATGGAGCGCACACTTACTGCGCTTGCAGACCACAAGTATTCAAAGGCAATTGTTCACATGCCTGAGGGGAGGGCTACCAGTCAGACATAGGCAAGATGAGAGGACAGGTCACCAGGATCCTTGTAAATTCAACAAGGACAAGGGCAAAGTTCTTTACCTAGAAAGGAGGTAAAGAAAAGAGGCCTTCTGCCCACTCCCAGGCTTGACTTTGTCAAAATACTGTTGAACAGAACCATTAGTGTTTTATCAGTACAATTTCAGTCACAAATCTAAACCACAGCATTATATGGGCAACTGTAATGAGAATTAATTCATTCCAGCCAGAGATAGTACAACTGTGGACATAAGGAAAAACCTTTTCAGGGTGGGACAGTGATGAATTGCAATAGGCTGCCCAGAGTGGTTGTGCAGTCTTGTTCTTGGAGGTTTTCAAGACCTGACTAGATAAAGCCCTGAGCAGCCTGGTCTGACCTGAGAGCTAGCTAACCCAGCTTTGAAGCAAAAGGTTGGACTAGAGACCTCCTGAGGTTCCTTCAACTGAGAATTTTTCAATGCTTCTATGTAAATTTTGTTTGAAGGAGCCTGCAGATGTTTGAGAAGAACAGTAGTGGAAAGAGATTTTTATGCAAACATCTCTTCTTTCCTGAAGGTATGGTTTGGGTGGAGGGCGGGCAGGGAGTCCGGAGGAGGGACGGTTATGGATTTTTTAAGATTTTGAGAATTCATTCATAATCTTTTAAATTGGTAACTTTTACATTATTAAAGCATCTTGTATCAAATTTAGTCTTAAAATTAATTTCTTGTGGGTTAAAGGCATCTATTTTTTATTTTGACTGAAGTAAAATTTATGGATGATTTGAAAACCATTGCAAACTGCAGTTCGTAAAAGGAGCTCTAAACAACTTGTTTATAGATAAGCTTTAGCAGCATAGCTATTACATGTACATATTGCAATACTCTGACTGAATTAATGTGACATTGCTAAACAACAGGCCAACAACAGAGCAAACTTCTATCTGTTTCACATCTTGCTAAGTTATGAGCCCCTGTAGGTGCGACCTCAAGTATGTAAGCTGCCAAAAGTAATGACTGCTTGCTTCCCTAATCTGTTTCATACACCACTGCTGCCCAATTAAATTCTCTGTGCTGTTCCCAAAACTTCTCTGTTGTTGCCATGCTTAAGAATAAAACTTACTTTAAAATTGAATTTCTCTGTTAGAGTAAATGTTTTCTGTCACATAACCTTTTGATGACTTTTAATAAGTCATCATATAAAAAAATAATATGATACCTGGGCTGCAGCAATTTGTTTTCAGCCATCAGATATACAGTTGTCTGGCTAGTCTAACTTGAACTTTATAAATACTGTATGTGTATTACAGTGAAAATGACAGGAATTGCATAAATGGTGTTGCAAGGAAAGAATATGTCAACGGTGACCTGTTTCATGTGTTTGTAAGGGACTTTGGTAAACTGCAGTTGAACATCAGTAATGATGCTTATAGAAGTTTTCTGAAGACATTAGATTTTACCCCACACTATTGCAAACAAAAGCTGACATAAATTGAGGTGTACTATTTGAATATTCCATGTATTATAATTATGAAAGTCACAGTGGGGAAAAACATGATATTAAGCAAGCTTTTAACTAGCACACAAACTAGCATACGAAAGGGTAGAATATTGATTATGATTTAGCTGCAAGGGCCAGGAGAAAACTGCCATTCCTGATCAGAACTGGCTTGTTTTTTCCAGGCCTGTCCCTTTTGCCTCTGAGAGATTTGTTCTGCTGACTTTTCCAGATTTACTGTCTCATTCTGACAAAATTATGCTCTTTGGATTACTAGGCAGCCATTGCAGGTATGATTGCAGTAGAAAATTCTATACAAAATATATTAGCTCTACAAGCAAGCCTCTGCTGCCACTTTACATTTCTTAAGTAGCAACATTTTTGCTGATTTAAACTGCGCTGGAAGGCCTTCAAGCATGAATAATTTGTCCTTTTCTATATCTATTAAGTCAGCCTGGGCATGGATCCTTACACTTCCTACATGCTGCCAGTGGGGTGCTCCTTCCCACCTTTACTCCTCCCTTGCCAAACACTGCATGGAAATTGATTAGAGTTTGGTCTAAATTAACCAGGACAGTGATGGATACTCTTTGTGGATTGTTGTGAGGACTGAAGTTGTAACGGTCATTAATAAATGCCTGACTTAAATTTCCAAATAGATTAAAATCTGATTCTAATGCTTTTATCTTTCCTCAAAGTCCCTGGAAAATGCTTGCACGAATAGAGAGGCATCTGGTTTAAAAAAAAAAAAAAAAAGCTACAGGTAGCTTTTTGCTCTAACTACTTTTTCTTTGTGAAAATAATAGCTTGTTCTTTAGTATCAGGGCCGCTAGTTTAGCACATTTGTACAGTACTGCAAGACTCATCCCTTGCTTTTCTGGCTTATTACCCCTTTCTCCTTCTGCAAAAGCAGTGATTATGCTCTGTGATTATAATAAAATTTGCATATGCCATAAATCACTTTCACTTGTTATGATCAAAATGAAGCCGTGAGCAGCCAAGCAGCGACTGAACATAAAGGAATGTGCTGGTCAAAGCTGAAAGCCATAAAAAATTTGCTGTAGCAAGGCCACCATATTTATCTATATGTCATTACATAATAAGCAGCCAGATACTATGGATACTGGTCCTTCCGTAGGATAGTTCCATTTCTTGTTTTGTCTCGATGACAATTTATGCTTAAAACCTTGGTCATATCTTAACCAAGAAGCAATTCCACGTTTAGTGTGACCAGTAACACTGGAAAAGTTCTGAAAGGCAAATAATGAATTTATGTTAATTGAAAAGGAAATATTGTGGTATAAAAAGTCTTAATATTGTCATATTTCTTACTTTGTCCTCTCTTTCCTTGTATGTTTTTTTTACCATTAAAGAAGTAAACTAGTCCTGCGTATTTTCCGTTACAGCAGCTTCCTTTCTGTGATTCGAATAAGCAGTCTTCAGGAGCACATCTCTGGTATCAAGAATGCAGTGCTGCTGAGACACTGAGCAAGTTGCAGTTGCAGTGCATTGATAGGATGCCTGATATCCCTGTTCTCTTAAGGGAACCACCAAGCTGACTGGCACCTAGTTAGTACTCAGGCCCTGTTGTGACCGTTGTTGTCCGTGCGCTGGAGCTTTACTTTTGCGGGAGAACCTCAAACACACCATGAGACTTCACTGCACATAAGTCTCTGAGATGTCATTTCAGCTTCCTTTGTCGTTTCTTTAAACTTAGCCTAATATGACTGCCTAAACCGAAAAGCTTCTGATACCGAGGGCAGTCTAAAAATCCTGCACGATCAAAGAATAGTTATGGATTGCCAGGGAAGGTATGGAAGAGGGTGCATGCCCACAGTGACAAGATGGTATTTGCAGCCACTGCTTGGAAAAACTGCCCAAAAAGCAGCCTCTACAAAAAAAATCTAACACACGATCCCTGGTGACCGTAGAAGTACTCCCTGCCTGAATTTTCACTTCCTCAATCTCCCCTTCCATTTCTCCTTGATATATTCATAGCCACTGGAAGGACGAAACAGCTGTTTGAGATACCTCTGCACCTGTCAAAGGAGAGGATTCACTGTTGTTTTCTTTTTTTCTGGTTTTTTTTGACAATGAACAAGAATACTCAGGATATGGTCTTCATAGGAAATTTTTTTTGCTCAGTATATAAAACATTCTGTGGTTTTCTGCAGTATTTTTCTTTTCATACACAAATAAACCAACAAAATAAAGCAAAGAAAAGGAAAACAAACAGGTGGGAATGGATTTTTCCCCTTTTTTTTCTTTTTTTTTTCATCTTCTCACCATATTATTTTTTGTAGAAATTTAGTAATGATCTTGTACCAAACTTATCTTTTTTAAATACTTGAACTAATTCAATGTATTTAACTAAAGAATTTGACTAATGATTTAAGTATTTTCTTTTAAAGAAGTTGTTATTCTTACTACATAGTATGTTAGAACCTTAAATAAAAATATAGATTGGTTTAAATATTTTTAGGACCTATGTATAGAATTAACAGGAGTACAAGTAATGTTGTATAGTGGACAATCAAATGTACAGCTATTGCACAATGAGTTTTGTGCTTAAGCTGCGTGGATCAATTTAGCCATTCAGATTTTGTCCAGTAGCAGTGAAGTTGCACTGGCAGAGGAAGAGCTGGAATCCTTTTTACTCTTATAGGGTCCAATTGATCATGTTCTTCAAAATCTAAAATGTTCTTTGTTGAACTTCACTGAGGATATAATTATAATGGTAAAGAGTCCCAAATAAAACCTTATAAAAACTTCACCTTTCTAGAATGATGAACAGGAAGGAAATTTCCTTTATTCTGACTATAGTTTTAGGACCTAATTTTTCCAGACTAACATGAAAATTGATCTTATTTCTACTTTTTCTTTTGGCTTGCTGACCTAGAATTGACTTTGTACTCCTCTGAAATTAGCACCAGATTACAGGTCTCTGCATTTGTCTATACTATTGAAGGAAAATGCTTTCATGATTCCAGAAGTACCTGCTACCTAATAAAATGGACAAACACCATCCAAAGAACAGACAGCCATCTGAATCTGTAACAATTAGTTCATATTCACTCTTACTTATCCTCATCATTTAGACAGTGTAACATGAAGAATTAATGAGAGCCAGACATCATAGTGTTGCTTCAGTCTAGCACTTTCCCTTACATTGATAAAAACATCTGTACTTAGAAGTTTATTGTTTTCCTGAATTTTCTTTGGACATTGTGGTTTGTTGGTTTGAATCTAAGTTTGGGGTTTGTTGCTTTAGTTCTTATCTAAATTTTAAAATTACTGTTATTTTTATATGAGCTTTCACAGTTCCCAGGTAAGATTGGATTATTAAGGCAAAATTACCTCAAACCCTCTAAAAATTTGGGCTTGACATACCACTGACCACACCGAAAGTTAATAGTGAAATGCATGCTGTAATGGCTATTTTAAAAAGACTGAAACCTTTCTTTTTCAGAAAAAGTCAGAGTAAAATAAGAAATATGTGTGATTATATTTTAAATATATCCAAAAAAGACAAAAGCTATTAAGATTTATAATTACTGAAACTGGATTTCCAATCGGAGTAATTGCTATTTGCTGTAAGAATATGGAAACATGTAAGAATAATTGAAAATACAAGCTATTTTAGAAAATAATAGAGGGAATTTTTTTTAAAGCATTCTATCAGACATATAAAAAAGTTTTTTGTTTTTTTTTTTTTCAGAATTAGCTCTTCTATTGATTCTGCACTGGGACAATGCTGGTATTTTAGTCAGTTGATGAAACTTAGTATTAAACATCGATACGTACATGAGTACGGTGAACTAAATATTACTGACAGAGATGGACCAGAAGCACTTCAAAATCATTTAAAGCAAACATCCACTGGCTGCCTGCAGGGAAATAATCTCTTTATCATGGGTGTGACAGAAAATAAACAGGTCTTGTTGGATCCTTCCAAAAGATGGATTACTACTGGTGATATTCAGGCCACATTCATTAACTCCTCCATACCTGTGCACCAAAAGGAAAATAGAGGAGATCAGAGAGTGAAGCAGAAGAGCACTGAATCTTGTATTAATTACAGTGGGGAGAGCAAAGGCAACAATAACATGTCAGGCCAACTCACATTGCAACAGTCAGTGATAGCAGCAAGTGATATGGGAAGAAATCTCCAGCACTTTGGGAATGGCACAGAAAGGTAAGGCAGATGTCAGGTTGCTTTCAAATCGATTATACAGATAGACGATAGGAGTGAGGATTTCTTGTTTAAAACAGAGGTACAGAACTTGTAAGATAATATTTTTAAGCTTATTAGACAATAAAGAGTTATATTAAGGTGATGCATGCTAGGCTTCCATATTAACAATTAAGACTCCTTTGTGATATTCTCCCAGTTGTTCTATTAGGATATAGATATTTTTGTACTTCAAATAATACTAAGACACCAATTCAATGACACATACAGAGTTAGGAATGCAAATGCCGAATGTTTTGCAGAAACTTTGGCGAAGATTAACTAGAAACTAGTGTAAGGGTTTTTTGGCCAAAATTATTCATTAGACATTCAAGATTCATCTTTGCGAAAATTATAGTCAATACCGTTTAGAAGGCAAAAGGAAGAATTGCTTAAATCTACCATCCTACTCCCTTGATTTAGGCCAGTCTCCTGTTATTGTGATGACTGAAGAGCTAATGGCCTGCTCTGCTTTTGGTGCTCCTCCAATATGCCTTAACCTGCTTCTTAAAAGTTGAGGCAGGGAGGTGAGAGGCCAGTTCAACTTGTTCTTTGACCCCAGATTTTCTCCTGAATGAAACAGACTGGTTTATGACCTCTTTGGAATGTGTTTGCTGCTGATTTGTATGGTTCTGGATGTACAGTCAGGGAAAACAGAAGCTGATTTTTTTGCACTAAATCATCACAAAATGAGTTAAAATTTTGTAAGAATTCAGTTTCAAAAACAGATGTCTTGAGAACACTACGAAAAGCAAGCATGGCGAGTGTGCTTTTATGGCAAATAGGAAACTGCTTAGTAGGTACTTAAGGCACTAATAATTTGTCATAAAATTTATGATTAAGGAAGACCATGCAGTTCATGATAACCACTCAGCAAAATGAAAGCAAGAATATATTGGTCTATTGCATAAGATGAATACTTCAAAAAAATTTTTGAAATAGTTAATTTAGTTTTTAGTTAATGTTTTGAATGAATTCTGTAAGTGTGTCTTTGGAGAGTTCTCTTCAAAACAGAATGGAAACCATTTTTTGTGTTTGTCTTGATCTCTGAAGTGTGGTTTTTTGGGTTTTTTTGCTAACTAGTAGTCCTCTATTTAAATAGATGCACTACACAATGAAAGGACTTAGGTAAAGATTAGAAATTTAGATGTTTCTTCTTTAATCCACTATCCAATTGAAATGAGTATTTTGTGGAGAAAAGAATTCCAAGATAGTAAACATAGTAAAGTCATAATGCAGAGCTGACATTATACATTTTCTCCATCAGTATGAATTAGTTGAACATATATTTAGAAATCTGAATTGCTGACCAGATCTAAATAGTCTCTACTTAGTGCTTGTTAAAAATTGAGCAAATTAGAAAATGTATGCATGTAACCAGTGGTCAGTAGTCTTAAATTAAAGGGTAAAAGCAGGCAAAAGATGAAATTGCACTTTTTTTTTTTCTTTCTGCTCCACTGGAAATACCTGTCTCATGTAGTTTTCAGTTTTTATCCCTCTTTAGTGCATGGTGTTTGTTTCTTTGGGGTTTTTTTTGGGATTTTGGTTGGTTGCTTTTGGTTGTGGGGGGGGTTTTTTGTTGTTTGTTTGTTTGTTTGTTTGTTTTTTGTATGGTCAGTGAAAATAAGTAGACCTCTCCAATAGTTTATTCAGTCATTGTTACACCACTTCTGCGCCTAATCCTTCCTTTAAGGACTCTTCTTCTACTGTGATTATTCATGGAACAGAGCCCAGTGGAGATTAGTCCTTAGATAGCTGGATTTCAGAAGTTATGTGATGTGAATATCCTTCAGTGTTTCTGAACAGATATGTCACATCTGGATTGTAATTTTGTGTTTAGTGGCACAGCTTTTCATTTGTCTCAAAGCACAGAGCTGTGTTTTATGGTTGAAGTTTGGCAGATATGATAATCGAGTTGTATTGGTGAGGCTGTGTGAGTCATAAAGGTATTTATTTCTCCATGAGACTACATATGGCAGCATCCTTGATCCAGTCCTTTTGGCGGCAGTACCATGCTCGGAGGAAAAATGACTGCAATAAAACAGAGAATCATCAGTTTGTAGAAGCTTTGAGACAGAAACATGAGGCTGCCACAGTAATCCAGGTTGGTTTATGGTATTTTCTTACTTTGTGAGTTTAATAACAAAAAAAATCTTTCTAGTTTTGCGTAATTGTCATCTTCTATCTATTTTTGCTTATTATTTTATTAACGGTTTCATAATTAAACATTTTTTGCTTTATTTAATCAGCATAAGCTTGGTGTTTTTAAAATAGATACTTCTTTACAAAAAGCTTTATAGAAACATAAAACTATTTTCCCTTTTTTCACTAAGTTTTTCCCTGAATTATTTTTACTTGATTTAATTCTAATATTATGTTTAAGAGATACTATGCCCATGTTCTTACTGGGGCATGTCTATGCTATGAAACTGATGGATGCTGTGTAACTAATGTGTTATGTCTTATATCTATGTGACTAAACAATCTTCCTGTCTGTTCTATCCTGCCTATCCATTTCTTTCCTTCTCTTCCCATCTCCAAAACCCAGGATTACTTTATCTGTATTGTCCTTAGGCTGTCTTATGGTAGATACTGAGCTAATAACACTTAAACAGAATGGATTGCCACGGGCAAGAGTTGAAGTCCATACCTTGACTCTGTTTAGTTTGGTAACCAGTATTTGCCTGCCAAGTTGACAAGGTTCTTTTTCTACATTTTGAAGCAAGTCAACTCTGTCGATTTCATGTTTCAAGTTAACTTGGAAACATTCCATAGTGTAAGTCTTATATACAAATTTCAAAAGTGACAAAGTGATTTAGAAGCAAAAATGTGTTATTGGAGTATAATGTGCAGCTAGCATAGTAACTACTGATTTCCATAAACTTATTTAATCCATTTTTTGAACGAACTTATGTATTTGACCTCTACTATATATTAAAGTGGTGCATTTAACAAATCTAAATTGTGATTAATATGTGCTTCCTTTCATTTGTTTCAAACATGGTAATTCTCAAAGTGAGTATGAAAATAAAAGTAATTTACTATTTATCTTCAGTGCATATTACAGAATTTTAGATCGCTCATACATCCATCCTTACATCCACTTTTTGTAAATAAAATTTTAGTCTGTTTAGTGTCTTTTCACATTTCTCTGTAATTCTCTTTTTGTTCCTCTCCGAACCTTTGCCACAATCTATTACAATCTTTTTTTAAAGAAGCAACAAGAACTGAGTTCCATAGGCAGATATGTAATGAATTTGTACAGTAAGAAAGTTTTTGTTTTGTTTCTTAAAAACTACTATATGTAATTTTTCTTTTTGATAATGACTGAGCACTGACCTGGTGCTTTCACAGATCTCTGTTAGCAGCTGCCTTACAATTTAGCTTTCTGCATATATCATTAGGATTGCTTTTCTCCTTTGAATCTATAAAAGCTAATTGCCTTTGTTGAATGAAATATATTTGTCATTTGGTCACTCAGTAATATCAGGATATTTTATCTGGATGCTTATGAAGGTCTGTAGAAAAATAACAACAATGAAATTGTAAGAAAGCAGTTCTAATACATGTAATCATTTTATAATAATCAGAAATCATGTGTGTAAAATAGAAAAAATTTCAATAATTTATGTGGCTAGACAAGTTTTTTCTAAAAATTAATAATCTAATTGTTAAGACAGAATATAAGATTTACCCTTCCTATTTTAGTGCCTTCGTTGCAGAGCCGTTAAAAGTGTACAACATCACTTCTTTTATGACAGTGAGAATTTTTTGCATGGTGTTTTAAACACTTGGGGCATCTTGAATTCTAATTATGTCAAATACTGATTTGGGGGGAAATTGCTGTCTTGTATGCAGTTTTCTTAATTCCATCCATTTCATTTTAATCTCTGAAGTGTTTTTGCTGGACCTGATTCTATGCTTGGCATGTGTTCCTAACACCCTTCCTTGCTAGAAAGCACTTTAATTCCTAATGTGCTCCTTTTTCTTAGAGATGATTATTCTTACTGGTAATATTTTTTTTAAATAAAGATCTTAGACAGTTAAGAAAGAGTAACTGACCTAGGTCAATTACATGAGATGTCTCCAAGAATTGCTACTTGTAAACTATAAGACATTTAGTACAACTGTATTTTTATTCTCAGTAATTTGAAAGTTGACACTCAGGTTTTTCTTATGTAGCCTTTCCTTTCAGTTTATAATAGTCCCTGAAGGAATTGTCAAATAATTAATTAGTTGACCCAGGTTTGTAGTTGAGGGAGTTGCAGGATTCCTTTCTGCTTACTTGTGGAGAGCCTCTTGAGTACTCTAAGCTTTAGACATATGCTGGCATTTAATTTGTCTTGTAGTTTTAAATGTCACATAAAGTTCAAAAAACAGATCATTGAGCTATTAAACAAAGGCCCAAGATGTTTTATCTTCCTAATGGAATAACACAGAGAATCTGGATTTGGGTTTGATCTATGGCTATGTATAAAATGCTTTAAATTTTTTGTTTAGGCATTTTGGAAGGGTTTTCTTTTGCGAAAGAAACTGGCCAGTGCTCTTGCAGATGTTAAAAGTGATGAAGTGGAAGATGAATATGAAGAAATAAATGTGGATGCTTTCACGTTTTCTGAAGTAAGCACAGCAATTAGCATAAAGTCTTCACTTATTCTTCTTAAGCAATCATGTAGGTATTGGAAATAAAAAAAATGGAAAGCACTACCAAGGCTAGAATTAACACATTGGATGTCCAGAAATAAAGAAGCATTTCTTATTTATGCCTGATTTAAATGTATTTGTCTTGGATTAACTGCTTCCTGCTCTTTGAGATGCTCTGGTACTTACTGTGCTATTAATGTCACACCCATTGTAGAAACCCATATATTTTTACAGCTAAAGGGCAATCAAATGAGAATAAGGAAACAGTTCCTTTTGTTCCAAAATGTTTATCTTTTTAGTATTTTAGTAACAAATTATAATGTCAGTAATATTTTAATGTGTATTTTTTTTCATTTTCATGATAGAATGAGAACAATTTAGGAAATACTGCAACACTGAATGTCAGCTACATTCCAGTAAACAGAACATATTCTCAAAGCAAGAGGTGAAGCAGGCTTATTATCTTATGTGTGTTGTGCTAAAAAGATCAGAGGTTTAAATACAGTAGTAAATTATGAGGAGAAGTATGGTTAAATCAGAAAAAAATCCACAAACCCCACACCAGCAGCTCAGTTATGCCCAATAATCAGAAATTATTACTAGTTATTTTTACAAGTTATATAGAGTTAAAAATGCTCTTTCAGTTTCAAAAGGATTGAAATTGGATCAGAAGCTTCCATTCAAAGAAGTAAAAGTATACTCCAGAGAAATTTGAGGAACAACATGACATTCAAAACTGAATTTAGCTATACTTAAGTAAAAAATAAATATATCTATGAGATCAATATTGCCATTCAGTAAACAAGAAAAAGAATCTTTAAAGAAATTTTTTCTTATATCCTCAAAAGACAGTCTACATGGGAAGTTCTAGACCCGGTGTGCATAGTAAATAGTAAGGCAGCTGTTGATGACTCACCTATGTATTTGTCTGGAGAACTGCTTTCTCTAATTGTTCACATTCATTGGCTGCCTTTTTTTTTTTTTTTTTTTTTTTTTTAAATGCTTTCAGGTAAAGGAAAGAAAACTGACAGCAATGTGGCCTTTTGAGACCTAAGAGAATATAACTAAGATTTTTTTCATGAACCCTTGTCTCTGAATGTGCTTATTCAGCTGCTGTGTCTTTGCAAGAGCCATTTATCAATATTCCACTGTAATGTTTCAAAGGAGATTGATGCAATAGCCCTGCTACTGGCAGGACGAGGTCCCATTTATAATCAGATGTTTCTACAGATCATACAGAGTTATGAAACCAAGTATGTTGTTGGTTGGTGCAGCACAGTTCACAGTTGATCAGTCTTTGGTCATCTGCTATCAGGCTTCTTTTACCAACTCCTCTCCATAGAAAATAGCTGGGCTTTCTATGAAATTGTTACCAATGAGTTGATGACTTAGGGTAATTTTATTATTTTCTTCTCCTTTTCAGCAACTATTTTAAGGTACATTGTAAGAATTACTGGTTTATTTAAGAGCATGCAAAAGGTTTGAGGCAGAAGTCCCAAGAATCATTTGGTAGACGGGAAACGGGTGTGTGTAAACATAGAGATCTGGCTTAAATTTTAGGATTTTTTTCATTTTAATTTGAAATACATATACAAAACAGTTTCATTAGTTGATGTTCTCTGATCCCTGGCTTCTTTCTAAAATAATAAAAAGCAGAACGCTGAAGGTTTTATTTCTTCACACAGGAAGGAAGTATCTGTTCGTATGTTAAAGAAGGAAAATATCCTGTTTTGAATTACTCAGCCAGTAGACCAGAGTTTTGCACACTGTCATTCAGTTGAACCATTCTTGTTTCTCTCTGTCTGGCCCAAATAACCCTGTCATGTTTGGTTTTGGGGTTTTTTAATTGCTTACTGAAAACTGCATAGACAATTTTGTTCCATCTTTCTGTCAACAAGACAATCGCATTTGGGCAGGTGTTCCTGAGGCCAGGGAGAAAAGGAAGGGGTGGAGAAGGCAGGGAAAAGAAGCCCAGCTCCTTTCAGAGAGAATTGTACTGTATCACCCTCTGGTGTTGTCACACATTTCTTTTTTCTTTTTACCCAAATTATTATTGAGTTTATCAGGAATGAAGTAAAGCATGGGTTTAGGGAGAAATTCTCAGGAAGTGTTTAGGTTCAAAGGATGACAGGTGAACCATGAGCTGACATTTTAATTTGCACAGCAGGCTGAAAGGCTGAACTGTGGACTGATGTCAAATAAGCTACTCAAGCCTTTAGCTTCTTGTGATGAAAAATATAACAACATCTGTTTTCTACAGAGCAGTGTATATGATAACTTTACAATGTATATGTCTGTGAAGGATTTTTTTTTTCAGTGAATGAGTATTTCAATGTCCAGCATCGACGACTGTAACTAGAATTACACCCTGCAATATTTGTCATGTTTTTTTCTTCTCTTTTTTTTTTTTCAAGTGTGTACGTTGTCTGTGCTGAAGAGTTTGTGAGAAATGTGTGGCATAACTACACTGGGCATACACTCTGCTCTGTTTAGCCCAGACTAGCTACTCAGTACTAGAGTGCCTGGTTCCATGTGTCTGGAGCTTTTTCATTCTCTGCAGTTGGGTAATACCAAATCATGTGGACTTCCTACTTCTGGAGAAACAAGCAGCAGAAACTTGGAACAGTCTATACTTCCTATTCCTTCCTTTCTGGTTTCAGTGTTTTATAGCAAAGTGCTGAAGCAGAGCCAAATAATGACACATGGTATCAGTGGCTATCTGTTGTGTCTCAAACCAGTGTGTAGGGAGGAGTACATATTGCTGAGCTAAGAGATCCCATATGCTAGGGTTTGAAGGAAGAGAAAAATATTTGGATACCATTTTGTACTGCAGATTTCACTATTGTGTAGAGTGAGTGAAATGAGAGAGAAGGGGAGAAAAATCTTTTCTTATTGCAAACAGATACAATGTATTAAATCTTGTCTAAAATCTTTTTGAATAGTTCACTATTTTGTGTTGTGGTCATTGTTTAGGTTTTTGTTCTACTGTTATGTAGATTTCAGTCATAATGATTTTATTCAGTATTATCTAACATTTTACAAAATACCTGCTGTGCAAGGTCCTATTTAAACCATTTGTAAATATCACAGTGCAATAAGTCATTATACATCAGTCTTCATGAAAACAAAAATTAGTATCTTCATTATAAACTCAGTGTACCCAGTGTTCCATGGAAGGTGAGGCTGTGAAACAGCATGGGGGAAACCCTAGTCTTTGTCAAAGATCTTCATTTACGCCCATTGAACAATAATACATTTTTAGTACAAGTTTAACACCGTATCACATGAAAAATGGATTGCATGTGATTGGACTAGAGGAATGACCTTTATCTTTCTAACAATAGCATGAATATTAGTCATTTCACCTGAAGCATTGCTGATACCTTCTTGTATTCATATCAGCTCCCATACATTGCCAAAGCCATTCAGAGGCAATCGATGGCAGTAGTGTTTTGTGTCTGTTTGATGGTGCAGTGTCAAACAGGCTATCCCAGAGGACATGAAAGATCTGGCCAACAGATGTTTCACAAAGTATGAGCCTGGTATTTAGTGATATCTTCACATCTTTCATGTGGACTTTGGAGAATTCCAGCCTACATGCTCCAGAAGGCTGATCTTAAGGCAACCTTTCATCAGCAGTCCGTCCATGTAGCAAACGATCTACAAGGCAGAGCTCACTTTACCTCTGGTGGATGAAATCTGACAGCACATTTGCTTGACACAGCTCTTACTTCTGTGTCATCTAAATACCAATATTGTTGTTTTCTTGATGTAAATATGATGGGAGCCAAATGCAAAATGTCTAAACTTGCCAAGGTGTCAGAAAACTGAATAAATTAAATATAATGAGTTTTTAGACAATTCTTTACCCTGAGCAATGACCACTGAATAAATTACTGTTTTCCTACACTGAATATACATACAGACACATCTTATTCTTGTCAAGAGAAATATCAATATTGATGATTTCATGGCACACCAAGTAAGTACTCTATTTTAAAAACTTCATTTTTAATTTAATTTAAATCACTTTAGTCACACTTTTTCAAAAAGAAAGTCACTTTGTAAGTTGCAACCAAGTTAAAAAGAAATCCATCACTGCTTTGTTCATCAAAGGAGATAACACTGTTGCCCTGATACAGTGTTGTTCTTTTTCTGATCTTGATTATGTAGATTTTTTAAATTCCAGTATTTTTGATGGCTTTTGAAATTATTGTTCAGGAGTTTCTTTCTCTTTTTTTTTTTTTTTGCTTATCCACACTCAGACACATAGCCATTCCTAATTTTTTGCTTGCCTTCCACAGCAGGTAGGTAGTAGTTTTATTTTTCTTTCTTCTCATTTTTTCTTTTCTGTGGAGTGGGAAGAATAAGAACTAGCTCACGTGTGCTTACTCTTAATAAATAAGCAGTAATTAGAAAAACAATTTCCTCATATCTCCCATCTTTAGTTTTCTTATCACATGTCCAAACTAGACCCATATGATGTGTTTTGTTTTCTTTTCTGATAATCCTTCATAATGTGGTTTGTCTCAGACTGGGAGCCTGATTGTAAGCTTGTGACAGTGATTGCTGTTTTCTGACTAGTGCCAGGAAATAAGTGTAGCCCATGGATTAGAAGGTCCCCATAACATTTCTTGTATCTTGACACTCTTATGTATGTCTAGCTCCTGTAATTGCTTATAAATGTCAGATCAGCATCCAGCTTTTCTGTAGTGTATGCTGAAAAGAATATGATCCTTTTTTTATCAAATTTCATGTAAAGTTACAGTGTTGTAGAAAAGCAAAAAGTGTCTGTTGAAAATTTCATTAGATCTATACCCTTCTTTTAAAAGGGAGGAAAAAACTCTCTCCTAAGCAATATATTGAAGGATCAATTTTCTTTCCATGAGTGTTTATCAGTAATCTCTTGATGCGTTCCTGTTGCTCTGGCTGCTGTGTTGGTGGATTGCATGGCATTCATAGTCTGTGGCATCTGCAGATGCATAAAACTTCTACCTCTTTCAGCAGTGCTGCTTATCTTGTTTTCTAGTTGTCTCATAGATATTCTGGTCTTAGAAGTAGGTTGTTGCAGTCAGTTCCTGAAAAAATAAACAAACCACAGCTACCAAAGGCTGTTGCTAACACTCCAGCTTCACAGCTCATGCAGAACCTGCTCTGGTTACATTCTGGCCTTCCACCATGAGATCTCAGTTCTTCCTACCACCAGAAATGCTGTTAATTTTTAAACAGAACCTATCTTCATCACTTGTCTCTGTCCAGTTCTTGGTTAAATAGCCAGATTCAAACAATTACTTCCCAAAGGAAAGCCTACTAGTGATGTATGGCACTACAGATAGAATTTGGAACCTATACATAGCAAATGATACAGTGTTTTTCTAAATTGCATTTAGCTTCTATGACATACCAAAGGATAGCAATATCATTAATTATAATTCCTAGTCTTATATCTCTAAAGATGAAGTCAAGCATCAAAATTGAATAAGCAAGGCAAGCAATGGAAAAATGTATCTAAGTGAAAAAAGCTTTAGTTCTTCAAAGTTTCTGCTTACTGCTGTAGCCTCAAAGGAAAATTGTTCTAAGCCAAAAGAATTATTATAAATGGAAGCAATTCATAAGTTCTTCTCAATAAGTAGATCTCCATCTGGAGTCTTGAAAGCTGAGCTAAGGATCTCTAATCATTGAATATATCTTCCCTAAGTTCTTTAATTCTTGTGTTATGTTGAAACTGATGTTTTGGTATATATACAGGTTGTGTTTAAAGTATCTAGTTAAATGTCTAATATTTAGCATGTCCACATACACTGATTTCCATTGAGATTTTTTAGTAGCCCCTATTAACAAATTTCAGGAGCTAACCTATTTGATTTGTCTGTGCTCCGTGAGAAGAAGCCATTGATTCAGTGAATATTGTTATTGAGCTAAATTGCAGTTCTTATGGAGGAACCAAAGAGGAACGTGAAATGTCAGCTTCTGTGATCCTCTACACTTAGATCTCTGCATGTCTCATTGCCTGGAGCTTGAAATCCTTTTGGTTTAGAAGAAAGCAGATGTTATCCAATTGCAGCACTGCTTAACTCTCCTGAACATATGCAAGTCCAAGGGAACCGATGGGATGCATCCAAGGGGGTTGAACAAGCTGCCTGATATAATTTTGAGGTTACTTTCTATCATCTTTGAGAGATCACAGCAACTGGGAAGGTTAGTGGTGACTGGAAAAAGGCAGACATCACACCCATCTTCAGAAAATTCAAGAAGAAGATCCAGGGAACTAGAAGCCATCAGCATTATCTCACTTTCTGGGAATACTTGAAGTACATACATTCAGAAGCCGTTTCTAAACCCTTGAAAGAAGGTGATTGTGAGAATCCAGCATAGGTTTACCAAGGGCTCATCACCTTAACTGCTGTCACACAAGGTGACTGGCACTATGAATAAGAGGAGTGGAGTGCATATTGTATGCCTTTATTTTAGCAAGGCTGTTGACTGTCTCCCAGAGTCTTATTCCCATAATTTGTTGAGGTATGGGCTGGAAAAGTAGACAATAAGGCCACTGGCAAACTGACTGCACTGCCAGGCTCAAATAGTTGTGTTTTGTGATGCAAAATTACACAGTAATAATTACTGGTGGACAGTAATTAATGGAGCCCATCATGGATGGTACGGGGATGAGAATAGTAAAAAATTTAATTGGCTACCTGTATGATGGAGCAGAATGCAATCTCAGGTGTGCAGGTGACACTGAATTGAGGGCAGTGGTTGGCATGCTGGAGGATTGGGGTGTTCTTTAGAGCAGCCTGCACAGGCTAGATAGACAGGCCGACCAGAGCCTCATAAAGTTCAGCAAGAGCAAGTGCAATGTCCAATATATGGGCAATGCTGTGGGCTAGCATCTGACTTTCTAGGAAGCATTCCCACAGAAAAGGATGTGTGGTCACAATGGACTTCTCATGCAATTCTTTAGTTTCTAACAGTGTAAACAAAGAATGGTAATAAACCCCAAACAACCCATATGCTATAATACAGTCTTAATTTAGCTAAAAACTATATAAGTTTATGTCTAGTTTGTCCTAGAATAGAGAGTGGGCTAAGGAATCCTAAATGCTAAATTCTGTCCTAGTACTCACTCTAGTATTTTTTGGCATAAAAAATACTTTAAAACTTTTTTTTTGTATAGAAATAGAAGTAGCTATTGATCATTTCATGAACCAGGAAAACATCCCAAAGCATCAGCTTCTTTACAAAGAGTATCATTACATGTCCCAGAAGATTTAGGGTGTTGAGAATACAGGTATGAATGAACAAATTTCAACTTGCAGATTCATTTGGGGTAATTGATTTCAAATAGGAGAGACAGTGCTAGAGACATATGAGGGCAGTATAAGAGAAGCTGAGAGATGATTTAGACATACTTCCTTAGAATTAAGGATTTTGTAGCAGAATTAAAGATTTGTTAACATAAATTTGATAAAAAAACTGTTTATAGCTTAGCCCTTCTTTGCTCTTTAGCTTCCAAATCTCTTTTTGTTCTTGTTTCTGAAATAGGGACTTTTAAGCAAAAAGGAAAAGTCTTGAAATTGAATCAAATCTTTCATGTGACCTGAACTTTGAAACATGTTAAAGATTAAATGACTATAAATTTGTGACTAGTCTATTTTTTATTACCCTGTGCTTCTGCATGACTTCCCTTCTTTAGACAAAACTGCAAGCTGAAGCACAGCTTTCTTTTCTACTGTGTTTTAGTATTCATTATCTAAGCTGGATAGGACATTTTGGGTTATGTTCCTTCAAAATTGTGTATTCTTTGAATGCGCAGTATTTAAGGGGTAGGGTTGAGGGGTTCATTGGCTCTTTTGGTTTTTTTAAGTTTTTAGTTCATTGCCCCTTGAGAGTTTTGTCTCTTTGTTTTCATGCAAGTAGAAAAACTTGGGAAAAGGTTTATAGAGACATAGCAGCAAAAATTTGTGTCATGTGCCAGAGTCAGAGAGGGGAAGTCCTGAAGATTCTTGTCATTTTAATGAGGAAAGACTATTTCTGAGGTCTTGGACCCATTTTGAGGGGTGGCCTGAAGGTTCCAGGAGCCTGATGTTTATTGAGATGGGTGGGGTTACATCTCAAAAGATTTTTCAAGCATACATTTCTGATGCTTACTTGAATCATGTCTGACCTTTGAAGTTGAGGTTACCATTTACCCATCTGTATTTTTTATTCCTGTTTTCAAAGAAAGGACACAGAGCTCCCTTTGAACACTGTCAGGTGTAAGACAAAAATGCATTTCTAGAAAAGTTTAGGTCATATAGGTCATGAATGACTGACATGAACTACAATAAGACTTTAGGAGAGTTAATTATGTATGTAGGCATTCAACCTTTTATTTGAACAAAAACTTCTGTGGTCCTTGAAAACTTTATTTTTCATTTACTTTTCCACAATAAATTCTTCTCATAATTTTATTTGCATTTGTGTAGAGCAAACACATAGGTACATGTATTAAATGTAAATATATATGTGTATGTATATATTCATCAGAATTTTTGAGAACAGCCAGTTTTCCAAGCTTATTAAACAGTTAGGAAAAATTACATTTGGAGAAGACATTCCACAATAAAATTTTCTTGAATGTTTTTATTAACAGAATGTGATTTTTCCAGTAATCATCAATATATCCTTCTTAGAAATGGACAACGATCCTTGTCCTCTCATATTCCTGCAAGAATGTACTCTAATAATTAACCGGTTTTTGTAAGTCTATAAAATCTCTCGGGGTCAATTAATCATTGCAATGTTTCTCTGGAATTCGTGTGATACTCACTACTTTTTTTGGCTTGAAACTTTGTTTGGTTTTAGCAGTCATAAGAATGGAGCTGTACCCAGATTTCTTTTCTAATGTATATATATTGTCTTATGTAAAGACAAGGTTGAAAAAGAAGCATTGCCAAAGGTTAAAATAACCTTTATTAGGGTGCTAACCTATTTATCTTCAGCACATAAAATACATGAAAAATACTGGAAGACAAACTCAGAGAAAAGGACTTTTCCCTTCTGCTTGCAGTTCAGAGATATATTTTCTGTAAAATGTGTATCCACTAAGCTATCTAATTAAAAAGATTTTATAATTTTTTTATAGTATTGCTCAATGCATTTACATATAGATTTAAAATGGCAGAGTTTAGACTGAATTTTTGTAGTGTTGTAAGTGGAATAATGTAGCTAATAGAAGATTCAGTTAAGGATGTTCGTATCTGACGTTTTCTTAGCTTTGGAAGTTATTTATAAAGTCTGGGTCTGAACTGATGTTCAACTTCCTAACATTGAACTAAGCTTTACACATGAACTTGAGTTTAACAGAAAACCTAGTCCGTAGAGTAATCTGATTCCTCAAAGGACTGGATGAAAGAAAAGGCTAAATACACAAATATATTCACATCTTTAATTTCAAAGGAAGTTTTCAATCACAGTCTATCAACAATATACAAAAGAGCATAGAAAAGTGATCTGCTTCTTCTATTTCAGCTGTAAGAGCTAAAATTTTGTGATTTCTTAAGAAATTTGTTAAAACTTATTTTAGGATTTAAGAGAAGAAATTCCCAGCAAATACTCAGGCCTTGGGAAAAATAAATATTAGTTTAAAAAGAAATGAAATATGTTGTCCTGGACTAGCATGATATTTAAATGAAATATCCTACAGAGTGAAGTATGTTTGCCAGGAACCAAGAGAGAAAGTTACAGCTTTCTGCCAGATGAAAGACAGTTCAGTGGGCTGGCTGTGAGTATGCAGAGGGTTAACCTTCAGCAGAAGATCCTTTTGCCGCACCACGCCCCCTCCCAGTCTGAGCAAGTATTGAACCTACCGGATGTTTAACACCAGGAAAAGTAGTTCTTCATGTGGAATATATTGCTCCAAAAGAATTTTTGTAAACTTATGTAAAATAGTCACAGAATGATGTTGAAGGTTCTGCCTTTCATTTGTCTTTGTTTTTTACCTTTTTTATTGTCTTTCAGTGAGCAAGACTTTAACTGCACTCCTCAAATATACTCACTAAAAACTAGAAATTAAGGACATCGCCAGCTTGAAGAACTTTATTCAAATTTGGATTCTATAGAGAAGACTAATGGAAAGATTCATTCTGATTCATTTATTTACATAGTATTCTAATTACATAGTATTCTAATTGAAAACAAATTTGAATGTGGAGAGGGCAGATACTTTGTAAAATCTGGTTGAAAAAGGGTCATTCCTCCTAAGGATGATGCTAATGGCCCACGTCACAGAGGGGAGCAGAAGTACAGAAAAACATGTTGGATAAAACCAGACAGGTGAACTGGATGAAGGGTGAATCTTTTTTAAAAGCAGAGGATTCCACACACTATTTCTATGAAATTCTAATGTGGAAATACTGTTTCTAATAGAATATCCTTTTTCTTTTTCCCTTGCCATTCTTCTTGTTATGTTGTAGTGATCAGGAGCCAGTCATTACTCTTAGCTCACGTGTTTTGGATGTTAGGTTCCTTCTGCTTGTCTATATTGTTGGGTAATTTGCTAGTTTTTATCTTAAAATACCACATGAATAAATGCATTACATAAATATCAGTTTGGTTTTTTTTTTCTGACTAAACAATCGCTGTCCCGAAAACAGTGGATGAGTCAATGAGGAGATGAAAGAAGAAAGGAAAAAGGTATGAAAAGTTAGTTTTCCCTGATTTTCAAAGACAGTTTCACTGTTTTCTTAGGTGGTGATTCTGAGGTCCACCACACTTGGAAACATGGGGTAGCTTCAGCTCCTGTGGCATCCAACATGATGCCATTTTGGAGTTAATCTACACCACTTCAGCAGTTACATCCTATGAGTGGTGTACATGATTTGCTTTCTTTCTGGACTTGACGTAGAGATGATGTGGCACACACGCTGACTAGATGGTTACATTTATCATTGGAAATTAGATTACTTGTTTTAAGGTGAGGAATATTTCTCTAGATTTTAGCAGAAAGTCCTGAAACCACCAGTTTCCAAGGTCTAAAAGAATGTACTAAAGGAAGGATTTGCCTCATCATGTCCAGCTTTTTTCATTCTTTCCTTAAGCAACAGCTACTGAACTCTTCTGGAAGCAGAGCACTGATGTAGATGGATATTTGCTGTGACCAGAACAGAGTTGTCAGTTGTCAAACGCTGGCCTTTCTTTTCAGCCTGTATTGTTAATGCCTTTTTGCATCCTCTGCTTCAAACCGTAGTACAGTTTCAGGAATTGGTTTGGTTTCTATTATGCTCTTGTGATCCTCCTTGATCTCAGAGAGATGAAAGGCAATATGTGATGGCATTATTCACAGTTTGGACAGTTACTTGTGGAAGTGCTTCAAAGCTGAGCGTAAGTTTGATACTGTCCTGAGAACTATTTTTTTTGTTCATGGTGTAAATATGACTCAGAACAGCCCTAATTACATGTATAGTCATGATGTATTATAAAAGATTATTTAGCTCTAGAATGTAATTCAGAGCATATAAAAAATGCCTAGGATTAGATTGTGTAAATAACACTTGCACTAAAACTCGACTTTTCAGCAGCTCATTCAGACCAAATTAAAGTTAGCAGAACCATTCTCACTCACTTTGCTGGCTGTAGGATTGAATTCTGTTTCTGAGACTACAGAAGTTCCATGCTTGATGTAAATAGTCATTACATTTTGCAGAGGAAGCAATAGAGTAAATACTTAAAAAATGAAGGAGTAATAAAATTTAAAAGGCTATATATAATGTGCCATGAAAAAAAAAATCCCCAAGCCTCCAGAGTTTATTAATGAGCTGCAAAATCAAAGGAAGAACTCTGTAGTAGTAGTAGTAGTAGTGTCTCAAAGAATAAAAAATGCATTATGGATCAGGATAAAAAGTTCTTGATCCTAATGGATAAATGGCAATAGCTAATAATATGAAAGTTTCATTATTAAAATTCAGAAAGAAAACCCTAAACTCAAGTAGATTCATACCTCCTCCTTTTCGAAGAGTTGTGTCATGGATAATTGTATTGTGTTTCAAAATTTAAAAAATTGTTTCAAATATGTTAACAAAAAAATAGGTGCGACAAAAAATAGAAAGGTCTATGTATATTTTGTGTGTTCGTGAAACTTGAAACTTATAGTAATTAATACAGACTTTTTGAAGCAAAAACGGAAATAAAATATAGAGGATACAAAGGCATAAAAGATATCTTCAGATGAACTAATATGTGTTAAATCAACTGTATGTGATTTACACATATGTGTAAAGGCACATTTTATACCTCACTATTTAGGAAATTCCTTAATTTGCCTTTAGAAATAAATATAAATATAGTATAGCTGTTTGTGTAGACCATACAATCAAAAACTGTCATTTTATTTGCTTTATAATTCATCTCAGACTGTTGTTTTTTAATCTTAGTGAACAATATCTATACAAATAGATCTAGTTTTTAGCCTTAGCTGTTGGTAAATCAGTCATAAACTTTTCATTAGGACTGTTTATAGGGAAGGTGTGGACAGAAGTTTCTTGAGCTTAGTACTGTGAAAATGTCCAGGGAAAACATAGTGTAAGGGCGTTTGAAAATCAATTACGTGTTTATTTTTGTGGACAAAGCAAACATCAGTGTGGTATATTTTTATGATGTGTTGTACATCCATAGGAGGAAAAGATGCACTTAATGGTAAATCAGTTGTCTTTTTTTATTGTTGTGCATATTTATACCTTTGATTCATACTTCTGTATTTTGACTGATATTTCTTTTCAACTTAAGACACTGAAATATATTTTGTAGGATACAAAAGAAATAAAAACACTAGTAATATTAAGTTAATAAATGGCAAACACTTGGCCAGGAAAATATTAGTGAGAAAAGTTTCAACATTAATATTAAGAGTAAAGAACTTTAATGGCATTATGGTACTACTATAAGGCAAAAGGATTCAATCAGTGTACTGCTGAGTGATTCTTATTCCAAAAAGTTGGCTACACCTTGGGGTGTTGTTTCTCATAATGATTTTTGGTTTGGTTTGGTTTCTTGTTTGTTTGTTTGTTTGGGGGGTTTTGTTTGCTTTTGTTTTTTTTCTTTTGCAAACTATTTCATCTGAGAGGTAAAAATTCAACTAGCTAGCATGCAGGCTTGGCCTGAAATCTGACATTAGAGCTTGGATAATATTCACTGCTTCTGAAAGACATAGAAGTACTCAGGTAAATAATGGACACATCATTGTGCACACCAATTAAGTTGATTGACATTTAAATTGTACAAGAAGTGTAAATCTACCTCTCTCCCACCTGTATTGATTCTTTTGCAAATAGGAGGAAAAAAAATTTCCAAAATTTGCTATTTTCATATACCTGTATATACCAGCAGAGTTGACTGGATCGTATGCCCAGTCTTGAAAAATAAGTGAAAAATTCTCATCTGAAAAGTTAAAAATATGATTTGCATAGTGCAATTGAGAAGTAAATTTAAGAGCACAAAGAGGAATAATATCTATTTTCACTGAAAGTTTTCAGTCAGATGATGTACCTTTTTCATAGCTTTTCTTTTTGACCATTCTGCCCATAGCACCCAGGCAACTGTAAAACTTGAATTGCTATAGCTTAGTCTCTGCTGAGATACGAACTTGTCAGTCTTCTGTGTTCAAATTGTACTAATGTCACATATTTAATTGATCACCTTTGGGATTTGATTTACTACAGCCTGCTTTCTGAAATGGATTTTTTTTTAAATGAAAATTGTGTGAATCAACCACTTAGTGGTTATCAGCATAAGAGTCACTGAGGAGAGATAAATTAGTGGGTTGTAGATAACTGTGAAAGTTAAAGAATGTGATACATTTTATTTGTTGCATGCCTCTGCAGTTTAGTTACATAGATTTCTTAACATATACACCTAATAGAGAGAGGAAGTATGATAAAATGGATTATGTTATATATTTATCATGAATCGAAATGTTAACGATGGGAAAGTGGTTATCTGTTAATAATGAGGGCATAGAATTTTCCCAGATTTATTAAATAAAGGAACGAAACTCAAAACATACTGTAATCAAATAACAGGGAATTCCAGAAGCAGGGAATCAATCAGATGTAGGAATTCATCCCTTGTAAGACATGAAAATAAAATCAAAAATTATTTTTCAAAGCTTGGTCAGAATGGAAGCAAAAAGAGTGATCTTAGAGCTGCCAAATTGTGTGACCAGTACCTGAACTAACCTTTCAAAATACCTGGAATATGATTCTTTTGTCTCTCAGAATTTCAAAGGCCTTGGAAGATCTTGTTCACCAATCTAAGGCCGTACAAAGTCCTGTTTACACAAAATACACAGTAAGGTATCCAAACTTAGGATCATTTCTCAGGGTCAGAAATCGGTACCATCTGAAATATTTTATTGATGTGAGAAAGATAGTCCAGTTTTATAAAGTAGACGTTTTCAAAAGAATGAACCCCAGACTCTTTGCTGTTGAACTAAGAAGAACCTGAATGACTGAGCCCTGTAAGTCAAGCCAAACTCTTCAGTGGTATTTACTTACTGTGTGGGAGTGATTTGATTCTCTCATTTATCAGAATATATTGAAAGGACGTGGTAAAAATCCTCAAGGACCTATAAGAAAAACAAGTCATATACAGGTTGGGTTTGAAACAAACTCTAGATTTTGTTTTTATGAAAGAAAACTGAATTCTGCCTTAAAGTTCTAGGGACACCAGTTAGCAACTAATTCTGTCACCCTTCTTCATTCCAACCATTATTTTAGTTTCCCATTTATTCCATTACATCAAAAATAAAACTGCTTATTTGAAGCATGTAGCATTTACACATCAAATGTACTTTTTTAACCCCAAATTTCGATGAAAACTACTCACCAACTCAGTTCAACAAAAACAAGTTTGACAGAATCAGGCACCTACCTCTGGACACAAAATACTCAATTAGCCAAAAACGGCACACAAAGCTCGTCATGTTCCTTATGCCTTTAAGTATCTTAGGTCTGTATTTTTTCAAAGTTTGGCAGTCTTTTATAATAACTTGGGTTTACTAACAATGGTGGAATAAAATTACAGGAAATTGAGAAAGAGGGGATGCATCTTATGCAAAACCAAAACCCAAAAAGGACCTCCACAACCCACAAATACTGTTGATCTGATTTGTTTAAAATAAAGCAGTACAGCACAGCATCTCCAAAGGTGCTTTGAGTGTGATTGCTCTGCAGGTGGCAGTTCTGATATACAACTTGAAAAGATGTACAGAGTACGTAAGACAATTTAAAAGAGACTTTGCAAGAGTTATCAAAACTAAACTGATTTTATCAGTGCACTATTTGACTTTGCTCATTCATGCAGGCTGCATTAGAGAAGGAATGGCTAACTCTAGATTCCACCCGTTTCCCTTCAAAAACACTCCTGCTCTCAAACCAGCTGCACTGGCCAAAGGTAACATGTCACAGAAACAACTTAGTCTTCAGTCTTTAGTCGTTCCTTAAGGATATGCTATTCTGGGGTGATTAATATGACAATTTAGTGACTTAAAAACACAATTACTTTTAGAAGTCTCAGACTTCCTTCTCATCTCCAGATGCAATTTTTCTTTTAGATTTTCTTTCATTTGCTTAATTTTTTCTTTATTTTGGATTTATTTCAACACTTTACTTCACAGTAGCAGAAAAAAAGATGATGTGCTTCATCTGCACATTTGGCAATGGATTAAAAATTGCTAGTTGACAAACTACTTTAAAAATACTAAGATCTGCATTATATGACAACAGCTGAATGTTTTCAGAACAGCTAAAGGTCATCGAACTGTAATGTCTGCTAGATATTTGATAAACTTTGAAGTTTTGGTTTTTTGTTTTTGTAAGGTTTTCTATTCTTATTACAAGCATAGTATTACTAATGTTTTGTTTCCTACAATTAAGAGAAAGGAGTCTTATAAATGTACAATTTATTATATTTGGGGATGTTAAGTGTAACTAAAGTCACCTTTATGTCCTATTTAGTTCATTGAAAGTAAGGTCTGTAATGGGCATATCACCATTAAGAATCTTTTCAGTTATAGTGATAAACTCTGGTTTTCCTGCACATTTTTAACTCAAACTTACAGGGACCATCAGCTGCATTCCTTTTCTTTCTCTTAGAAGTTTTCTAGGCCTTCAGATTCCGGTGAACATTCAAATAGTTTGCTATTATCACCACAAGAAGTTTGGCAGTGTGCTAACAGACCACATCCATACTCAGCAGAAAAAGTCCATTTTCGTAGCAGGTAAGTTAAATTATATTTTTTTAAATTATGTTTATTTCATTTGGATTTGACAAAAATAAAAAGGAGAAGAAGACACTATTTTCTGATGCTTTTTCTACTTTTGGTTAATGTGGTATTACTGGAGTTAATATGTATTTACTTTCTAAAACCAAATATATTAAATTCAGTTGTTATTTTTCATTGACTACCATAACTAGGAATATTAGAATATATATGTGTATTTTTATTTTTTTACATTTGACAATAAATCATAAAAGTCTATTTTTTTACATATGTTACAAAATAGATGTTGAAATAGAGATCTTTAAGACTAGATAAAGATTAAAAGGGATTTCTAACACAGCTGCATTCTGTGAAAGGACTGAAATATGCTTCAAGTAATTGAAATGTAAACATTTCAAATTGATGGCAGACTTTTATTACTCGCTAAGATAAAACCTTCATGGAATATTAAAACGGAATTTTTTTGTATCATTTCCAAGCTTCAAAAGTGCCTTTAAAAGACACAAACAAGTTGCAGAATGATAAAGGCTGCAAAATAGTGTAACCCCAGACCCTTTCTTATTTACTTACCTTTCAGTACTGCTCTTATACTTTATTTCCAGGTCGGGGAAGGAAACAGTGTCACGGCTTTCTAACTGGAAAGAAAAAGAGAAATTTTTATTTATGTCTGAAAAAGAAGAGAAAATATCAGAAGAATGGTATGTTAAGCTCTGTTGTTTACACAGTGACTTCCAAGAATAGGTATAGTGTAGTTGGCTGTTCTTGCTTCCTTTTTTAAGTTCCACTTTTGAAGAATCTCTGTTTTCTACCAAAGTAAAAATTATTGTAATTATTTTTGTAAGTGTCTGGGAAACTATCTTAATAAGTTGCAATAATGTAATGTTAAGATAAGAATTGCAGCTATCTCTATAATTCAGGAAGTTTCATACTATGGATCAGTACTACACACCAGTGTTCTTTTCGAAAAGTGTATTGTACAATAATAGGCAGCTGCTGAAACATAATACATGTGAAATATTTAGTAAGTTATTTTCTTCCCTTAGGGGTTTTAAGGATATTTCTACTGCACAGCTAATGTTGAAGAGGGCCCATAAAATGAAACCTAAAAAATACAGTAATAAAAATTTAGGTAAGTCAACAGTTAAAATAATGGTTATATTGATGTAATTTTTCCATTCTTAAAATAGTGTCTCTCTTTTAAAAACTTTGCTTGTACAACATTAAACATTAATTTGAATAAAGGTGGAGTGTGATTCAGTAAACATAACTCAGTTTAAATCAGCATATTTAGATTTTAAAAACCATTCTACTGGATTTTGAAGTTGAATATTTGACAGATATGGTAAACAGAATTTTATTTCTTCCTGTTCATGTATCTGTTTTTCTAGATGTGGAATTTGTATTTCTGCATTTTGTGCTTCTTGTATTTTCTTCTTGGGAAAATCTTAGGTTAAAATTATTGACTTATGCAAGAACTATTTATGAAAACAACAGTTTGACATATACGAAATTAAATCATTAAATGTTTAAAATTACTTATTTACTGTGGAAATAGACAAAGCTTATCCAGCTTCTCATTCAGTTGTGTTCTGGTTCTTCTCAGATACTTCTAATGTCAATGAACCTTTCTTAGAGTCATTAATTGTTAATATTATATGCTAATAGAAATGTTGCTGGAATATATTAATAAACATATTAATCAAATACTGATAGTACAGGAATCATTTAAACATTTAAGACCCTAGTTGACAATAGGACCTAACACTAAATGGTCTTTAGAATATGCACCCTTATTTACATATATTTTGTATCACAATCTACACTCTTCTGCATAACTTTGCAAAACTCTTCTGTATTAAGTAGGGAAAATATTGAAAAATGTTTTGCTCTTTGAAGGGAAAAAATCAGCCAGTGGATCTATTTAAGCAAAGTGTTCTTCTGTATCATTTTTTCTGCTTTAAATACTATGCCTATGACTAGGACTAAATATGACAAAAAATGATCTATAGTTAAAAAAATAATAAAAAGGGTAGGTGACAAAAAGACGTAATCAGCAAACGATGCTTTGTGGAAATGAGAATATATGGATAAGAGGTTAAAGTTATTATATTGAAGTCTTCATAGCTTTCCATGGTGCCCTATCATGTAACCTTATTGAAAAAAAAAAAAAGTATCAGGTGTGCAGCTGAGGTTTTTTAATAGATATATTCCATTTTTGGGCCTCTGCATAATTTTTCAATGAATAAAAATCATTAGGTTATATCTTCTTTTCTCCATATGCTGTCTGTCTTATGTTAGTAATTAATCCAGTCATAGATGTCTGATTGAGCATATCAAATTTGCTGTCCTATTTTTGTTGTAGTTCTAATGGATTTCTTGGATATGTTTATGTTCACTTTGTTCAGATTATTCAATATGATGTATGGGTGTTGAGCTTTTTAATGTAATGCTTGGAATATTCTCAAAGTACATTGCTATTTTTAAAAAAAATTGAAAAAACTTTTGCCCAATGTTTTTATAGTTTCAAATTTTCTCCTCTTGACACGGCCTCATATAGAATTTTTTTGTCTTTCTGACTACTACATCAAGCACAAAAATAACTTGTGTATATAATTTGCCTGTATGGATTTCTCTGTCTGTCATTAAAATGACAGGGTTTTTTTCAGATGAACAGAAAGCATAGTTTCCAGTACCAAAAAGTATGACTGAAAATTTCACTCCATCCCTTTTCAGTAAAAGGTTATCATGCCAACTCTTCTTTCTCATACAGCACACTGAGAGTCAGTCCTCCCTTGGTCAGTAAGGAAATTATTAATGGAAATTGATAATGGAAATTATCAATCAAAACAAGAATTTTTATATTTAATTGATCTTAAAGCTCTGATCTTGTACTAAAAAAATGATCCTGATCAAATATTCTCCATGTGAAAAGAATCTCCACGTACGTAATTATGTTTTCCATCAGGTACATCCTCTGAAAGCGGTGAGAGTAAATAAGAGTCTTTTTGAGGGTCTGGTAGAACAGAGGGGCTTTTCAGTATTTAAATTGGAGTGGATACACCTTATCCTGAGGCTAGCCAGCTCCAGATCAGGAAACTGTAACCAGACCCATTAGGCTGCCAGTATCTTTCTTAGATCTCCGTGTGGTACAGCTCATGCTAGGTTACTTTTAGCAATTTCAGTGTAACTACGGAGAGACAGTTCACACTCTTAGGCAACTGCTTTGTGTTTAACCCTGCTGAAGCAGGAATTACAAGAGAGATTTTATTCCTTCTAATATTCAAAAGCAGATTGAAATTCATCTGAATAAGTAGATGTTTACATTGTCTTTTAATGGTTCCGTAGAAGTTACCTCCCTCACTGAAATGAGGTTCATTTATCTTGCACTTACTGACACTGCATATGGAAGGTTGTAGGATTTAGTTTTAGCAATACTATTTCTGTTCTTTCTTTTGGATTTCTAGGTCTTCAGTGTTATAATTACAACTTTCCTTTTTAGCTTTCTAATTTAAAATAGTTGAAGGTATGTTAACTACAAGAAAATAATTTTGTTTGTGATAAGCATTCATATCCACCAGAAAGTAAGTAACCAGCAGCCACTTAGAAGTGGGAATTATAAGATAAAAAGAAGCAATTTTTGATGTTACATCTGCTTACACGTCTGACTTAGAAGCAAAAGTTTAAGCTTTGAGAAAATCCAAAGCAACAACAATTCTAAAGGTTCTAGATACAAAGAAATTATAAGCTCTTCACATTAAACCGATAGCTTTTATGTGGAGATTTCCATATAATCCCAAACACATTTTAGATGCTATTGATCATTCTGTGTAAGGATCTCATTACTTGCAGGTAATGATAAGGTATTGATGGATCTTCTAGGAACAGACTAGCTGTCAGAGTATGCTTTCTACTTCCATATGCTATCAAACTCCTTTGCCTTAGACCTGAGATTCACAAATGCCAAGTGTTAAACCAGCTTGCATTCAGAGTCATACAGTTGCTGTTTAATATTGGCAAGACATCTGCTGGATTGGAACCTGGGCTGGACAGCCCTGAACAGCTTTGATTCTTAACATACTCAGGTGTGGAAATTTATTCCTTTTAATTTTCCATATAAAACATTTGTCTTCTACTCGTGCAACAGTGATGGTATCCATTTGATAATTATAGAAGTCCACATCTGAGTTAGTCATCTGCATTGTTTTATGGAAAGAAATTTCCTCTTAAAACATAATTCAAAAGCAGGCTACTTGAGTCTCACTGTAAAAGCACTTATAGTTCTTCATTGTCTAGACACAAAACCTAGAGTGGCTTGCTGAAGTACAGAGTTAAACTCTAGATACGTAGAAGTAACTGAGAAGTATCTTACCTCATATGTCTGGCCACATATCTTCTCAGGAAAGAAAAAAATATGGAAAATACTAGCAAGTGCACTGAATCCTGTGGTTTGTGTTACGAGGGACAGCTTAAAGTAGCATAGCCTTATAATAGGGAGTGATTCAGGCAAGGCTTATATTGCAGCAGACCAGTCCCACCAACTAATGGCCTTAGGGCCTGTATGCCCTAATCCACTACTGTTATGTATGCTCGTTTATGTAGTCAAAGAAAGTTGTGGCCTGTATTTTAATAATACCAAATGTATGCTGTGTCTGCTTCAACTATTTTTACTATAGAGTAAGATGATACAAAAAATATGGGCAAGAAACCAGAAAATTTGCAGCCAAGTAAAACTGGCATTATGTCAGAAATATTCCTGTTAACCTGGGTGCATAATATTCTATAGAAATTCTGATTCAAAATCTAAATACAGCAGATATTATTGCACCTCACTGTGCTTAAGTGACTGTGACTTATAACAATCTTAGCTTCCTAAAGATGTCTTGGCACAATAGTACCAAATTTCTTGCTTAACTTGGAATTTCCTTCGTTCTGTGGATTTTATATTAGCATCTCATAGTTAACTTCTTTTTCTTTCAAGATGGCTGAAAGCTTGTCTTGCCTACACTGATGTATTACTTCTTGTTTAACCTTTTCCTCTCCAAAAAAAAGTTCCCTTGTCAGTGGATCAGGCCCAGCCAGCATGGGTTTAGAAAAAGCATGTCCTGCTTTGACCAACCTGATCTCACTTTATGACCAGGTGACTCACCTGTTGGATGTGGGAAAGGCTGCGGATGTTGTCTACCTGGACTTCAGTAAAGCTCTTGATACTTCCTCCCACAGCATTCTCCTGGAGAAGCTGGCTTGGACGGGTGCTCTCTTTGCTGGATTAAAACCTGTCTGGATGGCCAGGCCCACACATCGGTAGTGAATGGTTCTCCATCCAGTTGGCGACTGGTTGCTAGTGGGGTTCCCCAGAGCTCAGTATTGGGGCTGGACCTGTTCAATATCTTAACTGATGATCTGGGTGAGAGAGTGGGTGGGTATTGAAGGCACCCTCAGTAAATTTGCAGATGGCACTAAGCTGATCTGCGGGAGGGCAGAAAGGCTCTGCAGAAGGATCTGGCCAGGCTGGATTGATGGGCCAAGGCCAATTGCATGTAGTTCAGCAAGGTGAAGTGCCGGGTCCTGCACTTGGATCTCAACAACTCCGGGTTGCACTGCAGGTGTGGGAAACAGTAGCTGGAGCGCAGCCCAAAGGAAAAGGACCTGGGGATACTGGTTGACAGCAGATGAACATGAGCCAGCAGTGTACCCACGTGGCCAAGAATGCCAGTGGCATCCAGGCCTGTATCAGGAATAGTGTGGCCAGCAGGACCAGGGCAGGGATTGTCTCACTGTACTTGGCACTGGTGAGGCCACACCTTGAGTGCCATGTCCAGCTCTGGGATCTTCAGGAAAGACATTNGGATCTTCAGTACAAGAAAGACATTGAGGTACTGGAGCATGTCCAGAGAAGGGCAGCAAGACTGGTGAAGGATCTGGAGCAAAAGTCCTATGAGGAGTGGCTGAGGGAGCTGGGGTTGTTTAACCTGGAGGAGAGGAACCTTAGGAGAGACCTTATAACTCTGTACAACTCCCTGAAAGGAGGCTGTAGCCAGGTGAGAGTCTGTCTCTTCTCCCAGGCAGCCAGGGACAGGACAAAAGGAAAAGGCCTCAGGCTGAGCCAGGAGAGGCTCAGGCTGGACATCAGGAAGAATTTTTTCACTGAATATGTAGTTAAGCCTTGGAACAGGCTGCCTAGGGAGATAGTGGAGTCACCATCCCTGGAAACATTCAGGAAATGACTGGATATCACACTTAGTGCTACGCTTTAGTTGACATGGTGGTGTTTGGTCAAATGTTTGACTTGATGATCTTGGATGTCTTTTCCAACCTTAATAATTCTATGATTCTATGGTAATACTTGATGCCACATAGGTTAAAAAAAAAAAAAAAAAAGTAAAAAGCAGCTGAAGTGGACCTTGATCACTAGAACCAGAACACAATGATAAAAACATTTCATAGAAGTCAGCAAATATTTTTTTAGTTCGAATTTAGAATTTTAGACAATTATTTTTAATTAAAGATAAAATAAAAATCAATAACAAACTCAACCCACCTTCCTCAAACCCACAAACCCAAAACAGATGATCTGTCATAACAGTCAGAATAAAAATTTGGGGCATATTATTATTCCTTGTTACACATTACATAAATGACCACTGATCTATATTTTCTTAGTAACAGAAAAAAAGCTACTTTTTTTGTGATTGTGTAGCAGTATCTTCTGAGAACTCCAGCCGTGGATGAGTTGGAGTTCTAATTGCTGTGCCATTATGGAACAAAATCTAGTCTTTCTTCCAAATGAATTTACATTATAATAAGCATCTGTTGCTGTGTGCTACTTTGTCTCATCATCTCTTTAAAGTTGTCACATTATCTTTATATTTTGCTAATTACAGGTATTGCACAACAAAAATGAATGGCAAACATTTTAATTTTCAGTTTTACGTATTAACGAGAAGTTTAAGAGTGTGGTGCCAGATCAGGCAATAATTATTCCTTCCATATTGTTTCCATAACTTTTCTTGCATTTTTCCAACTTAAATTCTGTATTTGGAGGCAGCCAAGGAATATACATTAAATTACCTCCCTGGTTTCTAGATTGCGAGCACAGATCATCATCTAATAAGCCACATTTAAATGAATATGCTGGAATCCAGGAAGATATTTCTATGATTTTGAACTATTGGACTCTTTCACAGTTCTCTGTGTGAAACGTAAAACATTTGATTGCTTTTCATCAAAGCATACATGCAGTTCATTTCCCTAGCTCACTCAAAGACTGAAAAGCAATAGTATTATGAAGTAATCTATGTAATATTGCCTACATTTGGGACTAGATAAAGAAAAGGACTCATTTTTAATAACAAAAGAGCTGTAGGCAGTGGTTGAGGTGATCCAGGTAGGTACAAATTCAAGTAGTCTGGCACTGTGTTAAATCCACGTAGATTTTTAAGTAATTTTGCAAAGATTCAAAGATAAATCTTCTGATGAAAATCTCTTAGAAGAACAGTTTCCATTATTTACCCTTCTTCCCGGTGCATGGAAGACTTTACCGCTGATATCTTTGTGCACAAATAAATGTTTGAGACATCTAACTTGGGGCTAATAACTCTGAGTGACTTCACTAAAAATCTTTGGTATAGTTTAACTTTGGACTTGGTGTTTTTGTAAAATTGAGTGGGAGGTCGGATTAAGGAAAAATGACGTTTTTAAAACATTTTGGAACAATGTCGTCAAAAGACTCACATAGGGAAAAAAATTATTTCAGGAATTATTTTAAATTAATCAAAGTTACTTTGGAAATTTTCAATTGCATTTTGTCTCAAGAGGTTTTAATTGATTTTGTCACTTTGTCTTTGGTCTTCTATTGAAGAAATACACTTGGTTTTGTTACTAGCATAAAGCTGGAAGAAGTTAGAAGTCTTTTTGTCGACACTGTGCTAGATGTTAGAAAAATTGCAATTATAAAAAGTTTTATTTGTACATTTTTATCCATATGTAGGACTTATATGGCCATGTATCTTAGAACTATACAAAAGACAATAATAATTCATATATAAAATATTTTTTAACTTCTATTATCTAAAATTTAAATGAGAACTTTTAAAGTATAATGTAATACAATTTCAAGATATTTTAATCACGAGTCTTACTGTGATTCACTGTCCCAAACATTTGCTACTCTGATGAACACTAGTCTGATACAATTTTTTTTTAGTTGGAAAGCTACTTTATCCATTTATACAGAGTGAAGGAATCTACAAACCTGGCAATCCAGTTTGTGAATAAAATTATCCCATTATCAGAATAATTCTAATAATCTACCTTTGAAACTAATGGAGCTAGTCATTATTAATTTTGCTTCTTGGATAGTTTCATTGAATTTAGCTAGTAAAAGTGAGTTAAAATTACTTTAAATATGACATCCTCCGGGTTAATCTGAAAGCTATAATTATCCCACAGCAACATCAGAGAGGCTCTTAGCCAATTTGAGATAACAAATTGTGAGGTATCACTGATTCTGCCTTGTGAAGAAGGCATGGCCTAAATCACTCCCTCCCCACTTGCCACAATTCCTTCATTAGTCGAGTTTGGTGCTTTGCGAGAGGTTAGCACCATTAAGAATGTTCTGTCAACCACATGCTGCTGCAGTGTGGGCTGACCAAGAACACTGTAACATCTTGATATCTTTTGCCAGTGCATTATCTCTTAGAGTGCCACAACCTATTAGAGATCTTCTCCAGGCGTGTAATTGATCTTCCCATTCTCTGGGAAAAAGCTGAGCTCTTAAGATCCCTTTATGTTCCATTAGTTTGGAATTGAAGTGTCTACTGCAGCTGTAGAGGGCTAGTCAAAACCAGCTTTACAAATTGTTGTTAAAATTCATGAGCTGCCCACCAACTTAACAGGACATTCTGATCCTATATTTCTAGAAATAAGAAAACCAACAAACAAAAAAGCTATTTGCTTTGCTGCAGTATTATCGTGGTCTTATAAACTCTCTCAATAAACACTAAAAAGGTCATGTGACGGACTCAAAATGAAGCACCAGACATAACTAGTAATTTCAATGTATTCTGTCTGAATGCTCTTTGAGTCTTTTCATAACCTGTTTTCCTGCTCTGTTCTGGCAGTGTCTCACATATTCATTTTTGCACACATGTGTCCTTTGAGAAAATTTAGATCCTTTCCCTGCCATTTCTACTTTCTTGATAAGCTCCATTACTTTTTCCCCTCCTAGTTACTGATTTCTACCCTTTTCAGACAGTTTTTAGTCATCTTTGTAGACAAGCTTCTTCTGCCTCATTGTTTCTCATATATCCCTACGAGTGGATATATCCGTTTGGGCTACTGTGTTCTTTTAACCATGTCAAACGTATTTCTTGTATCTTTTCTTTGGCATTCTGTTACTCATGTTACCTTGCTCCATGGCATACCTGCAAAACTCTATATACTTTGCTTGTCATTGCGTATCTGCTTTTGTTTCTACATTCTTTTCAGTCCTTGTTTTTTTTTTCTTTAATATATCACTGGTTTATTCTGCATTCTGCCCAGAATTTTCACATTCCTTCTATCACACTGTTTCCCTTAAACTCTTACTTTCCTCCTATGCCAAGCCAAAAATTCTTCTTTCACATCAGAAATAACGTGTGAAAATCATCTCTCCTGACTTGTGTGGTTTTTGCATCAGTTTAGCTTTTGTTAATTAAACTTTTTTTTTCCAATCTAGGAACATGTTTTATATAGATTTATATACAATTATCTACTCATCTTCTTTGCAAACTTTAAAAAGGAACAGTTGAGAAGCTAATCAAGATTTCATACTTCAGCATGTAGACTTTTGGGGTATTTTTTTATTTCAATTAGGATGGAAGATGGAGGAAGACTAGCTTATTATCTACAAGTGTCGCCTCAAAAAATAAGCTGCTTCCTGTTAACATTTTTAAGATGTAAATGTCTTGATTTAGAATGCTGTATAATTCTGGACCAAAAGTTTTAGAAACGCTGCTTGATATGTATCATGTTAATGTTTCTGCTTTAATTTCAAGCTTAAAATCCAGATTTTTAAAAAATATTTTCTGCAAATACGTGCTTCAGAGTTTATTTTTAATTTGGAGATGATTGAGCTAAAAGATCAACAGTGTTAAAATTCTGCAAAACAATGACTTTGATTCTCAGTTGCATGTGTATTTATATGGCTTTATTTTAGAAAGTGTAATCCTTTGTGAATATAAAACCTACTTTTAAAGGTATTTTCATTTATTAAGTGGCTAAAAGGTGAAAAACTGCTTGAAGGAATGAATGAGCTGGGTCTGACCTTTGATTTTAACTTGTTCTTGTCATCTAGACCCAGCTGTGCGCCTGGCGTTGTTCAAAAACAATGAAAATAAACATCTCCCTGTGAAACCACCAGGGAAGACACAGCCTATAAATGCTGGATACTTTGAAGGTATGAACAAGTATTTCATTTTATGCATATAAGCATATATATCTTACAATGTCTTTTAAACAGGCCTACTTGAAATATAAAACATTATGCACAAATAGAAGAAGGCAGAAGTTTAAGGACCTTGTCTGTTCCTGGGTATCTCAAGTTACAGCAGTGAAACATTTCAATTTTAATTCATTGTGGAGAGCAGGAGGTGCTCCTCGAGCTTAATTCATAGGGAGATGGAGCCTAAATTGTTTATTTATTGTTTTATTAATAAAACTTCATCATGAAAAATGTCAAAGCATATCACGGATATATAAAATACAAAGTACTAGAGTAAAACCTTATAAATTAAATATCACTTCAAATTCTTCATTTTTTTATCACCTTTTCTGAAGTTAGCCATTAACTCCTAAAAATCCTTAACATGTTTTTTAGAAGGTACTTTCATAAATATTCCCCAAAAGTCTGCCATTTGGCAGAAGGCGAGGAAAGAAGATTCAGCATGTAAATATGAAATTCTTTTTCCACAAATATTTAAATACTGATGTAGCTCTTTTAATGTTGAAATTCATGTTAAAACTCTCCTTGGTTTCCATACAATTAGAATAAGGCCAAGTCTGTTGTTGTAAATGCTCTTGTTGTAAGAAGATAATCATCTCCAGAGACATTGTTTTTATATTGTTTTGATTCTTTTTGCAACGCAATAGTGTACCGAGAAAGTTCTTACCTCGTTTTATCTTTTTCAAAGACATAGTCATATGCTATCTGATCTATTCCAAATTTCACAAAGTAAAATTACAAATTAAACTGTATTAACATTCACTGTATGAGAATAAAAATTAGAACATGTGTAAAATTAATCTGGATGTACTTGACCTGCAATTCAGTCAATTAACTTAACTGTATGGAAGCCTAGATTTGACTCATATTCATGAGTTCATGCTCAGATTTGTTTGGAAGAAATTCTTGGCAATTTCTGAAGAGGAAATATTTTTGCACTATTATTTGCCTTGGATTCAAGCATGAATTCACCTTGCCTATGGAAAGTCTGTGTATACTGCACCTGATTGAGCATTCTCAGTATCTCATAAATGTTTCTGTGGCATGTACTTGTATATGTCAGAATGCATCATGTGCTGAGGAAACAGGACATGCAGGCTGCCTGTGAAAAAGTGAATGTCCAAGACTAGAAACAATAGTAGAAATGTTCAAAACCATGTCAGAGATAAGCCTGATTACAGGTTCAGTACCCTAAAGTCAGTGTAGGTTTAGCCTAGCTTTCCTGCCACCAGTTTATCTGCTCCTGCCTGAAAACATTTCACTTTGTTCTGAAAAGCCGATGTACACATTCTGAACATTACTGAAGTTACTTTTTGAATTTATGGAGAGAAGGTACCGGGGCAGATTGGATATCAAAAGGCAAGCATAGTGGTGGCACTCTTAATTATCTTTCATTTCAAGGACCATTTTACTCCTCTGGCAGGCTAATAAACAGAAACTTTTTTTCACCACTCATGGCTGCTCACATGCCGTCTGCTGCGCCTTCAGGAAGACAAGCAATACTTTTCTGCTTGACCAGAATATAAAATTGTCCATCTACCAGAGGCATTGCTACTTCAGACATTATGTCCAGAAAATTCTAGGTTGTGAATTAGAAAGAGAGTGCAACACAGAGCATTTATTTATATGTATGTGAGATATCAACAGACAGAAATAGGAGTTTCTAAATTTAGAATCAGTAACTTTGCACCTGCATAGTAACTTCACAGAGTTGTATTGCCAGTAATGTCTTCTCTTGTTTCCCATTTCCCCTCTTACCTTTTAAGCATTTCTTCCTCTTTTGCCTGCCATAGATCTCTTCAGGTCTGTTCTGTTATTGGAGTTCTTTCTGTAATAAGAACGTACAATGTTTTCACTCTCTATCCATAAATCTTGTGGTCATTGTATTTTAAGTCGATAGAACCCAGACCTGTCCCTTGCGTGGTGGAAATAAACTTCCTCCATTCAAGTCCTTTTACTTTCACAGACTCATAGCGAGTCCTTGGGTAGAAAATTTGAACTCCAAACCATCTTCTTCATAAACAACTAAATAAAAAAAAAGAAAGCACATTCTATATATTCCTTCTTTATTTCTTTAAATTGGGAAATGGAGGGGAGAAGTCAACATCAACAGCAAAACAGCAAGTACACACGTGTTATCTGTTAAATAACAGAATCACTACTTTTGAAAGGGGATGCCCTAGGAAGTGAAACAATTAGAACAGTTTTAGATTTTCAGACTGGAACACATCATGTTAATGAATATTTAAGAAGAAATCTAGTTAAAATGTATGATGAATGTCTTTTGTCTTCATCGTGGTTTTGTGTGTAAGAGTACAAAAAAGACAAAAATGAATAAAAGCATGAGAGATATAAAAATAAAGATTGAAAAGGAATGAGGTTAATACCTGATGCTTTAGTTTTCCTGGGATTATTACTCTGTCATAATTTGCCTTCTTATTTTCCTGCTACAAAAGTTTTGATAAGCTGATATTCAAAATTTATTAATAAATTTTTAATAAATTTTGGATGAGTCATCATGCTTTACTCACTGATGTTAGACAAATCCCCACCAGGGACCATTATTTCACGTTTGTATCACAGCAGCATACAGAAGTTAGTCAGAAATAAACCCCTTTGTAATACATACATCATGCCAACAGCATGAGGAAATTTTGTTCTCACAAAGAGCTTACCATTTAAAAATATAAGCAGCATGTGAAGGCATAGACCATGGGAATGTAATTCAGTGCATTACTGTATATGTATCTGTATGTGTCAATACATTTACATACAATACATGTGTCTATACTCACACAAATATATAAACATATACCATGAGTATAAGTATAATAATTCAATAAACGTAGTACTTAAGACTTTTTATTTGTATATTTTCAAAGGAAGGTGAATTATGGACAATTACTCTCTGGTATAATTGCTAGTATCAACATGCATTTTGTAATCCTAACACTTTCTGTCGGATGCAATTTCAGTTTCTTTAAAATTAATTTAATGCATGGGATCATCGTATTATAGATACATTAAAACTCTTATTTAAATAAAAATATATTTGAATCCTTATTGTGACATTAACTTGAGTAGGTTGTAAAGAAAGCCATAGAATATGCAAGTGTAAATATGTATTTACTGTTTCTCATAACAAATTATACCCTGATCAAAAACCTGAAAACAGATGAAAGCCTGACTCGATGTACTCCTGATGATTTGCTGGACATTTCCTGGGACTGTGTATATTACACTCCTTTCTTTGGTGTGATAAGGTTATACTTCCATCATGGTTGTTGAGTTTCATTTAATGTCAGGTAGCTGACAAACAAAGTATGCCTTCTTTAATGAATATTCTGGTTCAATGAATATTCTTGGAGATATTTTTCTGGTTTGTAGATGATGACATTTCAAAGATCTCAAAATTTTGGAAACTTTATAAGGAACACAGATAATTGTCATAATTTTCTATTTTGCATCAAAGCATATTTTTAGGAGGCTTTATGACTGCTTGTCCTCTTTTTGTCTGGAGGCTATTTCAGTTGTAGATTTAATGTAAAATAGTCTTGACTGTTTTGGGTAAAGTACATCAGGAACTGAAGGAAAAATCTATCCTTGACTCCTCTTGGGAAGTTCCAATTAGTCCTGGCTGAACGTGTAACAGAGCATCTCTGCCATCTGTGGGTCCATAATTACAAGATCTGTAATTTCATTTACATAGAGGAAGGATACTTTTCTAGCCAACAGTGTGAATACTTAGTCCCAGTACAGCAGCTGAAAACTAAAGAATGAGCCCTAAGGCCAAGCACATTGTTATTCTACGAGCTTTGCAAACAGTGTGTGTCTTTTTGAGTCCTCTTTAATCTAGTTTCCTCAACGGTTTTGGTGGGTTATCCAAATAATTTTTGTTCAGTGGAATGGGAAGCTGAATTCCAATCTGTAGAGCAAGCTGGAAGAATGCAGTAGATCAGCTGAAAATCCATTCAAACTATCCAAGTATTATTTGAATACGATTCACTTTATTTCACAGAATTTCATATACTGTGCTCTATTTAATTTTGTAGGTTAGGTGATTTATTGGCATATATAGTATATTTATTTTTAGTCATATTCATATCCATCAGTGACACAACTACACCATACACTTCAAAGTGAAAACAGTGCAATGTGACTTCACCTAAAAATATGAGCAATGTTTTATGCCTGGAAGTTTAACTATATTAAAAGTGCACTAAGCTGTGTTGATAAAATATGTTTGCTGTAGTTTGGGAACCTGTAGTTCTAATTGGCAGTACTGTATTTCCTGTCATTTTATGCTCATGGTGACTAAGGAAAATATAATGGATATAGTGTTAAGACTTTTTTCACCAATACAAATTTGATAATGAATAGATTATGCTTTCTCAGGTGACTTTTAATTATGGCAATATTTATTTATTTCTGTTGAAATTGTCAGTAGAAATAACATTTATTTTTCAAGAATAAGAAGTAAAGTGAGCTTGTGATTATGTCATATGATTGAAAGATAAATATCAAGGAATCCACTTAGTCATCTGTTTTCCAGCTTTCTAATAGTTCATAATTATAAAACTCCTTATACTCTCAAGTGAAAAGCATTGCAAAATGTTCTTATAGATAATTATTACTAGTGATAATTGAAAGTGCAAATGTGAGACTTTGGAAAGCTGGAATTTAAGGTTAGCTATTAGTTAATTCTGAGAGTTCATTAAAATATTGTTGCATCTTGATCAACATAGTTTCTTAGATTTTCTGTATTATAAAATATGAATATATTGAAAAAAATGTGATATTTAATAGAATTTATATTGATTCAAATCACTGATGCTTGACAAATCACATCTGCATGACAGTTAAGAGAAGGTACCGAGCCTGGAATGCTAATATTCATCTTCATATGGGCTTTAAATGTTTTGTTGTTTGTTATTTAAGAGCATTTAAAAAGACGTTGAACTATAACTAATGATTTGTGTTAGTTGTTTTCATCTTTTAGAAATTAGCTATTTTCAATGGAGAAATATTAATGGCATCAACTCCCAGGAATCAGTGTTTGTAAACATCTATTTCTAAAGTAAGTCATCTTTTATTGATCTGTTGTCTCAAAAGGATTAATAACCACATTTGAAATCTGGCCTTGCTGCAATTCTATGAGTTGAATTACCATGTTTACAGTAAAATGCAACTATTACATATCTCCCAGGCTCTAAATTTGTATGTCACATTAGGGAAGCAGTTTCTAATCCATACAGCATTGACAAAAATGACAAAATAATGCATTTTCAGAGAATGTAAGATCTGTCCTGAATGTAATGAACATGTGTTACAGAAACTTGCAGTGCAGAAGGGGGTCTATCTTTTAAAGTCATAATTCTATCGCTTTGTTTCTTATTATTTAGTTTGAGCTCACACAACAGAACTCTGCATTGAAATATTTTCTCATTTTAAGGAATTAATGGCTCTCCACCAGCCCTTCAACATGTAAAATGAGTAGGTTACTTGTGTCCAGTACATCCAAAAAGAGCCAGGATAAAATAAACATAAGGAGTTGGATATCTTGGAAAAAATCTGTCATGGGTTTGGGTTAATCATCTCCAGAAGAAATTCAACTTGATGCCTGAAATGTAAGACTTCTTGGAGAAAGCAGTAAAGCCTGAGGCAGTGTTGATCTGAAGGAGTGCTCTCCATGGGTCAGAGCTGCTCTGCTGGCAGAGTGCAAACCCAGTTCACAACAGCGGTACGCTGAAAACTTGTAAAGGACTGCAGGGGCCTTACAGTGCACGCACTCAAGCTTCGGTTACATAGTTCTACTGGTCCAGTTTCTTATTATAAAATAAAACTGAAAAATAAAATCTGTGCCTAATTTTCTAGCCTCCTGTCTGTCAATGATGGTGTAGGATTTTTTCAGTATTTGTGGAATGAAGCGATCCTGAAATTATGTTTAAAAATAAATATGTAAAACATAATTTATGTGTGCTTATGCAGTGCACTTCAGTGTCTGAGTATTTATAAATGAACTAGACATATGACATACTTATATATGACATTTTTATTAATATTCTTGCTTTTCAGATTCAATTACTCAAAAAAAAAAAAATTTCTATTTGCCTAAAGTTCCTGAACAGGAGGTACTTGCCATAGATACATACCAACTAATATGAATTCTCATTGTGGTTCTAGTCTTCAGGGTTCCTGTATTCATATGTTCAAGGTTTCTGACCACATATTTCACCTGCCTGTTACTTTCTCTTTGTTCCTGACTCTGCTATTTTGCAGACCGTTGTAATTTGTGGTGGCATAAGGATTTTATTACTGCATGAGATACGAATGTGGTCTCTAAGCTAGAGAGTGTGTTTGTTTGTTCCAATAAACTTCCAAAACTAGGATTTTATACAATGTATAGGTGGTTACCTGTGCTTTCATAACATACTAATTTACCAGTTTTTATCAATCTAAAAGGAACTGCACACAAGAAAAAAAATCTTACTGTTCTTTTGCTAATAACTACCCAGTGATGGCTTCAATAGGAAAGAGATTTCACTCGAAATGTCATCAGAGGTTGAGAATTATTTTTTCTCATTGTTGAATAAGATGATATAATAGTTCAGATAGTTTTATTTGCATCTCCTGCAATTTTATCTCTTTTTTTCTCCTTTTCTTGGTATTTTATGTCCAAAATCTCTGTAGTGTAATATCAGCATCTCAGCCAGTGTAAATGTAAACAAGTTGATTCCACATTCAGATCCACAGCTTTTAATACTGCATAAGGCAATCATTTTAGATGAATAGATCCCTGAGTACCAAAGCATTTCAAATCCTTTTTCATTTGACCATTCAGTGACCTGATAACTATCTCCTGTCCTTAAGTAAGGTCATGACCCAGGTCTTAGAGTGCAAAAGACAGATAATTTTAGCAACAAGTTAAATCTAAATGGATTGGTTGGAGGGGGTAAGGGAGAATAGGTTTGGTTAAATTCCTTTAAAAGAAAGTGTTACAAAACTTGTATTTAGCATGTCCTGTTAAAAGTAATTGTTGAATTTGTTGCTGTCTTGTTTGTATGCCTGGGGACTGTGGTCAATATTGGGGTGGTTTGTTTATTTGCTTTGCTTTCACTGAACAGTACCCAATACATTTTTTTACACTTCAAAAAACAATTGCTAATGAAGAGGTCATTAAAAATGCATATTCAGATATACTCAAGGTGCTTTCCAAAATGAGCATTTCAAGCACTAAAATCATATTACTATGCAAATGGTTTTTATACATAGGCCACAGACTCTGTGTCTGTAAAAGTGTCACAAATGTTACATTGCACAAATGTTCCTTTTGCAAAAGAATTTCCATTTGGTATGATGCTATGAATAAGGACTATAACGTAGTCTTAGAAATACTTTATATGTACAAAACTTGTTTCAGTTGGAATCCATGGCACATATTAAATCACAATTAAAGGACTGTTTCCTGTAGCTATAGATTTTAATAACTGCATTATTCTAAGCACTTTCAGAGATGAAGTAAAGGAAGACCTTCACACCAGAGCTTTTAATTAATTTTAAAATATAATTTATTAAAGCTTACTTTAAAGAAATTTCTTTTTTTTCCTGTTCTGTAATGGGAACTATGGTGTTATGGACAATTAGTATTATCAATGAGGTCAGAGATCTACAGCATTCTAAAGAGGCCATTTTCACAAGTTTAATATTAAACACACATTGAATTATCTTTCTGTTTTTATAACTAATAATGTTGTTGTTTAGATATATCACATGTTTTGGTAGTGAGCAACATTTTTCAAGCAAAATATCAAAACAACACTAAAAAAATTGAAATAGAGTAATCTAAAATTTTATGCTGTTCAATACTAACTCTTATAGCAAAGTTCTATACTTTTTACAGATTTCATGTAATCCAGAATTGAATGTGTGGTGGACCTCCAAAATTTTACAAGGAATTCCAAGTATTTCAAGTATTTTAATGAAAATGTACAATCATGCAGTGATACCTATGTAACTTTTATGGTGTGTTATTTCTGTAATGTAAATTTTCCTACTTCATAACTTTGCAGTTCAATTCTTATCAAAACATGTTAGCAATTGCTTGAAATTCATAGGTTTGTGTTAGTTTGATGTATGCACTGGAGATATTTTATCTGGCTTGTGAGTATAAAAAAGGTAGCCATACGGAATTTTGAAATTTTTTTTTTCCTATATTGGTAAGAAAGGCTGCATTTCAAGATAATATTTTTGAATAAAATTTTGTTTACATGAGATTCTAGAATAGTTCTCTGTTTGCAGGTTTATTGTCAGGTTCCCAATCCAAGATGGTTGAAACTTCATAAATTACCATGTTTGTAGAATCTTGTAAATAACCCAGTTCAGACGATGAGAGAAAGAAATCCAAGTACCCAGACAAAAGAACTTCACTTTCACAGTCATCATTTTAAAAGTACATTATGAATAACTGTATTTTTTTAATGATTTCTAAATGCACATTGAGTGTCAGGCTTACTAAGACCCTGACTGTGGAAAGACACTTCTCTAAAACACATGCATGCTTTTCATTTTCTGATAAGAAGCAAGCTCAGCAGTTTACACTTTATGAAGAGACCAGTGATCTCTCTTGTCAGAGGTAGAATGTGACTTTTAAAAAGGAGGAATTTAAACTCTACTATGTATTTTTAAGTTAAATTTACTGAATATTTGCTTTAGTACCTGATGTATATTTTGTAATTGAGAAATTAGCAGTGAATGTAAAAAGAAAGGAAGCTATGTGCCAGTAAGCCAGAAAGTTCTGATTTAACCTACCAATGACCTGGCTTTGTTTGTTCAGATGACAGTTCTAAAAGTGTGCAGAGAATATTCCCTTTTAATACAGTTATTTGCCGCAAGCCGTGACCTCACTGCCTGTCGGGGAGCAGGTCTGAATTGGCCCTTTCTCTGATATCGTGACATTGCTTCTGTTGCCTCGATTGTGACCTCTGATTGCATGATACCCCTGAGAGTTCAATTTAATAAGCGTGACTCCTGACTCTTAGCCAGGTCTGCCTTCTTAGGTTTTGTCAGACTCTACTTGTAGTCTGGTCTACATATGCTAAAACCCTGCATAGGCTGTTATCATACTATGTGAGTTGTGTGCACTGTATTCGAAATTCTCTTTCAAATATCTTTCATTTATTGCAAATGGAAATGTTTATAAAATCTTTCTTGGAATAAATTTTAGAAGTTGTTTCTTTCACATTTATGGCTGCTTGGGATTTTCGGGTTTTATACCTTTGTACAGATAGTTACTACTATTTCACTAAATTACTAAGCATGTGTGTTACCCATGCCTCATACTAATTTCTTGCTTCCAAATCCTATTTCCCCTATGAGAGCATTGTGTATTTTTATGACTTCCCATACAGTATGTTTGTTCATGATAGAAATATTAGGGGTAAATCCCTTTTTCTTACTGTATGATTAATACAGTCACACAACAAGACAGTACTGATGAGCGCCCAGAGCACTGTAAGATGTAGTGACCCACGACCAGTCAGGTGAAAGCTGAAGAATCTGTTTGGAATCCAGGAGAAGGTGAGTAGAATTAAGACATTTTAAATTCCATTGAAAATAAGTTATCTTGGGTTTAGTGACAATTTTGCTACATCATTGCATTCTTTTCTCCTGTTTTCCTCCTCTTCTAGCCAGAATGCTGAAGAAGAGTCTGTTCTGAGACCTGGATGCCTTGAGGGTGATGATGCTATTCAGATATTTCTCCAATTTTAGTACCCCTTGATGCATTCACTGAACCAGAATACGGAGAAGTTCAAAGATTGAAAGAAAGTTTCAAGAACTGTGGTACAGGTCACAGACGAGTTTCTATATGTACTTACATGCATTTTCTGTATTCTTATTGCATATATGTACCCATTTTTCTAGCCTCTGTATCAGTACTCCTAACTTAGAGCTTCTAAAAAATTTATCTTTTCAGAAGAGAAGAAAAATCTTGCTAAACAAAATAATGCTTTGGGCTTACTTTTGTAGTTACATTAAAAATTTGTCTGTAAATATTGCCATTTAACACTTCTTTATTTCTTCAAGTGTTTTAAGAATTCTGTTAACCTTTTCAATCAGATTACTTTTTATTAAAATTGTTTATTTTGTACGAAAACTGTATTAGGATCTTTCTTACAAAACAAGTTCTATGTAAGGCAGAAAGTGGGTATTTTCTTGTTACATTCAAACTTGGCAATGAAATTGTATTCCTTCTTCTTCATGACAGTGACTGTTTGCAGTGAAGTAAGATCAAGTAAAATCTCAGTTTGGCCAGGTTTTTTGGTTTGTTGGTTTGGGTTTTTTTTGGTAGACAAATTCTCATGTAAGATTATGCAATTCTAATAACTCAATTAGTCTATAAGGTTTTAAAAGTTGTAGCATAATCATCTGTTTCCTTCTTCTGAAGTAAATAGCATAAGATTAGCTGCTGAATTTCCTTAATCTTATGTGAGAGTTTGCCTACCTAATTGAAATTTATGGGATTTCACTCCTCTCTGGATCAGACCTTAATGCTCTTTAAATTCCTATGCCATTTGCAGGAGATTAGATCATCAGCTGCAAACAAGCAAAGTTACAAGTGAACAACTGTTTTAACCTGTTGTTAGACGACTGGTAAAACAAATTACAATTTTTAATTAATTAGTTATGGCTGTCTTAAAAGCTATTGCAAATATAAACAGAATGCACATGAGGTAACTTCACCTATTTGGAATCATCATGGGATTTAGGTTGTTCCCTCCTTTTCAAACAAATTTTATATATATGTATATAGAAATACATATGTGAAGTCAGTGAGTAGGAGAGTTTGGTAGCAAATTTAGATGAAAAAGTTTAGTAAAAAGAAACTAACTTAAATACACATACAATAAACATAAACTGTTTAAACTCAAGATTAAGGACAGTTAAATTATGTTCACAAATAGAACTAGGGGGTTTATGCTGATCTTCTCACTAAAAAAGAATTTGAATAAAGTTCTAAACAAAATTCTATAAAAGAACAGGAGGAGTCAGGGCTAATTTATTCCCTTTTCAACTGATTTCTTCAATCAGTAGGTAAATCATTCAAACCTTCTCCGCATGTATAGAGAAAACCTGTGCCATTATAACTATAACTGATCTAAAATCAATATAATTAAGTCAGTTCCATACCTGGGGATACACTTGAATATATGTTGGTTTCTCTCTAATTATATACAGTGTTTCGATTCTTGATTGTTTTCATGTGTTTACCAGCTGAAAATCGCAGTTTAATTAATGAAGAAATCTATACAAATACTAAGCTCTTTGAGACATATGTATTGAGAATTAACATGGGGCAGTTTGTAGGCAAATTGTGGTTTTCTTTTGCTTTTTTTGCCTGACCTTCTTTACAAATGGAAGTTGGGGGTTTTTGTAATAACTCTACAAGACGCTGGAATTTCGTATTGTTTATTGTCTTCCATGATGTATCAACCAATTAAGTATAACTCAATAAGAAGAATTAGTACTTTTATGTCTATATTTATTTATAGACACTCATAAGTTTAGTGTATATGGTTGTTTTTAAGCTGGATATAAATATATAAGAATTACACACAATCAGGGATTAACTCATTTTGTATGTAGAGTCGTATGAAAAAGAAAAGACTCAGAGTCTGAGACTTTTTTTTCCATTTAATTCAATGAACATTAAATCAAGTCTTGTTTATACAATATTTGGCATAATGATAGGCCTGATCTTCAGTGTTACCTCTTGGTTTTGCTATGAAGTAAATTAAACAGCAGCCTTGCACTCAGTGTAGACTTTGTGTGTGTATTTGACAATGGAGAACAGTTCTGCTGTTCCACATTACTGTGCTGACAGAGCTGTGGATTGTTGTCACAGTATCTTCATCAAATACCAGTAGGTATTTCAAGTCAAGATCAGAAGTTAAGCCAGAAACAGTTCTGCTCAAACAAAAGAAAAGCCCTTTAAATTAAAAAATATATAATATGTTGATCTATCATATATATATTAAATATATTGTATAGATAGAATGGATAATCAATCCAGAATCATTCATAAGTAAACTACGTATTGACATTAGTACAATAATTTCATTATTTCATTTACAGTGTTACTATGCATGAAGTACCAATTATGCATGGTGCTAGGGCTCATCATATGAGCTGATGAACATGAGTCCTTAAAACAAGTTCTTCTATTTTTCAGATAAATTTCTAGAATAAAAGTGTATTCTTAAGAGTAAACATAACAAAGACTTTTTAAAAATGAAAATTCTGAAGTTGTGACACAAAATTGCATGTTTTAACTATTCAGAGAAAGTATGGGAAAATTATTAATGTGATGTAAGTCAGCTTTGCTGACTAAATTCATGCTACTCCCAAGTAATGACGGGGTTTTTTATTTCTTTTTAATACTTGGCATATGTATCTTCTTGTCACATAGAAGCCTCCAGTTTTTATTTTGAACAAAAGTTTTGTTGGGTTTGAATTTTTCAGTCCCTTTCTTGTACTTTTAAGTTCTTCACTATATACAAAACCTGCCTTAATGGTTTTCAATAAAATTGATTGTATTGTGTAGTTTTCCCCTCTTTATAGTGAACAACATAGTTGTTAGACCTCCTGCACTCTTACAAAATGTTCCTTTGTACTTGTTATTTTGAGAATTCCTTTGGAAGTTCTTATGTCCTAAATAATTTTACTTGGTTTATTGAACTTAGAGGAAGGTATTCCTCTGGTTTGGACTACATATAAAGTGATAATATCTTCTTGCTTGGAAATACCGTTTCATCGCTGAGCAACTAAACACTTGTGTTGAAGTTCTTGACTGCTTCTGTCATTTGATTTTAAGAAGTGGGAATGGATAGAAATAAAATCTATCAAACTATCCTGTAAAAAAAAGAAGGTTTTATGTTACGCATCTCTTATTTTTCTCCTCAACAGTAAAAAAATCCTCTATTCAGTAGAGAACATCCATCATTAGGGGGTTTATTAATTCTCAGAGTTTATGAGAAAAACTAGAGATAGGATGTGTACTAGGCAGATTTTAAATTTGAGACACAAACTATGTGAGAGTGTAGGCACTAAGGATGAACAAAATAGGCTCAATCTACTTCCATCTTATTTATACACCTTACATTTACTGATTGGTAACTAAGCATTGAAATGCTGAACTATTTGAAACATTTTTTTACTCCTCTTGATTTCTTTGGTTCTTCAAGAGCCCTGACTATCCAAAGATCTCTTGGTAACTGTTGGCTGTACTCCAGATTTACTTCTCAGCAGGGCTGTTGATGAAATTTGCCCATGCAGAGTGGCTGTAGCGGGTGCTATATAGACTACAGAACACTGTCTTCATAGAAGACTACACAAAAGAATAACGTGAAAGTATGGCATAGCAGTGTAAAGCCTTTTATGTTCTTTTTGAATTTGTAAACACCTGAGTGGATCCTGAAGTGTGCTGATGGCGGGTAGTAGTTTACATCAGGAACTCTTCTCTTTCTCTGCATATGGGTAGAGTATCACCTTGGTAGTTTCTTCATTTTTGTACAGTTGAGCTTTGGTTTTGGCAGGGATGGTTTTGGGTATTTTTTGAAGAACCAGCTTAGTTTTTCAAACATGAAGAATTCCATATTTGAACAGTCATAAATTAGCAAAAAAAAATTGAAATGAGCAGTTGCCTGTGTAGCAGCTTCCTGTACATACCGGGTGAAATAGTTTTTTAGGTTTATACATCAATGCAGAAAAGTGTCATATGTCTTAGGAAGTACCACAATATGAAACTACTATTGTTACAAAGAAAATTATAGAAGATAAATAAGAAATTGTATTTAACATAAATGGAGGAGTACAGGAAGTGATAACAACCCATAAAAGTTGCAAAAGTTGGTTAAATTGGAAGGAACAGTGTTTAATGATGTCTTGATGTCAGTGCTAGGAAAATGAACCTTATGAAGCAATTCAAGTGGAAATGTACCATGTTTATAAGAAGAGTAAAACACATCAGCATTTTAATATGGAGTAGTAGTTTGCAAAGAATTTGTGTGATAAGAGGGTTGCAATAGAAGAGGTTAAGTAATCAGGACATATTGGAAGAACTTCTTTGACACTATTGGAATATGAATAGAGAGAAATAAGTTTAAATGATGTGTTTTAAAAGTACACCATTGAGGATGAAATAAGGCTTAGCTTTGCCTCAATGTGAGAAAAAGACAAAGTTGAATATAAACAGTAAACTAGGGACAGATAAACAGTAGTGTTGTATTCTGTAGGGGCAGGAACATATAGCAAAATAGAAAATAATGGGAAGGTACAAGTATGAAATCCTGTTTCCTTGAATTCAGAAGCTGAAATTAGTATGTTTTCAGTGGTTTAGGAATCTCAGCTAAAGGATTCAGCTTTTGCATAATCTAATAATGTGACATCAAAGAGAGAACACAGAAAGCACAGTCTGAAATATGATAACTGCTGAAACAGAATTAACTAGTTGGTGAAGACATTAGAGAAGAAAAGGAGGCTTGCAGTTCAAATAGTAATATAGTAGGCCTTATTTGTAGTTTGAAAAAAATAGAAAATACCTGTTAAAAAGAGAAAAATGGCACAAGTTTTAGGAAAAAACCCTCTTTTAATTTTTTTTCCTTTCACTAGCTACTTTTATAATTTTTGAAAGACATTCTCTTGTACATTGATCAGCACTCCCATGTTCAACACTCCTTATTGATTGATAATTGATAAAGTATTTGATAAAGCATTTTTAAGCATCAAAAATGATGTAGGTCATAACCTGATGTAATATTCTTGTAATGAAATTCTGTTTCATCCTTTATTCAACTGTGAACTCATACACTACTATAAATATTTTTATTTCACTCATTCTGATCCTAGAGATGAAGTCGATGTAGTCAAAAGTCACTCAGATGAAAAAATACCTTCTAAAATTAACTAATATGTCAAAAGAAAATGTTTTTAAGGTAGAAATGTGTGTACCCCATTATTTAAAAATGCCAGACCTGAGTTGTAGGTAAACATTATTGGGGAATGCTGTAAGTTTCAGTAAGAACTCTGTACCAATTACTGCCACATGATGCTGCCACCTGTCTGGAAGTCACATATATATATATTTTTGCTATAAATAGATTCACAGAATACCTGCAAGTTTGCTAAAGACCACTCTAAATACCATTCTTTTTCCAAAACAATTTGGGGCCTGTTGTGATTGCTATGTAATGGATGGCAGTATTTAGTGACTCCTGACAAAGTACACTTCTGACAAATGTGTGAAGCTCTCTGTGGAAAAAAAAGAAATTACTCTCATTTCTCTTATATTCTAGTATATGAGTGGGTTTTGGGGGTGAAGGGCAGTGGGGGTTGTAATTTTTTTAAATTATTTTTGTTTTCCTGTCTGTATGCAGATACTTCACTTTTTTGCCTTAATAGCAAGAACGACACATGTCATTCTTACTTTCTGTTTATTATACAGACTGTGTCAGAAATAAGGCTTTTTGTTGTTGTTGTAATATGGAAAAAATGAGATAAAAAGTTGGATCTTAGATTTGAGATTTCAAGGTAATTTATAAATGTGTAATACACACAATATATAATTGTATAGAAGACAGTAGAAATTATAACCCCTCACAGGGTAGATAATTTTATTTTCAATAAGAATATTTTTGTTTGGATTTTGTGCATTCATACACATACTTACACACATATGCCCTCTTATGATGTATTTCTGACCAGTAACTTATGCCACAATACTGACAAAGAAGAAAAAATTAATGTATTAATAGCATAGACAATAATTTTATACTCAAGTTCAGCTACTTAATTCCTATATTATGAACACAATTTCCAGAATACATATTGAGAAAATTAACTCTGGTCACAGATTTTTTTTATTAAGGGAGGAAAACTTAGAATGCTGAAGAATTTCCAAGCCCTTCTTTCACATTGTAGGTCTTAGGTTTCTTAGTATTTTATTTGTATTGTACTCCCTATGAAGGAAGGTTTGAAGTGATTTAAATCACCTTCTAAACACAAGATTTGAAAGGTTCAATACAGTGCAGACTTCTCCATATATTTCTTTATCAAGAAGCATGACATATTAAAATTAGACCTTTTATCTTCCCATCATAAACAAACAGATTTGAAAAAAAAAAAATTACTGTGTTGAATCAGTTTCTTTAGCATCCTCTTGCCTATGAATTGATGAAGAGTGGAATAACTGTCATTTACAACAACCAGGATTGGTGTTTTCTGGGCACAGAACTTGAGTTCACCCTGAATGCAGACATTGTGTAACCATCCTCCTTCCTTTTCTATGCTGCCTTGTTATCAACACCTGTCCTAGCACTGGGGAACATGGGTTTCAAGTACCCCTTATCCTGATGAGATTTGAATCTGCAGCTTCCATATGCCAAGCTATTCCCTTGGCTGTGTTTAGTCCACTTTTAACAGTGACAGCTACAGCTGAGGCCACAAGATCCATATATCTCAAAGGAAAACCTATAAGAAGAAAACTTGACTCCATGCAGAAGTTAGGGCACTTTGCCTGAAGTAGGTCATAGATTCTTTGCCCTTCTCCTTTAGCTCACTTAACAGATTACCCAGAGACAGTCTAATTTAAAGTATATAATAGCAATAAACTGAACGTGAGTCATACTGTCTCAGAGCATGCTCAGCAAACAGATTTAACAGGTGAAGGATGGCATTTTTCTGGATCCCAGAGTTCAGGTTCTTACAGGCTTGCATGTGGATTTGGTGACCCAGAAAAGAATTTGTTGCTTTCCTGTAATACTCAGTTCCAGAGATATTTCAGATGCCTACGCTTTTCCAAGTTCTCTCTATTTAGATGCTGGCATTTTGTAGGAAACTGCCAGTAGGTGGCCCTGACTGCTGCGTTGTATCTGGCCTAAGTGCACAGTATCTGTGCGCATGATTATTTGGCAACACCTAAAAATCGTTACTGTATTAATGCCAAGTGTAAGACAATTCCAATCTTAAATTATTAACATGTGTGTCATATGAAAAAAAAAAGGTCAAAAAGATTGAAATCTTAGAGCGATAATCTAATGAGGGTATGATACTTTAAATACCTCTGAAATTAATTTGGGTTTTGATGCCTTCTTTGATGTATTTTTTTTTCTTTGATTGTCTTAGAGTTGTCCACATTTAACAATTAAAGATCATGGGTCTGATCCATTTCAAAGATGCAGCTCTTTGGAACTTCTATGAGTGTTAATACTTCTACAAAATCAGGTCCAGGTTTTTAAAAAACACATAGCCCTAATTTAAGAAAGCTACCAAGCAAATGCATGTTAATGATACTGGTACACCAGATTCTCGAATGCATGATGTTCATAAGTGGAACAGAAAAGTGATAATGCAGTGTTTTAATTCATATCACAGATTTTTTTGGTAAGAATTAAAAAGCTAGAAATTACTTTTAAAAGTAAGGATGCGAGTATGTTCCAAATAAGAAAATAGAATACCGTTTTCTGCAACATTATAAACCAATTATTGAAGATCATCTGCACATTTGAGAGCAAAAACCACTCTTAACACTAATATGAACAGGAATATTCTGTCTAATAGCATATATAATTTCAGGGAAGAAAACCCTATTGTGTGCACTTTTGGTCACATTTTTGTTTCAGTCGTGTTTCAATAATCAACATGAAAAAATAAAAATAAATTAAAATAAAAGTTTATTAAATAAAACCAGTTGTGTTTCAAACATAATTAAATCAAAAATTGAAACTGCAACAAGGGAAAATTATTTAAAATAATTTTGGAAAATAAATTACCAAGTTAAAACTATTCATATTTTTTGTAAGCTTTATTATAGCTTGTTGTACGTTCATCTTCTTTCAACCGTCACTGACACACATTCTCAGACATGAACTTCTAATACTGGTTTATCCCCTATATTGATTTCCCTTTTAGCAGAGAAAAAGATAAAAACACTTTAGTTGAATGCGTTAATAATACAAATAATTTTAATAGCAAGAAGTATGTATCTTTAGAAAGATGATAACACTGAGCCAACTTTTCTGTAAATACAGATAAGAAAAAAACTAAATGTGTTTCTTGGGAGTTTATTCCTCACTGGAGAACATATGCAAAAGGCTTAATCTCCAGATGAAGTGCTCTTGTGAGACACACTCACAATGTGTCTTACTCTTGTTATAAATCAGCATCTGTCTTCAAATGAAGAGCTGTAAGGATACCAGTGTAGCTGTGGGCTTGGGACCTATAAATTTTCAAAATGTAAAGGTTAGAAAACTGTACTCCTGAACCAGGAAGGCAATATCATAAATTTAGAAAAAAATAAATAGTTCCCACTTTAATAAAAGAAGCTGATGCACAGTGTAATTATGAGTCTTTTAATATTTGGCACTGATTGAGTAATTCACTACTTGACTTTTTAGTCAGCCCTCATACCCTCATTTGCATAGATACAGTGACTGTCCATCCAAGATTTTCATTTTCTGTCTTCCTAAGGAGGTAAATGGGAGTTCTTTACATCAGCTAAAGATAAATTCTTCTGCCTAAGTTCTAGTCTGTAAGTGACTAGCAAGACATATATGAATTTATAGTCTGGACCAGGACCTTGCCTTGAACACATTCAGTCTAAGGAATGGATTTGGTTTCAATAAAGATTCCCTATACTAAGACAAATAAACAAAAGACGTTTGTATTTTAGACTATGAAATAAGCAGCTATGATACTTTAACTCAGAGCTAAAATTTGAAAGCAATGAGCTCACTGCAAAGCTAGGTAAAATGCCAGTCAGGAGTTACATTTTGCAGTTTTTGCAAAGTAAATTATAAGTTTAAAAAGTACTACAGGTAATGTACCAAACTTCTTAAAAGGTGAATTGGTGAATATCCTGTAACTTCAGTTTATAATGTCAAAATATTAATGAAAACTATGGCACTTCTGATACCTCCGTCCCTGCCCCCGCCAACCCTTTGCAGTTACTGGAAGTTAAATCATCCACAGTGAGCAAATGGACTTGATCTTAAGCTGTCTTTGCTGGTTCAAGTGTTCCTGCAGTTTAGTAAAAACCTTCTAGTAGCTGCTGCATTCACCTATCAGTGAGGAAAGAAGAATCTTCGAAAGAAAAAAAAAAAGGAATAACTAGCAACGGGGATGATAACTCAGTGTTATCTGAAATGACATCAAAGAGAAAAACAAGAAACATTTGTATCAAAAAAAAAAAGTTTCAAATGTCTCATAAAAGACTTGAGTTGAAGGTGCTAAAAAGATATAACCTATAAAGTTGATGTATGAGGGTAGAAAATAAAAAATTATTCTAATCCATTAATGTCGCCATGCAACAATGATGGCTCCTCTGCAAAGTCTTCCAGCTCTGGCAACCTCTTCCTTATGCTTCTAACCATGTCTGTTATTCAGTGGAATGGTCCAAAAACCATGTCTGTTATTCAGTGGAATGGTCCAAAAACTGAAGGATCTCCAGAACTGTACATTTTATTTTTTTTCCATAATGTCACTATTTTATTCTCTATCTTTAGATGTCTTTGGTGATCCAAAAGTAGGTAGTAATTTCTGAAAAATAATATCATAGATGCAATTGCTTTGCAATCCAAATCAGAAATTGCCATTAAAATGTCTTAAATGTCTTAAGAGATCATATCAGTAAAAGACAGATCAGAGTTATAAGATTGCCATGTGTCCACTCTTGTGTATAATGGTGATTTGTTTTTTTAACCTTATAGATTGGTATGTAGAATTGTCAGTACAAATTATTGTATATTTTTAATTATGGAGATAACATTCATGGCAGCTGTGACAAGCAATTTATATATAATATATACTTCTATATGAATTTCATAACAAAGGATAGATTTATTTCCCAATGAAATAAATTCATTCAGAAGGCCGATATACATCCCAAAAGAGGAAACAAACCATAAAATTAAAACTAATATAAAATTATTTCTTAATCATATCTGAAGAAATTTTAAATAATTGGACTCTGCATGAAAATGAATTGCCTTTTTTCTTTTCCAAGAAGCCATAGGTTCCAAGTTTATCTAGGAAATCTTGAAGAAAATGTATTTTAAAATAATGATGAAAGACAGGAGCATCTTTCTTCTTCCCCAGGTAAAAAATTTTCTCAGCTGGATACTACTTTACATGAGAAATTACAGAGAAAAGACTTCACATACCAATGGCTTCGTGCACAGCTTTTGGATTATGAAGCAGCCAGTTCCAGAAATACGAAGTGGTGAGGTCATTGCCTTTAAATTAGATATTTTTTTATTTTAAATTTGTCTTGTAAAGTGAAACCTAAGTTAATAGTTCTAAAACAAACATGACTTTGCAGCTAGCATACAGTACACCATATTTCCAGGTCCCAAATATGGCACCCTTTAGAACTGGCTTAGTAGCCATTGTATAGATACTTCCTCCACATTGAAATTGAAATTATAAAATGTTCAGAATCTTACCATAAGTAACTATGTAGTTTTACTTTAGCAATGCAGTGGTTTTTAGACTGTAAAGAGTGTACAAAAAAGTGCTTATTCATCATATATTTTATAATGTTATTGATATATATTATGGTTTTATGTAATTAAATCAACTGTAACATTAGCTATATTGTTAGATTTGATTAAGGAAGTTAAAAAATAGATTTTTTTAAACTAAATAATATGTGTTTATATTTTGTCTTCAAAACATAAACCCAGCGTTTACATCTTGTATACTACACTGTACTAAAATGTTGTAAACATGTTCCTTCTGCATTCAGTTTTGGTTATTAAACAGTAAAATGTCAATACAATTAAGGGAAAGGTTCATATTCCCTAAACTAACATGAAGACATGGTAAGTATGTTTTGGTCATAAATTCAATATAAGGCATTGATATCTTAATGAAGTCATTAGTAGACACTATGCCAAGCATCTCTAATAAAACCGAACAAAGCGTCAGTAGGCAAACAGTGGTTTTAGTATAATAATTTTATCATTATTTTCATTAAAAATGTATTTAATTTATAATTAAATGGGCTGAAAATTGTTCTGCCTTGTGCAGAAAAATATACCACATATCCAGCTTGTATCAATGGCTGTAGAAACTATATGAAAAACATGTTCCTTAGGAAATATTTATCTGGCTTTGCAGAAATATTTATCTTTCAGTCATGCTCCGTAATAGAGACATACTGAAAGTGTTTGGTTAAGATAATTTCCACGACTTTTAATTTGAATGAAAACACTGGAATACAACATGTAATGATGTTTGAAAGTAAGAAGACACAGAAATTTATATAAAAATATTCTTAAATGTTATTGTGCTACTTCTGCAGGTGTATGCTATGCCCTAGTATTTGTACTGACTTTTTTGAAGATCATGATATCATTTTTTAATGTGCTAAAAGTCCAACTGACCTCCATTCAAACTTCATTGGTAGACAATTTAAAACAGCTGATATATTTATTCAACTGAAAACAATTTTATTCCTACAAAAAGTAATATGAAAACTGGCTTTTTTACAATTTGTGTCAACACATACAAAAAGTCATGCTGGTTGGACTTACTGACATTTATAATTTAACTCAGTATTCTATCATTTGAATAAACAATTGTTAATTATTTTTTTAAAGCAAGTACAAAAAACTTAATAGGAGTTGCTCTGATACTTTATCAGTTAATTTTAATTTCTCTGATGCATCTTAATCATGGAATTATTTTAAATAATTAAGCAGGATTGTTGCCTGAAAAGATTCTGTGCAGGTATTTTAGTGAACCCAGTACAGTGGGAGTTACTGAAATTTCTATTCTACATTTTTCCCAGCTGTTTTTTGCCTGAGTTAGATCCTGCGATATGTGACAATAGACAAATACAGCTTGTGGTAAGAACTTGTTTCTTTGTGAGATTTTGCAGAATTTAGGTATTTCCAATCCATACCTGGTGTAAAAACAGGAGCATTTTTTGATTAGTATAATTCTGTAATGTTATCTCTGTTTGGCAATCAAGTCATCCCCTGAGGGAGATGAGAAGAAAATATTTTTGCACAGAACCCCATGTACATACATTGGGTTCTAACTTCATAATCTGACTCTGAGTTTGTTTTTAAGTCATCAAATGCTGCTCTGTGGTTTTTAAAGCTTCTAAATCTGCATTTTCAAAAAAAGTTGAAAAAAATTAAATACGGTTCAGTACCAACTCCATTATTTACTGAAAATGTATTCTTGTCAATTTAATAACTTTAAATATTCTCAAATTCTGTATATAACATAGCTAAATCATTCTACTATGCCTTCAATGTCATTTATTGAAATACAGTAAGTTGGAATTGTATATTGATACGGTGACATTATTGAAAATATTGCATGAAATCAGACTTATTCCTACAATTTCTTTTTTATATTTTTTTTGCATCTTAAAATGCCGTCTGCTCTTTTCATGATTCACTCTTTTTGCAGCATTTAAAAAAAAATTGGATTTTCTGAAACAGGTAGTCATGTAAGTTGGCAGGAGGGGAAATGTGAGCAATTTAACAATTTGAAGATTTACAAAATTGAAAGACTCTGTCAGAGATACCCAAAAGTTCCTTTAATTGCGAGCAGTTGTGATGCCTACAGGCCAATGTATACTCGCTCAATTTCTATACATACAGGCTCTACATTTTAATGCCAAATTAGCAATATTCTTAGTGATATGATTTTGTGTGGTTTAAAAAAATGGGGCAAAAATTTAGAAGCTAGGCAGAATTAGTGTTTTATACTCATATACCTGATGTATGATATTGCATAAGTATTTCCCAGTTAGATGATGTGTCGTATGCCTCATTTTGTTCTCTGAGCAATCTTGCCCCTTTCTAGCCTCTTCCTTCCTTAGCTTCACAACCTATGCAATTTGCATGTTTTGGAAATGATTCCATAAACTCTCCTAAAATTCACCTTTGAAAAAAAATGCTTTTAAGCCTTAGGTGTTACTATTATTGTCTTCTTTAAGACAGATTTTGTCAAATATTTTTCTCTGGGAAGTGTATCCAATTCTTAGGTTCTTCTAAAATTTAAAGGGCTGAAATCATGAATCAAATGCTATTGTGGGGTTTGATTGCAGCGGCACCAGTAGTTATTTGTTAGATGGAGTCTAAAACAGTAATTTGAGCAAATCATAATTTAATAACGTTATCTAAATTACATATTATGTAATTATTGGTAAGCATATGTGCGCATAGGTAGATTGTATGTTATTTACACTAAGCGGTTCTGCCCGCAAAATACTGTTGCAATCCCACAACAGCATTATGTGGTGTGCCCGCATAACTGGCAAAGTTATGGAATTGTCACAGCCTGTGCCACATAATAACATAGCTGTTCCACATGAATGAAATACAGAGAAGAATGCGATAGCGGGTTCAAAAAATAGAAAATGGAATAAAATGTATCTCTAATGCAGAAGGCAGTACTATACAGGCAGTGAAATAATGATGTGGTTTGTACACACAGATGGCTGGAGAATTTTGGTTTTAAAATTTATATGAGTTCTCTTTTAAAGGTTGAAATGTGAACATACTCCTACTGCTTTTGCACAGTAGCTTACTTAAAAGCTATGAAATCATGATAAAAATAAAGTTAACAGCTGCAATCATTATCAAAAAAATTCTTGTAAACTGAAAGAAAGTGGAAAATATATATTAAAAGCAAAGAGAGAGAGAGAGAGCAAGCATTGGAACAGGAAAGCACTCCTGAGCATTTCCAGTAGTTTATTCCTATGCCATATGCTCTATCATGAGGGTTTCTGATGTGCTAGACAATCCCTGCTTTTTATGTGTTCCATAAGCCTGCATTCTGAAAGTTTCATATAGTTTTCTAAATGATATTTGTGCACATTCCAGTGATTTAAGACTTTCTTTTGCATGGATACAAAATGGCATTTCAATGATTGCATTGGGGATTATTGCTTTGTAGTAACCTGCAGTAAATCTGAGACCTTTTTATGTTAATCTTGGTAATTTTGATGGTTTTTCTCACTGGTAATACCATAGAAGTGCTTAGGAAGGCATGCTGACTTACAGTTTAAACTATTTTAAATTAATATTATTTTGTGGAAAGCAGGTAGGATACACTTCCTGATTCTTTTTGTATGAAGTTTAAGTTACCTACAGGGTTAACCACTTCACTATTGATCAGTATCTCCAAATCATTTAGATGTAACTTGAGTTCAAAAGCACCTTTTATCTCTGAGGGTTGCAGAACATCTTGATAATTTTACTTAGAAATAGACAAATATACAGGTGCAAAGCTGTGCTCAAGGCAAAGATTCCTCCTAATTGATATTAATTTTCAATTAATTGTTAAGAAAGGTTTGTGGTAATAAAACCAATGGCATAAAGTCTGAAGAGTTAACTATGGTGATGACTACAGGTGGAAGTCCAATACTACAGTCTGTGAAAAAATGTGCCAGTATCTTAAATTTCTTCCAAACCTTGGTTTCATAAATGAAAAAGGGAAGGTTTTAATTAGCTTCGGAGGACTCTCAGTCATCTTCTTTAAAAAGCCAAAATTAAGTTTGCTCCAGTGATTAATACAACCTTAAATATTACTCTGACTGTAATAGGGTAAAAACACCTTTATTTGAAATAAAATAACAAATATTTTACATCTGAGATCAAGACAGCCCTATTAAAATCTAGCATATAACCCTGAATATTGTTGTCTACTAGATAATGAAGCCTTAGTTTCTATGATGGTAGGGATTGGATAATAATACCATGGAAAGGCTAGCTGTATAAAATTCTGTGGCATCCTAGATCTTTGGGAATTGGGACATTAAAAAACTTTTGCTCTGTGTTGAAATAGGTTAGATAGAAATAAGAGTGATGAGTTCCGTTGGTCTGAATCTCTTTGAGCATCACAATCATTGCATTTTTCTACTGATGAAAGATTAAAAGCTTTCAGCTTAAAGATTTTGAACATAGGAAGCTCTCACAAGCTTAAAGCAAATGTAAATATTAACGCCAAAAAATAGAAATTATTTGCAGGGTAAAACTTTTTTTTTCCCAAAGTTTCTTGACATTGCTATGGAAGAGAAAATAAAATGTTGATGTTAACAGCAATAATAAAGACTAGCTGTGCAAAGCAAAACTTTAAAATCCTTGTCATTAAACATATAAAAAGTAAGCATCAGAAAATAAGGGATAAACTTTCCGTGCAGACACAAAGGGTATGCAATCACTAAGGAAGAGTGTAAAATCTCTGCATCTTTAGACTTTTTGGTTTGAATATGCGTGGACTTTTTAATGAATTTTACATTAAACAGTGACTGAGTAAAGACAAGGAAATGAAACAGGTCTCCATTTCATCTGAGTTCTCTAAGTTAGACTGGACTACAAAGCCTGTCTGCATTGGTGCAGCGCTGCTTTTGGTACAGTGAGCTGGTTTGAACAGGAAGTCTGGAAATCGTCTCCTCCAGAATGGCCTACAACTTCATAGTAACGGCACTTCCCTGAGAAAAAGGGAGCTGTGGGCTTTACCCCCCGAGGAAGGAGCTGAGACCCAGTCTCTCGGTACCTGGTTGAGCAGTCTTGCTAGTACAGTGTTAGGCAAGAGTTTAGTGGCATTACCACTAGCAGAGTCTTTCCTTTTGTGTAGTTTGTTTGTTTTTGTATTAAAAAAAGAAATACCCAGTTAGACACCTAGCTTCTGAAAGACACCTACCTCTTCAGCCCAGAGAGAGGAAAGACTTCATCTGCTTCTCTGGACTTCACCTCTGAAGGTCCAGAGACTGGAAAAGAATATTCTTACGTTTAGTACTTCCAGCCGACTGACTCTGCGCTGGGGATTTTGTAGACCGTTCATCAGCAGTGTCTAATTTTTCCCCATCATTTTTACTGGCCCTCAGTATCTAGTTATTGTTAGAGGCTGCTTTTGGTGCTGAATAGCTTTTCGTTACCTTCTTCGGTAAACGTGAAGCTGTTTCTGCAAAAATAACAATCTGCAATTTACAGTGGGTGGTATCTTCCAGGTCTGTTTTTAAACTTTGCCCTACATGTTCCCAAAGCAGCATTGCTAAAATGAAATATGATTTTCCTTTTTTTGGGTCGTATTTGCGTGCAGGTAACATGCCTCATGCCAAAGCATGCCACCACTGGATCTTAGAAGTTTATGATTAATATAATACTCTTGCCTAAAGTATAATTAAAATGCTGTCTGATGGTTATGGTTAATTAGCAAAAACCTAAAAGATTAAATTACTCACTGGGCCCGTGACTGATTGAAGTGATACGTGTCCTGGATAAAGCATAAATATTGCAGGAAATAATCCAATATGACATCTCTGACATTCAACTATAACTTAAATTATAGACTGGTCAGTAAATGATCTTAAGCTGTTTAAGGTTTCATCAGCCCTCTGCAAGATTGATTTTCTTCAAAATTACTGTACTAAAATGTTTTCTTTTGTTGTTGCATTGACTCAGATCACAAACCACAATTTTAAGATCGGCTCTTATTTACAAAAATGCTTTGACATAGTGCATTTGTTCAGCCTAGGCAACAAAAAAGGATTGTGGTATCATTTTGAAGAAGGTTGTTTGACAGACCCTGTTTGTTTATTTGGAGTAATGTGAGCTACATTCAGAAAATGTTATATTTTGTTTCATGATTGTGTACATTCTCTCCCACTGCTTCCAGGCAAGCCCTGTAAGCAGAGAAGACATGGATTTAGACCTTGTTTCCATGGCCAGTGGAAGTGCTTTGACTGAGAACAGAGAAAAAAATAAGCCGCCACACAGACACTCAGCAAGATCCTCAAGTAAGTTATGGTTCTTTTCAATATCAGTATTAAAGATCACTTTAAAATGCTACATAGAACTGAGCATGCTTGGAATCCTTAATAACACATGCTGCTTAACTTTCTTTTATATCTAAAGCATTTCATATATTTACTACAGTTTTGTTTAAAAACTTATATATCAATAGAGTTTCCTCTTGTGATTTTAATGGGAAGTTCCCTGCCTTCTCATGTCTGAGTCCTGAGAAGATTTTCTTTTCCCTAAAGTATGAAAAAGATTTTTTTTAAATCTTCCTCTTACATTTTTTTTTCCAAAAGAGCTGTGAAAAATGCATGTTTTGTTACCTGAGCACAAGGACACGTATCACAAATCAAGGCACAGATTTCTGTCATGTTGAGTACTAGTTATGCTGTAGTATATGATCCCACTGAACTTACTATAGCTCAGTAGTAGAGGATCCTTTTAAAGCCTTATATTTTTACCACTCTAATACCATAGAAGGTAACAAAAGAATCTATATATAGAAAAAATGAAAATAAAAAATTATTGAATGTCATAAAATTACAGAATTTTAAGTTTCTTGTCTTATTTTGTGTAATATAACTGAAGAAATGTTAATATATTTCTGATAGTATGACATACTATATTTTTCTATTTGTGTACGTCTTTTTCAAATAAATAAAAGTATAAACCCCCCAAAAGCACATTACAGAAAATATAAGCTGTATTAAATAACTTCGGCAAAATTATCAAAATTCCTAAAACTTTTGAAGTAGTGAAGTTTCTTGAAATGTTGTCAAAATAGAAATCAGGTATTTCATATAATTCGTATATATAAATTGCGGGATTTACTTTTTGATTATGTTTTCATATATGCTGAATTGTCACTTTCAATGAAAAACAAATTAAAATTCAAGAAAAACATGTAAAAATACTCGAAATCTCTATTTTTCTGACATACTTTGTAAAGGCTTTAGAATAAAGATTTATTTACATTAGTTCACCACAAGCAAAAATTAATAGTGACTCAATATGTTTGTGCTTATTCATTTGATTTACATTCCTAAAATTAGATTAAGTAAAATTATCATCATAGTCTAAGTTAATTGTACCTATGGAGAAAGAACATAATTCTTTCTTTGTGCCTGCCATCTTAGAAAAGAACAAAGTGTGTCCCTAGTTTTCTTGTTTCTCTCCATTGCCTAATGATGAAGCCACACCATTTAAATTAGGTGAGATTCCTAACTACTAAGATCCTGAATTTAGATGAGATAACCCTAAACTACTGATGTCAATGACAAAAATACCATTGTATTCATATATCCAGAATAGAATGTGTCCATATCTTGAATAATTGAGTTAAATAATATACACTTTCAAATTCGTGTATAACTGCTGTTTAGACTGTAACCCATATTGTAACTCCATCCAAAAATAAAGTGAACTCTTTTGACATGTAGAACTTGCCTGTGTGGATCTTGGGAACAGGTTTTTCTATGGAAAAGAAAAAAGCATCATTGCATTACACCTTCAAGAAGGAGAGATTAGGAAAGGAGCCAGAAAGAACAACCAGCTGGCAGAGTCAAAAATGTAGGGGGGTGGGGGTGGAGAGAGAGAGTTTACAATGTTTGCTAATATGCTTTCATAAAATACACATCTATTGCACCATACCTATGTATTCATTCTCCTTTCAGTAGTCCAGAAATTAAGGGAAAAAAGCCTAGGTCTTATGTCTTTTTACATATGTTTCTGCATATGCGTCTATGTAAATTTTATCATCATGGATTTAAGAAATTAAACAGTGGTGATACATTCAATTGTATTGCTTATGAGATATAAAACCAAACATTAGTGTCACCTTTGTACATTTCATGTGCAGTATAGAAACATGTTTATTACTTTAGTTCTGTTTGCCAAAGACTGTTGCTTTTCAATGATCAAAAAAAAATCATTAGCCCCATGATATCCTTAATCTGAAAACATTATGAATTTGCCTTTACTGAGAATGTATTTGTTATAAAATGCTTTCCTGTTCTATAGTATCTCTTGGTTTTGCCTTCTGAAATACTAAATGAAGATGCCTAGCAACTGTTTAGTTGTGATTTAGTAGGTGTATTCCCTTTGAGTTAACCTGCAGTTGTATTACAGATTATTATAAAAATGCTGTGACCTTAGAGGTGCTGTCACTCTAATAAATTATTAAATCCAGTTCTTGTACCATTTTTTCAGGGGATCTCAACCTCAATGATTTGAAAAGCTTTAATTAATAAAATGTTACTGCGTTCACTTTCCAACATCCATAGTTGTGGTTGTTCCTCAGAATTCAATTATTGTTAGGAATCAAGAGCTGTGATTTGGGAGTCTCGTACATGTTCCTTATATATAACTTGTAATTTAGAAATTGTATTAAAAAATTGTTGAGATCTTACAGACTGAAAAGTAAAGTCTAGAAATACAAAATAATGGATTCTTAAGTATATTTACCAAAAAAAACCCTCTCAAATTTATGTGATACTGAAATAAAATACCTTTTAGATATATAGGGTAATGTATGAATGCTCATGTCTTTGTTAAGACAAAACACACAACACTTCAAAGTTATGATCCTTTCATTCACAGGGGATTTTAGAAAGGCTAAGTCAAGTTTTTAAGAAATATTTTTGGGAACTTCCCAACTTTTATATTCTTTCTATATATCTTTTTTTCCAAAGGCAGGTTCTTTGAATTCTGGATTAAACAATTTTAAGTTTTTTTATAAGCCAAATTTCCTCTTTTTTCTAAAAAATTTGGATGGGATAGATTAATCCTAAACTAACTTAATTCTGTTCCTTGACAAAACAAAATTAATTAAGTAATAAAAGGAATGCTTTTAACATAGTATATCTCTGTTTAAGGAAAGCATTTGTTTACTTTAAAGTATTTGATTGGCTTCCCTGTTACATGTTCAAAGGGAAAACTAACTGTTCATTAAATTGACCAAATGTTTAAAAAAAAAAAGTATAACTTAAAGAAAGAGTAGCCATTGTTCAGCTGGAGTAAATAGTTATCTGTCTAATTTAGGACTTTGCTTCTGTTAATGGCCAGTACATTATGATCTAAGAACATACTTTTATGTTCTAGAAGGAATATAATATTCCTTCTGGAAATCATAGTTATTGCTTTACGCTCCCTAGTAACTATTTTGTCTTTTCTATTTCTTGAGGTTATTTTTTTTTGGGTGGGGCTAGTTGGGGGGCAGGGGGTTCTGACCATTCTTTATCATTTTTATTAACTCCATAAACATTGGTGTGAATTTCTGGTTGTATTTTTTTTTTTAATACTTTCCTGAACACTAGTACTGTAGTCAGCATTAAGTTGCAAGATGGGCATAGAAATATTTTGCAAGAATTAGAAGTTAACCTTTTTTTATACCTAGCTAGAAAGTATGCTTTTTTACATATCCTAGTATCCAATTTGTGGTAGGCTATGACAATAAACTACCTTCTATCATCTTAATTTGTTCCTGGCCAACCATTGTTGGACCTTTAGATGAGTCTCCTACATATTTACATTGTCTGTCACCACAATTTTGTGGTTTTCTTTTCTCTGCAAATTTAAACTTTATTTTCATTATATTTGCTTTGAGAACTGCAATCTCCTGACCAGAATTTGAAAGTGAAATGCAATGGGAGCTGTGCCTCTAACTGTTATTTAAAATGCTGCCCAGATTTCTTAATTCTTCTCCTCCCTGAATTCTAGCTTTTCAGGAAGCCTCTGATATCAGTAAAACAGTACTTTCCAGGAAAAAAATTTAAATAAATTAGGACCTGAACCTTATCATTCCTTTATCACCCTTTGTTCAAAAAATGGACCCATGCATATCTCCACTAAAAACTATTCATCAGTTCTAGTTCTTCAATAAATTCAAACTTTACTACTGTTAGTCAGTGAAATTAAATTAAGTTTAATTATGCCTTTCTTACAGTGAAAAGTCTTGCAACTCAGAACAAAAAACACAGTAACTTTTATTTCACTTTCTTCTTAAATCTTATTCAGTTCTTTTTGCTTTTGACAAAACCCCCACCTTGATTATTTTTGCCTCCCTTTCTTTCATAATGAGAGTTGTTAGAAACCCTTCAACTTTGTTATAAGCCGTGTTTGGTACAGCTTCACTTTAAAAAATTCCTGCTTTCCTGTTCCTTTCTTCTTAGCATCACTATTGTCTATGTATTCTTGTTCAAGGACTGCTGTCTTTTATTTGGGATTTGTAAACTCTCTCGGTGTAGTAAGCATCTCATTTTTAAGCTCGCTGTGAATTTGCTCATATTTTACTGAGGGATTTCTTGTGCTTTTTTTTTTTTTTTAGTGGGGATACTTACGTGTATACATTCTATGTATTGGTTAACTATCAAACAACATATACCTAATCTTTTTGAACAGACTACAGAATGACATCTTAGAAGATGCTGCTTAATTCACTTCGAGGTTGCCTATTAAAAAATTACCTAAATGCAGATTTTAAAAGGCATGTAGAACTTGCTTTCATTGAATTTAACAGGCTAGGGAGAAAAAGTGATACATGATCTCATGTAATTTCATCATCTGTGTTTTCAATTATGAAAATAATTCAAGAACAGATACACAGAGGCATTTTCTAAATTTTAAGTGCTTAATTTTACAGCCTTCGACTTATAGTCTTCTACTAGGGTTTAGGAGTTCTTCAGTGCGAGCTTATAGTTCACTTAGATACCCACTTAGAACCATGGAACCATTAGACCAAGGATAAGGATTTCTGTCTTATGATTTGAGTAAATAATAACAGTTTTATGTTTCTTTTGCTGTAGGATGTTTGTTAAATAGATTCAAAAATATTTCTCAAGTCAGTGCTCTGAAAGGTCCAGTAATTTATGTTAGGCTACTTCAGATTGTTGCATGGGATGGTAGAGATGTGTCTATAAAATCTTCTTTCTCAAGGCACTCCTTCTTTCCTTGTTTTTTTCCTTCTAATTTGTCTCTTTTTCATTGCTGTTTTTTCCACACCTGTGTTCCGTAATCCTTTCTTTTCCTATGAACAGTTCTTGTTTCTGTCCTCCAATTTATTGCAGCATAAGCTTCCTTTCCCGTTCACTCCATTGAGTCTTCTGTTTGTTTATGCAGATCCCAGTCTGATTATTTTTTTCCTCTTTTTTTCCTCTGTTTCTTTTTGAATCCAGATTATTCCTGACAGTATTCCTCAGATTCCTCGTCTTCTAGTTTAGACCTCCTCCAAATTTGTCCTGGTTTAGTGTACTGTTTAGGGAGCTCTTGAGTCCAGTCTCTTAATGTACTTATTCTTTGTGTTCTACCTTATTATTACCTGCATTTTCACTTCTTTTAATTATGTAAATTCTGAGAGTTAGGAACCATCTAGTGCCACATAATCCATCTTCTTTATTCTTACTCAATTCTCCTTTGCCAGTTCACAATTTTCTTCTTCCACATGTTTTTCTGTCTGCTGTGTGTCAGTCTCTTTGTCAAGTCATTCTAGTCTCTTGTGCCATCCGTGCCAGGGCATTGTTTACCAAGTTAGCTTAGTTTCTCTCACCTTGATTCTGAGTCAGTCTCATTTCTCTCTTGGATTTCAGTTGCAGCCCTTTGATTCTTCTCTCAGTCTCCTTCCTGTAGGAGTTTTGATTCTTACCCTCTTCATGGTTCCTGTAGCTATTCTCCATCTGCCACAGACAGCATGAAATGAGCAGGCTTTTGAGTTCCCTGACTTAGCATGATCTTCAACATTATCTTTAGGAATAGTCTTGCTTAGCTCCATGTAATATCATGGTAAAGCATGTTTCCATAGTGATTGGTATTTTAGTGAATATAGCCCAAAAGATCAAGAATTCCTTCTCTGATCATGGAAAAACTTCAATATGTATATACTTGGTCCAAATCTGGACATATCCTAAAAGGAATGCTCTGTTATTTGGTAGATTTCAGGTCTCCTCTGCAAACGGCAACATAAATATTTTATGTATTTTATTAGAAGTGACTAACCTTTCAGAAAATTTCAGGCAGACACTCAGTTTCATCCTAAATGGTCAAAATAGGGGAAATAGATAAGGAGCTGAAACACAAAATAAATACTGAGCTTTAATAGTCAGTGGTGCTGAAAGTCTTTTTTGTAGTTAGAAGAGTTGTATTTTACAGGAATGTATTTGGAGCACTATGTTTATTATGTTTATTTTAACTGCGTGGAATGGCAATTAATAAATGTTTATAATATAGTCTTGTAAATGGTTATCTCTTTCAACTCCATGTGACTGAGTCACATTTTAGATTTCAGATTATTCAAGTATGTAATTGTCAACATCATCTAGTTAGAAGAGCATCAATGTTTGATAAACAAAGAAATTTAAGTTCATTGTTTCTATAAAATTTTAGAACTAGTCTCTAGTCCTACCAACATGAAGTCATGCAGATTTACAAACAAAATTCACCATCTACTTACAAAAAAAAAAACCAAACCCGTGAGTATATTCTTTCTTCAAATCTCCATACGAAAAGGAGATATATCTTTACATATCATGTGGTACGTCATATAAATTGATCTCCAGACTTTTCAGTGCTATTTAAATATAATTTTGAAATTAAAAAATATAATGTAAAATTGCAACACAATAAATATTTTTATGCAAACAATGCAACTAAAAAAAAAAAATTCCAACTTCAAGATAGCCATAAGTAACATTATTAAAAAGTTAACTTTTCTGATATTGTAGCATTTACCTTTTTCACAGACCTGCTGAACCTACCTTCTTTCCAGAGCTTAAATTGATGTAAATGCTTTGCTGCTATGGATTCGTTCTGGTCACTTTCATTAAAATGTTGAGGTTTTTTTTCCATGCCTTCTTATGGTGTATTTGCTTTTAAGTAATACAATATGGTAAGGACTTTGAAATAAATTATATCTCCAGACACACAATGTTAGGTGGATCGATAAATGTCCTATGACGTCTACTATGCATCATAAAATTTCTATCATAACCTTTTTAACAAAGCTTTTCTTCTTGGACACCAAGAATTTCATTCAAAGCATTTTACATATTGCATTACTTATCAAAACAGAGGATATGTAAACCTTGACATTTGTTAAAAGACCCAGGCTTTAACAAAAAAAAGACCAGAACAAATCAATAGCAGAAAACAGATTAAACAACCAAAAAGTGACTGCTTAGAAATAGAAGCATGTGACATTACCCCAAGACAAGCTTTCATCACATACTCCAAAGAAATAGTTTTTTGATATATACAGGCATCTGAAAGTCTCTCAGACTGTACTGGAGCTTCATATATTAAATTGTTACAAGTAAATGAATGTACAGTAAGTAACTGTTAGAGTATGTCTTCCAAAGCCTGCTTTAGTATAGGAAAAATTAAATTGCTTTTCTTGGCTAAGATTTGTTCCCACATCAGTGGGTATTAGAATAACCATGTACCATGTTAAATTATGCTAAATATACTTGCCAGGTTCTATTTAATTCTAGTACAAGTAATGGTAATAATAATAATATCTGTTGTTGTTGTCAAAAATAGCAGTACTGTGTATAGTAAACTCAATGTAATTGTTCTAATTTATTTTTAGTAAACATGTTAGTTTACATTTAATATATACCTAATTTCTATTTAGTAAAGATACTAAAGGTAGTATCTTGAAATGGTGTTAATCTTTCTGTTGTTGCCTTTGGGCAAGGCCCACTACAAATACACTTAAGGAACATAACATGAAATAAAAGTATTGTGATTATGCTTACATTTATTCACAAATGCACATGTGCATACCTGTTTGTGTATGTATGCATACTAATGAAACATATGCCTCTTTGTAGTGAAATACGACTCTAAATGTCACCTTTATGTTACCAATTAAGAAATTATGATAATAGTAATTTGATTCACTCATATGCTAGTGTGTGAACCATTCATTTGCAGGACACATTGCAGTTTAGGGGAAAATGGAGATACTGCAAACCTAAGCTTGCCATATAAACTTTATACATCATTAGTAATGCTGTAAGAGAAATATGTAAGGTCCCTCAAAAAAAGCCCCAAATCAATAAATATAAGAAAAACAAATATAATAAGGATTCACCTGCCTATTCATTTTTAGATGTTTTGGGGGTTTTCGGAAAGTTGGGTTTGTTTTCTGGTTTGCTGCTTTTTTTTTTTTATCCAAGACTGTGTTTTTAAGGGACATTTCTAGGTTCCGTCTATTAATTCAAAGTGCCATTGTCATCCCTTACCAGACTCTCTTGTCTTCTCTCATGCTCTTGATCTTGACAGAATTCTAACCATTTCCTAATGGAGGTGTCTTTATTGCATATTTCTGAAGGAAAAAAATTGCCTGTTTGAAAATCAGAATCAGAAAGTCTGTTGTAAACACAGGTACTGACAACAAAGTCACTGAGTTTTTTTAGTTTATATGCAATTTTTTTTTACTTCTTTCAAGATTTTACTTAGATGCTTACTTTACACTTAAGTGCAAAGCTGTTCTTGAGCACTTGTGAAATACTCATACCTAGATTTTCACTGGAATAGCAAAAGACATGAAAAGTAAGCATAGTAATTTGTGGGCATATGTATGATCAATTAGGTAAGTCCTGTATTTACAACGCATTCCATTCATTATTGGATTATCATTATTGGATTAGATATCAGGAAAAAAAATTTTCACTGAAGAAGTGGTCAAGCATTAGAACAGGCTGACCAGAGAAGTGGTGGAATCCCCATCCCTGAAAATGTCCAAAAACATGTGGATGTGGTGCTTAGAGACATGGTTTAGTGGTGGACTTGGCAGTGCTGAGTTAATGGTTGGACTCCATGATCTTAGAGTTCCTTTCCAACCTTTATGAATCTATGATTCTACTCTTACGTTTTAGTTAATCTTTCTGTTTGGTCTTGCATTAAATTCTAGGAGAAAGAACTGCAGCAAAACCCTTTCTCATATTTCACTAATACCTTCATTATAAATGAGGTTTCTTTTCTTTAGGACACAATTTTTCAATCATAAATTATATTTAAGGCATTAGCAGTTACAATAGCCACTAGTGCAACATCTGAGAAATAGCTATGATATGAACAGGAGTAAGCAAACTGCACTATGGTTTATGATTTATCTGTCCTTGAGAATTCTTCTTCAGGGAATAGGCTGTTGTTCTCCATGCCAGCTCTGTCTCTCATCAGTCCAGTTAGACCAGTAACTGGAAGAGCAGTGTTGATGATAATACCCATCTCTTAGTACTATTTGGTAGATGCGAAAAGTGCTTTATCAGAAGTGCAAACATAATTATGCCCATTTCAAAGATGGAAAGATGGGACATACAAAGGGAATGATTTACAGTGATTTACAACAAACTCCTCTGTAGATATTTCATTCAAAATCAGTTGGTCATTCTCTACAATGGCTTTATTTCCCTTGGCTGAAAGTGCCAAGAACTGTGTAAAGGATGGAAAGAAAGAATATAGAGTTAGTCTGTGCTTCAATTCAGTTTGTCTAGGTCACAATTCTATAATAAAGTTTAAAGCAGACACTACAAAGTCTGATGAGACTAGATAAAGAAAAAGAGACCCGTGACTGTCAGACTTTGGGAGAGCCTCTGATTTGTTTAACATGCATTCAAGGTAGTAGAGAATCTACACCTTTAGAGTATCTGGGATTTTCTGAAAATACCTTCAGGCTGATGAAGTTATCCTGCCCTATTACTGCGGGTCTGCAAATCCTGAGCAATGATTCTCACAGACATCTAAAATGTTGTTTTGCCAGACAGTCTGTATGCACTCAAGATTAATAATTTATTACATTTCTTGATCAAAGTATTTGACTGTTCTACCCTCTAAACAATGTGTAAATCAGTTAAAATAAAAAAAATAATTTGTGAACTTTTGACTCTGACATTTAGACAAGCAGAAATCATGCTATGATAGATGCAGCTGTTATTCTGACAAAATAAAAGGATATATTAGTAATTTATGAAGACTTTTCACAAGTTTCTTGTGGCAAATTACAGTAGGTCTTTGAGGATTTTTTAATGGAATAATAATATGCATTTCATACTCATGTAAGGACAATATATTCCTTCCAATGCATTGCATATAATTGCAAGTGGAGAGACAAAAACCCTACATGTACAGATCACTGGAATCTATCATGAAAATACTATTTAGCAGTGCACATCGGTTCATAAATGAGTGAGGTTGTTAGTGCAGAAATAATCCAGATCAGGCAGTTAGGATGAGGCTGACTGACTGCCTTCCTATATTGACTCTATCACTACTAGACTTGTTTTCAAATTCATTATTGATAGGCTCTTTCTAGCATTTGTTTTTATTCTGTTTAAAAAATAATGTAATAAAATGTACTTTTTGTTGAAATACAGAAAAAAAAAATTGGTATGTCTTGTTTGCCTATATTATGGATACTATGTTGAAGATGAGTGCACAGGAAAAGCATAAATTAGCCTCAGTTTTGTTTTCCACTTTAAATATGCAATAGCTATTTCCTTTTTGTTTTTATTTTAACAAAAAATTCCAGTCTTAATTATTTTTGTTGTTTAACAGTGTTTTCAATTTCAGAAAATATTTCTTTAAATTAAAGGCATGCAATTTAAAAAATATTATTACCATGTCAGATTTATTTTGAAGTTTCACTAATTAACCACTTAATTTACTAATTTGAGAGTTTCAGTCTTCAGTGAATATGTTATGGTCCTCAGACAAAATAATTAATGGAAAGTTTACTACTTGATTAAATATTTCCTTTGCTCTTTAACAAAAGCCTTATTGTACTAGAGATATCTGCTACCATTTGAGGTGTTAAAATAATCCAAAGACCAGGAAACTGGGAATGCTGTAAAGGCAAAATATCAGAATTTTAAATCTTTAGAAGATACATCTAGAGTAAATTATATATTTTAAGAAAAAAACAACTGACTACATCTGTAGAGCCATAAGAAGATGGATGGAGATAATGTGAAAAATACTTGAAAGCTCTTGATTGCCAAAAGAGAGAACTGTTTAGTGAGATACATTTGCAATAATTTAAGAATTTATAAGAAAGAGAACTGGAGATTGGGAAAACCTCCTGACATTTAGATCTAGCAGGCTACAGGAAAGCATCCATCAGAAAACAAACTCTTACTCTTTGGAATTTATAGCTTTGTTTTATATATTGGTGCATAGAATGATATTCAGTCTTATCATTTAAACTTTGTTCTACTTTTTTGTCACTATGTATTCTAAGAAATTTAATTTTTCTACTGAGAAGTACTAAAAATTTAAAATATCAAAAATACTGAAACTGTGTAGGTAATAATATTTTCCTTTGGTAAGTGGCAAAATGTTGTTAGTAAAATATGTATCTGATAAGCTAGCATGTTAATTATATATATATATTTTTATATATATACATACAGACATGAACTGCTGTATTGTGAACATCGTATCATTCTCTTGCAAAGCTTAGGTTGTCTTCCACAGATGTTTTCTTTCTTACAGATGCCAAATAAAGATATTATCAGGTGTAAAGTGTTCATTTATGTTAAATAAATATTATACCAAATAAATATTATACCTTTGGTCATGCCTACTGGTTATTTTATTTAACTAATTGTCTGAAGTGTTTTTTAGCAACTGTTGTCTAAATTACTCAAGTATCTGTATGCATGACAATGAAAGTGGTTGTTTCACATATTCCTATGTGTTCTTAAATTTTCTGTGGCGCCATCCAGCATCTAAGTTTAAGTATTCCTGAGCTTTGAACAAAAATATCTCTTTTATTTGGTCTAATATAATCACAATAACTTGTTAATTTGATATATCTTCTGAACTAGTTCTTCATCCACTTGAAGGATGAGTTTCTGTGTCAAAAGTATTGAGTATCTCTGTATGTGTTTAAGTTCAAAATGGACAGATAATGGCACTTCTAAAAATATGATAATTTTATTTAGTAATTTTACTGTCTTTTTGGATAAGGGTTTCATTTATTAAAAAAAGTACTACATTGTAAAAGTACTTGTAAGGTGAGCCATACATAACTATAAAAATTGTGTGCTGTCAGATTAGACATAAAGATACTATTGTCTTGAAAAGAATATGGTACAGTGAAATTTAGGGAGTTTTGGTTGGTTTGTTTTTAATTTCATGTCTGTTTTGTTGTCTAGAAAAGAATATTTCTACTCCAGAAAAATCATATTTGGGTCCATCTCATAGAGAACGGATATCGTTTCGGGACCATCCAGTGCAGCTAAGCGGAGGATGGGGAGCAGGCAAAAAAAGGCAAAAGCTTAAGAATATTAGCTGAATATTGGAGATAACTTACCTGGTTGATTTAATCAAACACTGAGAGCGTATGGAGAGCTGTTTCTTTTTAAGCCTCTGAATATCAATTGTTGGATTTTCATTTATTACCAATAAACCAGTTTCAGTTAACTACTTTTGACTTACTTTATTATACATGGTTACAGTGGTTTGGGTTTTGTGGGATTTTTTGGTCAAAGTATTTTATACCTGTCAGTAAGTTATCATAGTTTGTGTTTTCAATTGCTTATATGTTCATGTGGTATAGAATGCAGAACTGATTAACTCTACAAGGTTTGTTGTACAGTGACTAAGTTTAGGCTTGCTTGTAAGAACTGGATGAGAAGTCCAAATGTAATAAGGGTTCATGTTCATGTGATGTATGTCACATATTGAAACACTGAATTCTCATTTTCTCACTAAATAAAATACATGCTTGCAAGCTGTGTTGTGACCTATAACAGCCAGCAATGGCATTCTTCGAGAAGTCTGTTTAGAATATTTTAGTGAACCAGTATACAAGTGATGGACATGCACTATTTTTTTAGGAATATGAGTAGTCCTCTAGATCATTCATGATAAATTATTATCATAATATGATAAAGTAACCTGTTATGGTTTTATACTTTCAGATACCTCTTTTTTCCTAGAGGATTAAAAATAAAAATTAAAAGGTTCCCATTTTGTCCTGGGATAAAGTAAAGTTAGATCTACGTGTCACTGTTAACCCAACTTAATTTTTTCACATAGACAGGCTCCTTCAGACCCATGTGTAAATGTTCTGTAGTGCAAGGAAATCTAGAAAAAGAGAAGAAATACTGTTTCCACTGTTCATGGGTATCTAACTCATTACTTCTAGTCAATGCTTTGTCCTTCAGCATACAGGAGAGAAAATGTTCCTTGATTTCAAAGCCTAACATTATTTTAATGTTTTCCACTTTGAGGGTATAAGTTGCTAATTGGATCTAAAAAAGGCTAGCTTTGGTATTTCCTTGTCTGTTTTTGTAAGCTTCAACCCCCTGTAGATGGAGAAAGAGGTGGAGAGGGTAATGGGGCTTGAAACTTTAGTCAGTAAAGAACATAAATTCTTGTGGCTGTTTTTAAAATGTACTTAAATTAACATGTGATGTTATTTTGTAACATGTTTTTTATGCTAACGTACATATCTAACCATGGATTAAAAGCATTTATCTCTATTTTTGTGAATACTTGCCTTCATTTTCATATAAAAAGATGGCTGATCTCGTGGAAAACCTCCAGTAAATTATTTTGTTTGTTTGAACCACTGTCCTGGTTTTATTATCACTTTGCTTTTGAAAAGTCAGTGCACCCTATTTCAGAAAAGATTTCTTTGCCTTTCTGGGTAGTTATTGTCCGGTTGCTTAACCTGACTATAGAAACGCTGTAGTTGTCAACAGGGTGTAAAATGTTAGTAGATGTTTATCTTACCTAGTTAGTTTCCAAATATATGAAATTAGTGTTCAGCTTGACTTCTGGATCTGCAGTATAATGACTTTTAAATGTCACCAACAAATACTGGAGCTTTTGTGATTTTGCTTTTAATTTCAGGGTAATAAGTTTTATTTCAAAATGTCTGCCACTACACCTGGCAGTGTGTGTAGCCACTGTTACAGGTGTTAGCTGGAAATCAAAATACAAAATCAAGAGGTTCATAGTTTAGCACTTCTTGCAGATTGTCCCCTCTATTTGTCTAGAGTATCCATAATATGCTGCACATCACCAGAGCTGTAAATAAGGGATATTTCAGATTTTATGCTTCTTTCTAAATCTGTATTTTCTATATCTGTATCTATATCGAAAAAAATATCTGATGTATAAAAATTATCATACCTAATCTCTTTGTTTTCAAGGTGTTTCTGAATGAGAAATACCTCTCAGCCTAAATAAAACTGTTTGGCAACATTTTTTAAGGCCTTTTATGTTGCAAAGATAAATGGTAGCTTTTTAATATACAGTTTACTAAATTATAAATTGGAGTGACAGTATTCACTGACAAGCCTTTTAGGTTCATAATGTGCCTGGTCTGCTGTTCAATTAATTGATATTGTCTTGCATAAGTAAAGTAATATACCCAACAGAAATGAAGGTATAAAGTATGCCAAAACATGTTGCTGCTTTCATTACATAACATTGAAATGTGTAATAAGATAAGGTCTTATTACACATTGCAATGTGCAATAAGATGAGTGTTCAAAGTACAAGTGTGTCTGACCAAATACAGAAAAACCTGCAAGGTGCAACTTCTGTTCAAGCTAGCAGAAAGACCTTTATCGCATTCAGGGATAAGGTGAAGCAACCAACATGCCTTGGTGTTCATAGTCACATCTCATAGTACGTAAGGCCAGAGCTAACGCAGGTGATACATGTGGTGGATATTTGTGACACGAATTTTTCAAGCCCTACTCTGCAAGAAGTTTTATGCTTTTTCTTGTGTCTTTTGGGGATTTTCTTTTAGTTCTCTCTTATTTATTTCCTTTTTTTTCCCACCCCACTTTTCTTTGTCCCTTCCACACCTACTCCCTGATGCAGTAATTCCCGTTTAGGACAAGAATATATTCTTAAAAGTAAGTTTCTCTGGCAATCTGTTCTGATGTTGGAGTGGCTGTGAGTCGTTGACAGTCCAGCAAAACTTACATCACAGGACCCTGAAACTGCATTCCTGGATGCTCTACTGCTTTTGCAGTGCTTCAGACTTCTTCCAGGCTCACTAGCATCATCTCCTCTACCCTTTTTTCTGTTCCCTGAAGATCCTTTAAAATGAAGGAGAAGTGACTTCGTATGAAAAAGCTCTTTTAAAAAATCTTCCTTGTGTGTATGAAGCTTGAGACTCAGGAATGTAGAAAAGCATTCATTTGAAATAAAGAAGAAAACAACAAGGTGCATTTATGCATTGAACCGTTGATGGGTGTTACTCACCAGAGCTTTCTACGAACTCTCCTGAACAGATCCCTGGACTGTCTTTTCCTGTGCAACTTACCTGAAGGTGTGCACAATAGTTCTTTAAACCTTCTGTTGTTTCAACCGAGGCATCAGGAAAAAAAACCTACGGCAACAGAAGAAAAAAAAAGCTCCCCAAAATGCATAGTCTGCATGTTAACGAGGTGCTAATGGTACTCAGATCACCCACACCTGAATGACAAAAGACTGTGAGGAAATGTTTCTCGCTGAATAAAGGGCAGATTTACCTACTTCGGACACAGTAGCCATGCTGACTCAAAAGATAATTGCTCAAATGCATTTCGTGTTTTAACAGATATGTAAATAGCCAATGTATAGCATAGATATTACTTTGGTGCAGGGTGAGTTGGTGTTACGTTTTGACTTAGTAAATCATTATAATTAATTATTAATAATCCTATTACTCAAACATGCATTCGTTAAAGGCATGTCCACTGTACATAGCGTTTACATTTTTAAAAAACTTGCCACAGGTGGCATCCAAATCTGGCCTCAGACACATGGCTGCAAAACTGCCTCTTGGTCTTCCATTACAACTGTTAAAAGCACTATGAGGAATACACTGGATTATTATCTCTTTGATTTTAATTTTGGATTCTCATGGTAATGGCGATATATGTTTCTGAAGGTACAGTCTTTCCTTGATACATACTGAAATTACTTCTATTAGCATTCATGGAAGCCAGACTAATACTCTGGGATACTGTGCAATCTTAATATGCTTTTATTTTGTCAAAAAAACACATATGAAAAGTAGCTATTACCACATGGCCCCAAAAAAAGCAGGAATAGAACTCTTAATTATATTATAAAAGATTGAATAACCTGATATTACATCTGAGTTCCAAGCAGTTTGTACTTAGCTGTACTAGCTGGAGAAAAAAACAACCAAACAAACCAACCCCCAGCAAATTGGGGTTTTAATGTTTTGTTTATTTCTTCCTACAGTCATAAGTGAAAAACAAATTAACTAATTTTATTTTTATAGGAGTTGTGAAATAGTTGTGTTTGAATATTAGTCTGTGTCAGTCGCTGCAGTTTTTAGAGCCTGTATGAGACATGTATATCTATACATTCATATACCTTTCATATGTACTTTCGCATATACTTTCATATATCTATATCTGTATAGATATGACAGTGGGATGTCAACTGGTCGTGGATGTAGCTGTGGTTAAGTAGGAACGGGTCACCTCTTTCTTCTCACATAGAGTAAGGAAAAATATGCCAAGTGTAGGGCAGGAGACAAGTATGGCCTGCAAATAACATAAACTAAATATACAAATAACATAAACTTTAGTATACATAAACTAAAGTAGGATTGGGTCTTGTGGAGAACTGCTCTCCGGGTTTTCAAGGTAGATGATGGACAGAACAATGCTGACCACATGCCCTTGGCTACATCCCGAAGGCACTTTCTGGGTGCCAAGTTGTGCTGAAGGTTTGTTAGCAATAAAATGCCTATTGGAGAGAGGTTAATGAAGTTCCATGATGGCAAATGAAAAGGGACTGGGTTTCCAAAGAGATTTTTAGTGGAAATATTGTCTAACTGCCCCAGACTGACCATCCTTACAGGGACTGGAAGTTGAAATTAATAACACTATGAGCTACACTGTTATTTACAGGTCATTTAGACAATTGGATTGTCCTTTATGAGCACCTCCTCCGTTATTTTAGTGACAGATACTGACACAACAGGTTAGTACCTAACTAGCTGCCAAGGACTAGCATTTGTTCCTCCCCTTTTCTTCATTCGAATGTTAAATGGATTTGTTTGGAGTTAGTAACCTTTTCTTAGTTTCTTAGTTGATTGATTGCTACTTATACAGCGCGCTTTTTTTCCCCCTTAAAATATTAAATAAGCCAAATACCTAGGAAAATATAAAATTACTTCTGACTGAGATGCAATTGATAGCTCTTTAACAATAAAGCAGGTAAGAGCATCTTATGTTGGTAACAACAAATGCCGATTCCACGAAGTTAAGAAGTGGTAAAAAACACGTTTGTTAATAGCTAAGGGTCGAGTTTTCTTTATTCCTAACTTATTCATTTGTTAAATTATGCTTATACAAAGAAACCAGAGGTTAGCAATTTTTTTGTGAGGCACTGCTTCAATCCTGAATACAAATAAGCACCACCAAGTAGTTGAGCCACAGCCAAGGTGTTCCACATATATCCTGAATGGAAGACAGCTTTTTAGGAGACAGTGCTATAACTAGTTAAATTCTAATAAAGGATAAATGCTTCTGTTTCAAATCAGCTCAATTTTCTGTGCTTGTGAGCCGTGATTTGAAAAAAAAGGAACGTACAAAAATAAAATGGGCTGTATATTCCTGCTACATTCCGATCATGAGATGAGAGCTGTCCTGTCCAAATAGTGTGGGTTTTGTCACCATTATCGGTAGGGAAGGTTCGAGAGATTATTCATTGCAAGAACACAGGTCAGCCGTAAGCTTGGCTCGTTTGTCTAACGCGTTGCTATTCGTGCCATTGAATATAGTTCTCCAGCAATTTTTCTTTAAACGATGAAAAAAGGATTGCTGCGGGATTAGAAAAGCACGGAGAGGCGATAAAATAAATAAAAACATCCGTCTCGCAGTCTCAAGAAGTGGCAGTTTCTGGTGGCTTTTTCCCTTGCCCCGCAGTTAACTTTTTATTTGCATGTTCTGTGAAGTGCGGCTGCGGCCGGTGCCAGCTCGGAGCGGCTGCGTGCGCCCCGCTCCGGAGCGACACCGAGGGGCTGTGTCCGGGAAACCGGCACAGATCCTGGCTTCCATTCCACGAGCGACAGCCCTATGCTCCATTCCAGCCTGCACTGGATTTCTATGCGACATTTGACCGAAAATAATTTTTTTAAAAGCATCAAACAAACAAAACAAAAACCGATAGCAAAGAGCTGCGTTTTACACAGCCCCTTCATGTTTGTGCCGTTTTCATTCGCATTTAATTTCGGGTAATGACTCGGGAAGTTGTTGCCTTTCGTGTAATGTGCAGTCTGGCCGTGTGCCGGGTTAAGCTCAGAGCCTCGGCCAGGGCGATGTGGGAAGGACTTGTTCCTGCTCGGAAGAGATGCGCTTGCTGCGGTGGCAAATGGTTGAAGGGGGGACCTGCTTTCACCTGGCGGGCACCTCCTGCCCTGCGAACAGGAGGCGAGGCAAGGATTCAAGGTTACACAGTTCTTCTTTACCTGAATACTTGATAACATGAAACATTTGCGCCTTGCCACAGCACAAATGCAAACACAAATAAGAGAATTTCCTGCTGGGTCATGTTATCTCCTCATTGCCCATCGCTGCCCGATACCCTCTAGAAAGAGCCAGCACACAAACGGACTAGGAAAAATGTCGCTCGTGGTGACATATGCCGGGTATGGGTTTTGTCAGGAAAAGTGAAATATTTCAAGGCAATTTGTAATACAGTGGATTAATTTGGATTGCCCAGGGTAGAAACAAAAAGAAGACTGTCTCTAACCAAAGGCTGGGGGCTGGGTTTATTTGCCAATATCAATATTTGTGTGGAAAGCTTAAAATATGTTGTTTTTCCAAGAGTTGAAGTTTTATAGGGGGGGAAGGAGGAGAAGGAGGCCCGTGGATGAAATATTAGCAGCATATCGGTTAACCACTAAGTTCTTTTTTGTATCCATCTAACCGTTTCTGGTGAGAAGGGCAGAGAGTCTAAAGGCTCGGGGATAGATGCTCCTTAATGCAGGCTAGCGTTTCAAAAGATACAGGCAGCTCTCAGCAAATGACAAAATAAGGCTGAGACTGTACAGAGGCGGTGCTGAAAGACCGGAATAAAATTGCTCTGTGGCTTTCAGCATCGCTGAATTACACATTTTTAATCGCATCTAGCACACATCGCACTGGGGGAAAAAAATGCAAAAAAAGCAAGGGTTCTTTCAAAGGAGGTAGCCTTGAAAACCGGCAGTCCTTGTCAAAGCAGCTCAATGCATCCATTTGTTAGTACCTCCAACTTGAACAGGGATCTATTTCTTAGACCCTGCCCCTTCTGTCTCACACCTTCCTTTACCTTCGTGCTTAGAAACCACAATGTCGACCCATATTTCATGCCTTAGAAGAAATCAATTCATCTGAGATGACAAGGCAGCCCCCCACACACTCTCCAGGCCGCTCGATACATTTCAGAGCCTCGGGCCTCTCCGGTAATGTAGCGCTTATATTTTCGGAATTGTCCCAGTACCAATCAAGCTGCCATCAGGGAAGACTGCTTAACTTGCAAAGGAAGGCTTTGCTTTTAATTTGCCCCCTTGCATGGGTACGCTGGTGCTCACTGCCCTGCAGCCCAGCGTCGGTTCGCGATGGGAGAGCAAAAGGGGTAATTTAGACAGAATTGTTCACTAAAAACTCGCTATCAGCTCCTTTGGGGGACGGCCCGCTCCTTGGAAATAAATTCCAGGGGTAAGGGTGGGAGGAGAAACAAATGTTCACCCGTAAAAACCTAACAGCGTGCTTTTTCACGTCTAGATTTTTCTTCTAAGGCGTCTGTATCTGTGATATAAAGGACGGTGTTTGTCTTTTGCCTCGCGAATATATCTATAGTTTGTTGGAAAGCTTGGCAGAGGGGGAGGGGGCGAGGGTTTGGCTCCCGAAGAGCCGCTCCGGCTGCTGGAGCCCGGCTCGGCCGAAGCCGCCAGAAGCTTTGTCCCCGGTAAGGGCGGGGGGACAGCCGCCTCCTCCGAGGCTGCAGACAAAGCAACTCTGTGCTTGCCTTACCTAACATCCCGAGTGGAAAGTCAAATCCTACTCTTAGTCGAAGTGCGGCGGCGGGGAGAAGTGGAGAGGAATAAATATGGATATCGGACCTGAGAAGCATCTTTAGGCGCACATTTCTTCCTTCTGGTGGTGCCAAGCTGCACGGGGCTTTGAGTCCCACGATCCAACTTTCAAATCCTTTCTAAACGTGATAAAGGGCTACAATAGCAGTCTGATGAAACATAGATTAAATTCGTGTAGGATTTGTTTTTATAACACATATGTAAGTAGGATTCATTATAATTTGAACTAGATCAAGATAAGAGATTAATGCTTTTATAGAGCATCTCTGCTGAGATTTCCTATGGGGCTAAGATTAAATCCACACACTCAATATTATCTCATTCCATTTTGCTTTTAGAAAGGAAAAAAAAAAAAAAAGTGTAAGAAGAGTCACTACGTGTTGCAGAAGAAAATTGTCGGTTTGTCCAGCCCTGACAGCAATCCTGCTTTCCTAACGGGGTAACTTTCTCATTCACCAAATTTCTTGCCTGTCCCCTGAATATGCCTTTGAGGCACATGGAATCTTCATTTTTTCTGTGCAGGTGTCATACGGGATATTCCCCAAACAGCTGAGGTACTGTCAAAGCGCCAAACTGCAGGAACCGTGAAATGGTTGCTGTCGTTATGTTCGGGTTGTTTTGTGGACTAGACCTGGAAACGCCTGGACCTCGAGCCTGGCTGGGAAAGTGAGGAAGGCTCCACGCTCGGGCCCAGCCTAATGAGAGGTGACACCACTTTCCCTGTGCGGGGTCAGCGGGGCTCAATAGACCCGTCCGCTGCCCACGCAGAATTAACGTTAAGTTACCGAGCAGAAGTGTAGTCGATTTGCTCCTACACCTTCACTGATCTCTGAAACTACAGATCCCAGGTTTCTGGTAAAGTCACTCTAAACAGTGTCAATTAAACATTTCCTCTCCTTACGGAAAATCTTAAAGCTATCCACGTACACCAGAACCGATTTGTGTTTGCTCAGGTGAACAAAACCTGCCTGTTAGGAGGAAAGTTCGTTAAAGGGGGGCTTGGATGGGGACCTTTGGCAGAAATCCGAAACACAATCTTTATTTTCAGGGAATAAAATAGTGATGCTTCACATACCCCACGACCCCCCCCCCCCCAAAAAAAAAAAAAAGAAAAAAAAAAGAAATCGAACAGTCCCCAAAACTCCATTTGTTTCAGTGTTCTCTGAGAGGCAATATACTTCTTTTTGCTGGCAATAAGAATATTTCACATGATTCTTCTCACAAACAGGATGTCTGGAAAATTATTACTCAGCCAAGCTAGGTTTTGGATCTGTAACTTGCAATTCGCCACATTCCACTGGGAGAGAGATATGGAGCGAGTTGCGGAGTGTCTTTTTACACCTTTTTTCGCCTCCACACGTCAGGTCGGTTCCCAGGACCGAGTGACAGAGACCGAGACGCTAATTTCTCAGAGGGTCTCTCTGGAGCCTACGCCCATCTCATGCAATAAAATCTCCGTGTCTGAACATGAAATAAGCTCCTGGCTAAAGCTTAGCAAAGAAAACAGAAGGCTTGTGGAAATATGGAACCATCAGAGCACCTGTTTTTCAAGACAGACAGTTCTCTTCGTGTTTCACAAAAAAAATCCTCTCCTCTCCCTCTCCCCCCCCCCCCCCCCCCCCCACCAGCGGCTATTGGGTTGCTTGATCCCATTCAAGAAAACATATACGCTTCCCTTCTTCCCTTATAACCATCCCTCAGCCGCCCCTCACTGCGAGGCCACCCCTCCCGCGGGAACACCCAGCCCTTATCTTCACAGCTTCACCTTCCATTTTCTCAGACAACTGGAGTGTGCGTATGTGGAAGGAATTGAACAGTACCCCCAAAATTCGTTTAGCCGAGTCCCAGGTAGCGCGAATTTAATCCTATTCAATCCTTCGATAAACTTCGTGCTGTAACTCTTCTGGAGGGAAGAGAAATGTTGGCGTAAAAAGATTAAAAAATAGAAATCTTCTTTCTGTGCTGACATCCATAGTTAAAAATCGATGTTAGAAATGGGGAGGAGGGACGGGAAGGGATGAGGATTCCTGGACATTTGAAAGGGAGATCATCGCCCTTACTGATGTCGTTCTCACTTTATTTAAACAAACGCAAAGGTGTGAGGAGATGCCTCCAACACGCAGTAGCCTTGTTTCGGCTGGAAACTGCCATCTCGAGCAGCAGAGGCTGCGGACCCAGAAAGGGAGGTCTGGCATCGAAGTCGCACATTTCTCTTCCCAAATTCTTTGACTATTCGGCAGCGAGACGTTTGGAATTTATGCGGGATCTTCGTTCCTACACTTGGTCTGTAAGTTCTGATCTCAGGAAGGGAAAGAATGCCAGGACGGCGAGAGTAAGGCAGCCTGCCTTCCTCGGAGGAGAGCCAGCGGTACCGCGGAGCGTCCCGCGGTGTGCGCGCCCGGCTCGTCCCAGTGGACAGGCTTCCCCCAGGGAGCTCCTATGCACTGCAGGGGGGAGCTCCTTCACACCGCCTCTGGTCACGAAACGTCTCTCCATCACACATAACACCCTTTCACAGAAGGTTTAGGAGATACTCCATCTCTGGAAACACAGCGGCACATCTGCATGCAGCTCTTAATAACGGGGCTGCCTGGCGGAGGGAGTAGGTCCCTGAAGAAAGATGCTTTTCAAAGCTGTCTCACCTCAGCACAGAATTTTTTTTCCCTTTGCCGCCTTCTCCCCCGGGATCTGTCCAACCCCTCTCAAATGGTTTTATCCCGCTGAAGTCAGCTTTCTGTTTTTAAGCTTTTAAGGAGAACGAATACCATACATGGCGCCAATTCTCCCCTAGGTTACATCTCTCCTTCCCTTTGAAGTCCGCTGGGTTGCACAGAGGTAAATGAGAGCAGAATTTGGTCCCTGGAGCTAACAGTGATGTGGAATCATTCTGAATTTTATTTATTTATTTATTATTTCCTGTTGAGGAAGGACGGATTTTAAGATCCGGTTGGAGTTACTATCGCGCTCTATATTTAATACTCAGATATTGTAAACGCATATATATAAATGTCGGCGCTAATCTCGGCGGGGAGTGCTTCGCAAAGACGGGGCGATAAGGGAGAGGAGTCCCCGCTGAGGAGAAAATGCTGCGGGAGGGTCGTGTTTTGTCAGCGGAGCAAGGGTGAAGAGCCCGGAGGACGCTGCAGCCCGTCCCCAGCTCGGTCCCCAGATGAGGCTGGCGCTTCCACGGCCCTGCGGGCCAGCCGCCGCCGCCGGGGTGGCCCGATCCTCCCGGGAGGGAAGGAGTGGAGGGGCTGCCGGGGTGCGGAACAGCTCGGTGGGGAGCGAGGGCTGCCGCCGCCGTGGCGGCTCCTCGCCGCCAGCGGGACACGCGCATCCCCGCGGACGGGCAACCGCGCTCCCTCCAGCCTCCCTCTAAAGAGCCCTGCTGCTGCTGGCAGCTCTTGGGGGGGTCACGGCCATAGCACATGCTCCTTGTCCTCGGCTTTCCTGGAGTTTAATAGTTGTCTTTAAAGAGGGACGTTTATTGGGATAAAAGTGGATTGCAGGCTGCAAAAGCGTTGCATGTGTCTTTCATTTAAAAGACATCCAGAGCTCCATTTTTCCCTCTCCCTCTCTCTCCCTTTTCTCCCTCTCTCTGTCTCTCTTCCCTCTCTCCCTCGTTTTTCTTTTTCCCCTTCCCCAAGGCATTTAGTGCTTTTAAGGGACACTTATAAACACGCCGCCGAAGTGCCAGCACACGGAGATGCGGGGGCAGGGAGAGGATCTATTTCCGCAGGTCCGGAGCAGGCGTTGTTCCAGAAGGTGCAAGGAGGAAACGTGTCGTTTTTCATGAGAAATCCGGGGACGGGAACTGCCCCGGGAGCGGCTTCTGGGGCAGTCTCGAGCCTCTCTCCCGGGGCAGGCAGCGAGCTGGGCTCCGCCGCACCTGGCCGCTCACCGCGGGCACTGCTCCCTCCGCGCCCCTTCCATTCCTCTTCTCCCGGGGGCTTACGGAAACCGCTTCCATCTCTCCCTCTCCGCCAAAGCGACACCCCCACACCACAAAAAACCCGTCCCACCCCAAGTCCCCCAGCACCACCTCTGCGCTCTGTCACGACGGGACTCCGCGCCTCCCATAGCCCCAGCTCCGTGATGGCGGCAGGTAACGCTGGGAACTGGGACGGAGATGTGGGGGTAGCAGCCCGGTCCTGAGAGGTGACAGGGAAGGGCGGATAATGCGTGTGAGGGATGGTGCCCACAGCTATTCCACAGTGGTAGCTGAAAAAAACATCCCGCTACCCTTTTCTCTAGGAAAACATCAAATTAGAGACCAGCTGAAGAAGAAAGGGAAGCTGCTTGCCGGGAAATATGCTGGACCCAAAGTGGCCTTCCCTTCACCTTTGACTGGGTTCACAGGAAAGGTCTCTAAGCCGCTCCACAGCCCCGGCTGGCCAGTGTTGAACCGATACTTCAGCCACTCATTAAAGGCTCACTTCTTCTCCCCTCCCCGCCCCAGCGGGGGAAGGGCCCACCGAATTGGGTTCTAAAATAGCCTCAGTAGAAAAGACAAGTGCGGGCCCACGATGCTGAAATACTCATCTGAAATGATGGCAACCTCGGGTTTACTTCACTTCACCGAGTACTCCTTTCACGAGGAAGCACGGAAGATGTTTTCCGTAATTGGTGCCTTTTCGAAATAGTCCACTCTCTCGCCTGTGTTTTAAATCTTATAAATGTGAGAAAGGACCAGGGAATTCAGCACTTCAAAGCTCACACTTTGGGTGAAAACCACCCACTTTTCCAATATCCATAGGAATGCACACATATATGGCTCATTTGAGGTTTTTTTATTACCTAAGATGTGAAAAAAATACTTTCATTTAGAAACAGTAGTGTTTTTAATGATAATACTTCAGGAGATTTAAAATAAAAGTCCATTTTAACCACTTTGCACAGACACACACACCCCCCAACCCCAAACACACACACACAGAGGCAGACTAGTTAAGATCTGTTTCATAGCAGACAAATTCTCTTTTAGGCCAGTTTCCGATGTGAGAGCGTTCTAGTTTTAAGTTTCTCTGTTTTCCATACCCTCTACACAAACAGCTGCCTATAATATTTCTTTCTCTGTTTAACACTAGGACAAAACTTCTGAGCTGTTTAATAAAGAAGGAACACCGGTTCTTAATTTTACAGCTTCAGAGAACAGGACTGCAGCTACCGACGTATCAGTCAAATCGATTAAAGAAGATCCTTTACTTGAGGGTATGTGCCCCTGAAATTACCTTGCTCTAAGCCTCTCAGGGAGCTGGAGGGACAGAGAGGGAAGCGAGGGATTACTCTTTCCAGGATCCCTGGAGAAATGAGAATAGGTTGCAGAGGGGAAATGTCCTTTTTATTTGTCCTCTCTCCCCTCTCTCTCTCCCCCCCTTTCTCCCCTCACCCTCCCCGAATGCTTGTGTGTGTCTGTCTGAAACAGAACTGTCTGTCGAAAACGGGCCTGGAACTCCCTCCTGTGTTGGGATTAGGTCTTGGGGGACCTGGGGTGGAGTTAGACTGCTTGCTTATTTTCATATTCATTAGAAATGGGAGGTTGCACAAGAAGTCCTGCTGAGCTTCAAGATATAAGAGCAACTTCGGGTTCCCCTTTCAAGACAAGAGAAATCAAAGGCTCAGAGGCAAAACAGCTCCCTAAGCACTGAACGCCTCTTCCTCCCTCCTTCTTTCCCTCCCATTCACTTACTGTCCCTCCCTTGCTCACAGTCCAGCCTCTGTCTAAGGGAAGAGGCTCTCAAGCAGCCTTAGATGATTATGGATTTTCTGAGCGAGAAGTTTGCCCTGAAGAGCCAGCCGAGCAAGAACAGTGACTTTTACATGGGAGCAGGAGGCAGTTTGGAGCACGTTATGGAAACTTTGGACAATGAGTCCTTTTATAGCAAAACGTCAGGCAGCAAATGCGTACAGGCCTTCAACCCTCTGCAAAGAGCTGAGCATCATGTGAGGCTGGAGAGGACATCACCCTGCCAGGATAACAACGGTGAGTCGTCATCCCAGGGTTGTTCTCTCTCCCTCCTGGAGATGTACGGGGGAGGGCAGGGATTCTCCCGCCCGGGGAGACAAAATGCAGCTGTGCAGCCTTCGGATGTGGGCATGCAAGGGGCTGTCAGGTCGTAGTAAAATAACAATGACAGTAACAATACTAATAATACTACTACCACTACTATTTAAAAAAAAATGCCGGGAGACGGCAAGCGCTTACTTTGAAGAGCACTTTTCCTTTCAGTGCAACCCTTCGGCTACGGCCTTCCCTACCGGCCCCGGCCCGGGTCCTCCGGCTGCCGAGAGCACAGCTCCGGGCACGCCGGCACAGCCCTCCCGTCCTCGGGCAGCCCGCCCGGGAGACCGACGGGCCGGCGGGTCCCGGAGGGTGCTGCAGGGCACGGCCGCCTCTCGGCACCCCTCGGCCGCCCCCGGCACCCCCTTGACCGGCCCCTGGTCGCCCTCCGGCCACCCCCGCCCCCGCTGCGAGCCGCGGCGTTTTCACCCAGCAAACTGCCGGGAAAAAGCATCCCCGGGTGTCGGTGTCGGAGGAACCCCGGACACGGCCGGGTCTCCGGTACCGATCCAGGGAGGGAAGGGAAGGTCGCTTGATCATCTTTGCTATTTTCAAATATCGTCCTGCGACGGTAGCGGAGCTCTCTCTGCCGTGTTACCAAATGATGCGTAAAGGTGATTCTTCCGAAAATCACGTCGGTGATCCAAAGAATAGTGTTTAACATTTTATCAAGTATTAAAATTTTCTAGCTCATAGGCAAGGAGAATGTGGAGTATTTTCTTTTTAAAACATTTAAAATCTTCCTCATTATTCCAACATGATGAAAATCACTATAGAAAAAAAAAATTATAATAATTTCCCAGAAGAATTGGAAAACACGGTTAAGATCAGCTTCAATAAGAAGACGAACAATATCATACGGTTTTTGACTTCATATAGTCATTGAAGTATTTTTTTTGAGAAAATTCTTTTATTTGTACGAAAAAATTTGTAAGAAATATTGATAGATTTCTTCAAGTGTAATTTAAAAAAGAAAAACCTGTAGAAAATTGATTTATACATTAGAGTTTTTCTTAATTAGCTAATTTATTGTGTGCCTCGAGGGCTTTGGGGAATTTCCTATCGATGTATGTGTTGATGGTAAGTATCTAAAAATTGTGTTTCATTACAATCAGCTCAAATTGAAAGAAAAGAAATTATTGAGAACGTGAGAAAATCTCAGAACAATCTTATTTTATGACATTTGTAAATTTCTATTTCTATAGAGCTTGAATCTTTCTTTTCACCTTTTCTTAGAAAAGAAAGAAAAGATTTTTGAATTCCATAACTTATCTCATTACTTTTCCAGTGATGTGTGATAAGTAAAAAATACTGAAAAGTAGGAAATGTTTTCATTTCTTATTACGAAGCTACTTGGAATATTTCCTATCTCTACCACTGAGGTTTTACCTAAAGACAAATAGTCCCTGCAATCTTTATACAAAGTATATGAAACAATCTCTTTTTTGTAAGTTAACATTTTGCAGAAATGCCCTGTATTTTGTAAGTATAACAAATCTCATCGGAAGCAATTCCACTTCACAAATCCAAAAGAATGTATATGGAATTTATTGAGTTTTTAAAGTGAATTTAATTTTTGGTTTAATTTGCTTCATGATTTGTCAGTTTTCAGCTATTTAGTTTACTTCACTGTTAGTTTGTATTTTCATAGAAATAGAAGTTTTCACAATTGCTTCCAAGTTTAAAGGCACGTTTGTCAATATCTTTGTGCCTCTTCTATTAAAACCTGTTTTGGGCTAAGATTCCTTATCTGTATAACTCTAGCTGATGCTGATTTCATGGATTGTTAACTACTTTAGTGGCAGTAGTGGCAGAGTGAAAATATCCAAGTCTATTGCACGGTCTCCTTACTCTGTAAGTTTTCAGATTGTATTTTAAGATATAATTCTCAGTTAAAGTTCAATGTGATTTAGCACTTTTATTATATCTGTAGTTAATATTACAAATTCCTCTTCCATGATCTCTTGTAGAAATAACACAGCCTCGATAGAATCATGTTCCTTGTGAAACTGTTTTATATGAACTCCTGAATCTAAACACCTCTCATTTCCCCTTGATCATTTATTAACCAGCTGTTAACTCCCCTTGTATACAGTGAACTACGGGATTACTAAAGTGGAAGGACAGCCTCTTCACACAGAGCTGAGCAGGCCCATGGACAATTGCAACAATCTCAGGATGTCTCCAGTAAAAGGGCTGCAGGAGAAGGGGGACCTGGATGAACTTGGTGATAAGTGTGACAGCAATGTCTCCAGCAGTAAGAAGAGGAGACACAGAACAACTTTCACCAGTTTGCAGCTGGAGGAACTGGAGAAAGTATTCCAGAAAACTCACTACCCTGATGTCTATGTAAGAGAACAGCTAGCTCTGAGAACAGAGCTCACCGAGGCCAGAGTTCAGGTAGGAACCAAACTTCAGCATTTCTATGACAAACTGTGCATTGTAGAAATGAGTAAATTACACTCTTGGGGATTGTACAAAAGCCCGTAAAGCTAAAGCAAACAGCCTCATTTTGTGTCATTTCTTTATGGGTATGAGCTGTTACACTGTAGTGCTAAAATAACCTGTTATTTTTTTAAATAGCTTGTGTTGCAGTTCTGAACACTTGTTTAAAGGATGAGAAAACAACATCAATAGTAAAGCTGTCTTGATGTCTTGTAGAATTCCAGGCAGTGAAAACAGAAATTGTTACGTGTAAAGATCCCACTAAAGACTTGTTGCATGTAGTTCAGACTGATGACAATGCATAACTCAGATGCAGAGGATTCTGTGTGTGTTATGGCATGAAAATTACAGTCTAAAAAGTAACCAAATTCCTTGTTTTTATCCAAAGAGTGTGCAGTGAAACTGCACATACATAAATGCGTATAAATATCTACACAGATATTTACACAGATATGTGTGTATGTGTGTTTTGTGCCTGTATAAAACAAGGACATAATTGTTTCATCTCTGCTGTATGGAATGATCTCAGAAATCACAAAATTAGGAGGTACAATTGCTGGTTTTTAAACTTTCATAACTGATGAATAACATTATTATAATTTTTGGAATGAAACATACTGGTGACCACTTAGTACATTATTTGAGTATCGTAACTGCGTACAAATGTAATTCATTCAGTACGTGCTCGTATAGTAATCTCAATAATAGTTACGGCTTTTGATGTGCAGTGGTGAGAAAAGAAGCTAAATATCCAGGAAATGCAGCCTTTCCCTTGTTTAGAGGTCTTCTGTTAGAAAAGGGTGTGAGCCACATTTTGCAAGCTTGTCTTAATTTTAGATATCTTCTCTGTTCTGGTAATAATCATTATTTCGATTTAGAGAATAACAGTCCTGTTGATTCTTACAGACTGGGATTGATTTTTTAAATTTAGTTACTTGAATATGATAACAACTTCACAACTTGTAATTAAACACATACTCACACATGCACATAGAGAAATAGACGTCAGTGCACATGCATACAAACTGAATTTAAATCAGAAACACTTTCAGAAAGAAAGTCAGCTAATTAATTTTATAAAGAAGTGTTCTTTTCATGTCTATTCAAGCAGGCATTATATTTGCCGTTGTCATCAGTAAATAGAGTCCAAAACTGTGTGTTCAGTTACATTGATGCGATATCAGCAATGCCCATGGAATTTGTTTCAGTGGCTTTTAACTCTTTAGGCTCTGTGCAATGCCTCTCCTGAATTTGGTACTGCTTTTCAAGTATGACTTCCATTCATTGGGATTTAGTCTTGACTTAAAAAAAAAGAAAGTCGCATAATGTTAAAACACTGTTCTAACAAATGCATAATTCTGGAATACAGAGAACTACTTCAAAAACAAATTAATAGTGAGAACAGGGAGGGGAAAGTTGAACTAAAGTGTGTCATCTGACTTTTTATCACTTTTTTTCCTAAGATTTAGAGGCTTCACAAGGTAAGAGTATTAAAAAGAAGACAGTAAATGAAAAATATTTAACTCTGTATCAGACTTTCACAGAGTATCTATTTCTATTTTATTTAAACATGTTCTTACCTTTCTTAAAAGAAAACCAATTTTTGCATTTCTCATATGCTAAATATGAAAGGACATGTTGATCATTTCTATCCAGAGTAGCAAGAGTATTCCATCACAAGATTAAGCAATTTGCAAGGCCTTACGTCATTAAAGGCAAGCATCTGGCAATTCAAGGATAACAAGCAGCAGATTTCTACATTGCTTTGTGGAGGCAAATGGTTACTTTATCTCTGCCAAGAGTAAGTTTCTAGTAAAGTGATGTAAACAGAAACATTTTGGGGGATTGTCAAAGGAAAAAAAAATGTGCTTTTTCTCATTTAATTTTGAGAATTCAAGCAAATTGTTTGATTTAGTGTAGCAGAGTGATCAGCTGGATACCTTACCCACAGTTCCCTTCACCACCATTTCATCAACATCCAATTTAATATTTGTCCTGCACACATGCAGAGAGAGCCAACCTGAACCTAATTTATCTAAGTTGTTCTCTTTCCTGCTGCATGTCAGTCCAGTAATTGGTACCCATTTTAAGAAGATTGTCAAGGTCTATTTTCAAGGAAAGAGCTTCATGACTAAATTTCCTTATCGTGTCCTTGATGCCTCCTGTGGAGACAGGAGATATTTTTTTGCCTTCCCTTTTCTTTTTGCTGAACCTCAGGCATCATAAATAACACAAATTTACCACCAAGGTCCCTAACAATATATACTCAGGAGTTATACAAGGCATGAGCCTTGCTTTGATTGCTGAATACATTTTAAAAGATTGCACATACTAAATCTGCAACAAGTCTTTGGGAATCAAAATAAGCAAAAATATGCCTTGATTGCTTAAGCAGTATGAAAAGACAGTTGAGTTCTCCAAAGATCAAGTCAAGAATGGAATTATAAACCAAACAGTGTTGTTTTAAATATCCCACAATATGAAATCAGAAAATGTCCCTCAAAATATAGGAAATGTCTATTAAAAAACACTATTAATGTATGTATATATCAAAATGAAGTAATGATCAATTTAGCAGGAAGACTAACCAATGCCATTATTTCTTTAAAAAAAAAAGGTTCTGTTAGTAGTGTGACTTGTTAAAGAAGTCTCAGTGAGATTGCTTATACCAGAACAATAAATACCGGTTGGATATTACTCTTACACAGTGTTACTTTTCTTAGCAATCCCCTTAATTCATCAGGATAATTCTTAACCAGTCCAAACCAAACTGTCTGAAAGAAAAAAGTAAATTGTTAAGACCATGGGACAATGACAGTTATCAGTAACAGAAAGAAATGGGCATATAATAGGTTTTTGATCTAATACTTGACACTCAAGATATTTCAGAACAGACCAAGGGGTATAAGGAAATCTAAGCATAAAATCTAAATTATTTCATAGTCTTAAGTGCCATTCTTTTGTTTTCCATTGTAAGAAACAGATATCACCTAACGCCAATGTAAAAAAAAATCACAATAGTTCAAAAACAGTCTGCGACATGGTGACTTTTTATTATCTTCCTGGCCTTTTAGCCTTCTTTATAGGAACCTTTCCTGCTGTGCAGACTACTATCCTTGTGCCAGTTTTTCTTGCCTTTTTATTATTGCACTTAATAAAGATTATGGACATTTCTAGGAGGTAGATTATGGGTAGTCATAGCAAGTCAGTGGGCATGGGAATTTAAGGGAATGTTTCTTTACTTGCTACAGACTGATCTTTCTCAGGTTGGTTGGTTGGTTAGTTGGTTTGTTGGTTTGTTTTGTTAGATTTTTTGAGCTAATAGAAAGGAAACAATATGTACTTTTAAAATAGCCAGCAATAACTTAAAGAGGTCTGACATTTACAAGATTGAAACAGTAAGAAATTAATTTTCAGGTGGAGAACTTCTCTTTTGTAGATAAACAGAAATTTTCAAAGCCACTGTCCAAAGTCCCTCATTTTCCTAAAACCCTTTGCACAATATATAATTTATTTTACCCTGATGACTCTTTCCTTGTGTCCTATAGGTTTGGTTCCAGAATCGAAGAGCAAAATGGAGAAAAAGAGAACGCTATGGTCAGATCCAGCAAGCTAAGAGCCACTTTGCTGCCACCTATGATATATCTGTTCTTCCAAGGACTGACAGCTACCCTCAGGTATCGTAAAGACCAAATAGTACTTCGGTTCTACATTTGGCAGCTGTTCTTAACAACTCGGCTTTTGTGTACTTTATTAAGATGAGTTGTAAACTATATGATCTCTAGACAGCTTCTTTCTGATGTGTTAAACATGCACCATTTCTTCATGGACCTCAACAGACCATTAAATAGAACAAGTCTCCTACTAGCACGAAACCGTGATATAGCCATGTAGAATCAGAACTGAATGCATATCGCTGGGGGGGAGAGGCAGAGGGACGAGGGACAGCTCTCTCAGACAGTTGTAATTGGTTTAATTTGGTTTTTTTCTTTTTCAGTTTCCTGTTAGTATATAGTAAGATATACTACGATATACTGCATAACAAGGTTGTAATCTTCTGTCTCTGTTCTCCAGTCCTTTGGTTTACTGCTTTGCCTCACTCTCTGCTTTTGTTTGTCTGCTTGCTTGTTTTAGCACATTGAATACTTTTATTCTGAAGCCATTGTTTTTCACAGCTCTGGCTTCACATTGCTTTTACCACATAATTAATAAAAAAAAAACCACCAGGCAAAGCAAAAAAATCTTGCATGGTTCCCTTCCACTACTGGTGTTCTGGTGGTCTTCAGCTTCATTAGGTAGCGGGGTGTCTGCCAACCTTAAGAATAATCTCATATTCTATGGGAGCTTGCTTTGGTCGTGCTCTATATTGGCTGAATGAAGAGTTCCTCAGAGTTGAGACAGTGGCTGGAAACTGGCCGAGCAGAGAAGGGCGTGTGGGTGCTGGTTGACAGCAGCTGAACATGAGCCAGCTTGTGCCCAGGTGGCCAAGAAGCCCAATGGCATCCTGGCCTGTAGCGCAGGACCAGGGCAGTGATTGTCCACCTGTACTTGGCAGTGGTGAGGTCAGACCTCAAATCCTGTGTCCAGTTCTGGGCCTCTCACTACAAGAAGGACATTGAGGTGCTGGAGCATGTTCAGAGAAAGGCAATAGAGCTGGTGAAGGGTCTGGAGCACAAGTACTATGAGGGAGCTGGGCTTTTTTGCCTGGACAAAAGCAGGCTCAGGAGTGACCTTACCACTCTACAACTGCATGAAAGGAGATTGTAGCAAGATGGGCCTTGGTCTCTTCTTCCAGGGAACAAGTGACAGGTCAAAAGGACATAACCTCAAGCTGAGCCAGGGGAGGTTCAGGTCAGACACTAGGAAGAATTTTTTCACTGGAATGGTGCTTAAGCATTGGAGTGGTGGAGTCACCATCCCTGGAAGTGTTCAAGAAATGACTGAAAATTGCAATTAGTGCTATGCTTTAGTTGGCATGGCAGCGTTTGGTCAAATGTTGGACCTGATTATCCCGTAGGTCTTTTCCAACCTTAGTGATTCTGTGATTCTGTGAATGTGATTACCTATGAACCAGGGGTCTTTGGCTCATATGTTATCTACTCAGCTTAACATACCTCTGAAGTGGTTGCATATTACTAGGTTTGGTGCCTGGGCCAGAGCTGGCTTGTGTTCCAGCAGCTCAGAACACGGGCACAACCATTTCAGCTGTGGTGGCACTTGTAAGTCTGTCTGGTTTTATTTCATAATGTAACAGGGCGATAACCCAAATTGCTTTAGCAACCGCTGCATGTCAGACTCTGTGTTTAAGTATGTGGACACAATCTTAGGTAGTCCCAGGTAGATGCACAAAGACATAGATGCACCTTCACTCACGGATCTCAATTAAGGTGGTCAATTCTCCTTTGAAGGTCTTTCTGGTTACCTATAGCATCACAACAAATGATACAGGGAACAGTGCTGAAGCTTTCGGATTTCTAGAATAAATTTTGTGTCTGCCAGCTTATCTTGTATTTTTAGTAGGATTCCATCTACATATTTTCCCAAATGACTAAAGTTTCATTAGCATAAGATAATGGAATAATATAAGTCATTGGTAAGCACTTAAAATGATTGTCCTAAAATGAATATTTTTCAAAAATCTCACATTTTTTATTATATGATAATATGAGCTGTAAATTTCTAAACCAAATAAAATACCTATTCTGTACTTTGAGATTGTTAAAAATATTAATTCACTGCATTTCTGTTTACATTTTTGTCAAAAAATATCTGCTAGACAGATAGCACAACTAAGTTTCAGCCTGGCAAATATTTCCATCATTAGATGGAATAGATTCTTAAAAACAGAAGATTGAAAAGCAAATGCTGTTCCAATAATCTTAGCTCAAGCATCTCTAAAACATGTAGAAATACAAAATGTGTACTCATTCACAAACACTAATACGATGTGCTCACCTACAACTACAGACTAACAAACTGCAGGTGAATAGAGAGGCACAAGTGTGTAATTGAGTCACCTGCATGAGAATGCTGCGTTGTGCTGCTCTGTACTTCAAGAACAGGAGCAAGGAGCTAAACGAAGGTGTGACTCCACTTTACATTGGCTGTTTCAGCTGAATGCTCACACACATAGCTTGGCTACATTATAAAGGCAAGGTAGCCCACTCCTCAGAGAAAAAGTTGGCTACTTTTCTGTATCTGAGTAGGTATCCAGGTAATTATTACAAAGCATTTAATAAAAATTCATGTTCTTGCTAACCTGGTGGTAATTCTTCATAGTTTTCACATTTGTATATTGTCTCCTTCAGTAAAACCACACCTCTATCATATATGTAACATTTCCAGTGAGAATGCCTGAGACAATGAAAATCTGTTTTAAAAACACAATGACTACTAACATCACTGCATTCAAATCTTTTGAGCTAGATGTCCATTATCAAGTGCTTCACTTACAGAAAATAAATATACAGCACATGACTTGCTATAAATTCATCAATCTATCTCACAATTCAGGCAGAAAAGATATTTAAAATTGTTGTCTGCATGTTTCATTCTAATGTTATAAATTGATTTCCCCAACAATTCCATTATTTCATTGTACTTAATGTAAGAATGTACTTTTATTCCCGCACCACCACCACCATAGGCGCTTCTCTTGTGACAATGAAATAAGCAAATATTAGACAAGCTTTGCCATACTTTTAAGTAAATAGTTTTTCTTGCAGATTGTGGAACACAGATCACTAGAGCTTATTTAGGAATCAACATGGGGGAAAACAGACTCCCTGATGCTGGAAAAAATATAGGTTGAATGTTGAAAAAGGATTAAATCAAGCTGAGATGTTTACAGCTGTATGGCAGAAAGAGCAGGAACAAATGTGAATTTCTGGTGTGCATTATAAGGATTTGCAGCCTGGAGATTTTCTGTTTTGAGTCCAACCGTGTATATGTTGAGTAAACACATCTTGGTTGCGTTCCAGCAGAAGCATCCGTCTCTTGCAGTCAACAGAGGGTGTCATGGAGACTTCTGCTTATTCGGTCTCTTCACCAATTATCTCCATCAAATACAAATTAAGAACTTAATGCTGCTAGGCGTTGTGTGACTGCATAAACCTGAAAAGTTTTTCCTTTGAGAAAATGAATCTTTCAACTCATTTCAGACAGAAGGCTGGATCTGAATCAGAGAAAGGTTGAGGTAGGAAGTGACCTCTGAAGGTGATCTGGTCCAACACCTGTCTCTATAATCCAGTCTAATTTTGCTATTAAATTCCACATCTTTATCTTCACAAAAATAACAATTTTTTTTTTTGGTAGATCATCATTCTTTGGTCTTTCAGTCTAACCTTAATTATTTTTACCGTATATTGACTTTAGATGTTGGTTTTGTTTTTGTTTTGGTTTTTTTTTGATTGTTCATCTACCTATCAAGAAATTGAATATCTCCTAAACTGGCCAAATTTTGCATGCATATATCTTCCATTAATTATACTGTCAAAACCTGGGTTGCAGAGGATGGATGTTTGTACAGTATTCTACCACAATCATCTGTTATTCAGATGGTTTTTTTCAAGGCTTTAACAACATTATGCTGATAATCAGATTTTTCTAGGAAAATGTTATGCACAGTGGTTTCCATTCATTTTAGTAAAAGGTTTCAGTTTCGTTAGTTTCAGTGTTTGAACTTCAAGGTTCTCTTGCAGATGCAACACACTGTGGTCTAAGTCATCCTAAGTGCACTCAGGAAAACATATCCTAGACAGTTTTAGCTTAACTAGCAATATCCTACTGATGATATGAAAGTGAAGATGGACCATCTTAACATCAGTGGGGAAATGAATGCAGATTCCCTTCATGGGGAAGTTTAATTCATCTCATCTGAGTGAATGTTAGTAAACAAGCCATACTTAATTTGGTCACATAAATACAGTGTCGAGTGTTATTAAATATGTCTCAGGATAGCTGAGACACTGTTGAAGAGCTGATGAATAGAATTTGAAAGAAGGATTCATCCTTCATTTTAGGCAGCTGTGGTCAGATAAATATTAGACATTTGTGTTTAGGAAACTTAACCAAAGGGACTTTTATGGGTTCCCTTTAGAGCTGTCAAAAATCTGATAAATTAAATTTTTTATTCCTAAAACATAAGGCTTAAAATAGGAAAGATGATCTCTAAAATGTTTTTTATTCTGATACCTGGTTCAGCTGCAGTCATCTGCAGTTATCTTACATGGATCTATAAATGATATGCTGGAAGAGGAACAGTAAAAAGCCTTTTTAGCTTTGTTCTTTTCTTACCTAATTGGTCTTTACTTGACTCCTTCTGCCACCCTATGTTAGTGGGAAGGCTCCTGTTACAAAGGGTACTTGATTTTATCAGATTCAATGATTACCTATGAGAACTAGCAAGAAAACCTCAGACAGAATTTCATTTTACCCCTTCCTTACTTATGCACACAAAAGCCTATACTGTTATTACACAGACCTCCAGCTTTCCTTGTGTGAATCAAATTTATGAAGATGTTATCTTTATAAATAATTGCATCAGTATAAAAATAAACACTGAATTGTATCAGTGAAAAAGCAGATAAAAAAGGTCAACATTTTTCTCCCACCTAGTCTCTTTCCTTATTTTGTGTCTTTCCTCCTCCTTGTTCTTTTAATCGTGTTCATTTGTTGTAATTTTTCTTCTTTTGAAAGGATTAATTTTGTCACACCACTCTACTTTCCCTCTTAATATCACATATAAAATGTTTGGGTTTTTTTAAAATTTTCTTGAAAATGCAGGCAAAACTTGGATAGGACAGAATTTAATTTTTTAGTTTCAGTTGAAAAAAACCAGTCTAGTGCAGGTGGGAACCCTAAGACAACAAAAGCTTTTCAAAAGAATGGGAACAGGGGTCATATAGAAGGTGTAGAAAGAAAGGAAAATGTTGAAATCTCAGAAATAGAAGGAAGAGGCTGAAGTTTGCATTCCATCCACCAGAATGATAAATCAAATTAATATGTTGAACAGCATGGCATCACATGGCAATTAAAGAGTGTGGAAGTGGTATCAGCATACATGTGTTAAGTACTAAGTCCTTGGATCATCATTATAGTTTACTCTAGCCTTAGTACATATGGCTAATCCTCATTAGCAATAATCAAAGTTACATGCTCCAATTAAATGTTCATATGGAATATATTAGACACCACATGTTACATGACTTAAAATTTCTTTTAACTGTAGTAGACATATAAATGACAGTTAATCACAATAGTTCATTAAGGCTATGGGTACACTGATTTAGCAGGAGTAGATGTGGCAGGCATCTCTGAGCTAGCTTCAAAGCAGTTTTATCACACACTCACGCCGTCTAGCTGTGACAGCACGGAGCTCAGGCTGAGCCACCACCTGGATGGCGTGTGTCTTGCTGCATGTGTGCTCACTTGCCTTGCTGTGGCTGATCTTCCAACAAGAGTGAAGTGACACTTCTAATCTTTCTGGGTGGTGTCTGTTGCACACAAAGTAGCTTATGCACTGCACTTTTATTTTTTCTTGGTAATGAACCACCACCGTATGTGGTCCTTCTCATAGTCTCAACATTCAGTTTGTTGCTCTGTGGGGGTTTTTTGTGTAACATGTATTTCTTTAAGTGTGAGTGACTTTACTGGGGCTTAATAATATGGCAAAATAATTTTTTTTCTAAGATACACAAATTTTTTAATACTGTTTTTCAAAGTATGCAATATTGTCTTTAACTGTATCATAGAGTTGAAATATAATTAATCCTTATTGTAATTGGCCTTGAGATTGAAGTAGGGAGAATTTACAGTTTACAAAACATCCCATACAATAATGAAAGCTTGATGACTTTTCAAATCCTACATTATTTTGAAGCTTAGCAAACGTGTTTAAGTGTGGAATCTAATGATGAGATTTTTATTTTGTTCACCATGTGTAAGCCCAAATGCAGACTGAAGGGCTCTATCACATATTTTAGATCTGTATCATTAAGCCTCTCACTAACATGCGCCAATTAGCATTTTATTTACATCTGAAAACTGTGTGCTGCCTCTCTCTCATATGTACAATACAGGTGATCTTCACATGTGCACTTTTTCCTACAGCTCCTACAAAATGATCACAACTTACACACTGAGAAGTGTTCTGTCCAGATATAAATGTAAAAATACAATGAGAGTGGTGAAGCATTGGGACAAGTTGCCCATAGAAATTAATTAAGCCCTGCATCTGCAGCAATTCGAAACATGGCTGGATGGGACTTGAGTGACCTTATCTAAATCCAAGAGTAACTGCAAGCAAGGGCTTAGAAAACTAATCACAGAGGCTCTTTTCAGTTTAAATTATTCTGAGTATCTACAAGATTGAGAAGTACAGGCAAATTTCTACCTGTGTTTTGGATGTTCTAAAAAGGCACCCAGAAAAAAAAATGTGGAAAGTTACAGACCAAATTAATTGTGCTGATGGAGTAGGAATGACCAACAGATACAAGTTGTGAAATAGTAGTTTTGAGCAGTGTAACAGCTATTGCATTTAATCCCCCGAAAATAACTCCTTTGCTAGCACAGATTTGGTATTTTCTGGCACTGCAAGGAGAGGAGTGACAAAAATCTAGCAAATCAGTCTGACATTCTCATGTTTTCTATAATTACATAAATTCTTAACTCTTCAGTTAGTGCCACTCTTGCTATCCACAGAGTAAATGTGTAGTTTCTAATTACTTACTAGAGTAATTATAATAACATTCAGCACATATAACATTTATTATGTAATATGATAACAACATCTCTTGATATCTAGAGATCTTAAAAGAGATTAGAATTTTGTTTCCCATGTGAAGCACTAAAACACGTGCACTCAAAGAGAAGCTGTGCGTGCTCACGTGTGTCTGCCGGAGACAGACAGGCAGGTGACTCAAATAACATGAGTCAAGAGGTTTGGTGATGGGAGAACAAAGCTATAGAAGTGATAGTAAAACTCCCTGAAAATTTTTATATTTAAGTTTGTGTGATTTCTCCAGAGGCTGCATAAAAAGGCTGAAGTCCAGGGAGCTTGAAAGTTTAACTGAAAAAAAACAATGACACCAAGCAGGATGACCAATTACCTCAGTTCATTTTCCTTTGCAGTGTCTAACAGAAGGTCATGTGCCTAGGAAATTATATCGCAACAATGTTAACAACCATAACTCTCCAGTTATGTTCTTGTCACAGCTATGAAATTCCATTTCTTTTTCTATCAGGAAGGGTGTGTGTGCATGTGTATGTGTGTATAAAACATACAGTAGGTAAATATATTGAAGGGCTCTGGTAATTTCATGGTAACCACAAGAGCAAAGCTCAAGTTGTTTGTGATGTTAACAGAAACCAGAGATGTGCTGTATGTATGGCCTCATTCACAGTCTCTGAATTGCCTTTTATATAGTTCATGGATCACACAAGATTTTAAGAGGAAAAATATTTTCTTTAAATTCATGTACATAATGTCGCTTTTCCTTCTAACATACCAGAAGAAGGTCTGATAATTTTGACTTATTGTGAAACATTACTGTATTTATTTTTAATACAGGAATACCTTCTGCACCTAAATTTCACTACAAGATATTTATGTTGCAAATCCTTGTAAAGAAATGAAAATTTAATACCAAATGTGAAGTCACTCAACCAACTAAAATGAATAGAAAATTAGTATGACTGAAACATTGTTTTGGAAAGCATAACTGCCTCATGAGAGAAGATGTAAAGCTTTCCTAGAATCTTGTGGCATTCCTGAAGTTAAGTTTAGTAATTTGAATTCCTTTCTCTAAGGAAGAAACCTAGGGCACTCTTATAAAAGTTTTAGGAATTAATAGCTTGTTCACATATTTCTTTAAAAAGACATTGGCATATTTTAGGATTTGCAGCTGAATTCTGTTCTCATTTACACCTGTGCAATCCCACTGAAGCTAAATTGAAAGAGATTTGTCTAGGATAAAAATATCAGGAAAATTGGTGGTACTAAACTTAGTTTACTGCAAACCAAACTACTCAAAATATGGAAAGAAAGAGTGATTTTGTGATTCCTCCAGACTACATAGGTTATTGGGCACTTTTTAACTGAGCCTCTGAACCTTTTGAAGATGTCCCATCATGACTGTATTAAAGGCAAACTTGTTCATATTTGTATTTAAACATTTTTTTTTCAAAATTCTTCCCATAATTATATCTGTGCTGCCTGGGTGACTGCAGCATTTGGCATAGCATTTCTTAGAAAGAAATTTCAGTAAGTCAGATAAATAAGACTTTGTTGCATGTAAGTTAGCTTTGGAGATTATGAGCTCCTTCAGAAATAGCTCCTGTATTAGACACTGCATAGATTAACTAGTTTCTCCTTGGGGAAATTTGTCTGATTATAAGTCAAAACTGGCTCAGGTAGGTTAATTAAGGAGTAATAAGGCAGCTGGGGATCGTGTCAAACTGTAGAGAGTCTCCTATGGTCTGATGTTTGAGTCTTCTGAAAACTGATTATGGGAGGACGCAACTGGGAAGTTCTAAAACTTTATTTAGATTTCCTCAGGTGTTCTCCAGGAGGCCCACAAAAAGGAGTAAAAATCTTCCATATCCTTCTTCAGACACCTTACTCCCTCTGTTGCCTCCCAGCAGACCACCTAAAATACGCAAGAGCAGGAGCCTGAGGTGTGCCCAGCTATGTGGGTGTATGTGTGTGCGTGGAAAGGCAGGCCACATCCACGAGTGTGTGCGGAACTGTGTGCATAACTGCACGTATGCCTGTCTGTGTAAAAAAGCTGAGCAGACCCAGAACTTGGGGAGATGTGTTGCTACCATGACTTTTCCCCAGGCTTTTGCAGGAAACCAAAATGGAGCATTTGCTGGATTATTTTTTTGCTGCTGGAATTCCCAAGGAACCCAGATTAGTTTGTCAGCTCCTGATGACCTTGCTAATACAACTGTTTAAAATATTAACTTTAAAAATAAGACTATTTCATCTTTCCTATCTGCACTGGATCTCAGCTAGATGGGTTCAGTGAACCGTAATTTATTGCTTTAGCTTGTTGGTGGTTTGGTGAGTATGTGCTGTTGCAAAGTGATAGGAGGACTGGAGAAAACAAAACTCATCAGCATTAGAAACATGTTTTCATTCTGTGTGTGCGTATGTGCGTGTCTGTCAAAATTCATTACTTCCCCTGACCTCTACTTTGACAGAAAAAAAATCACTCAGCTAGAGAGATAACCTTTAAATCTTAAAGTCAAAATTCCTTTGTCTATGGATTTGGAATGTGAATGTAAAGTTAAGTTTGAAGTGGGAATTCACTTTTTAGTGCTAACCAAAGAGTAATTGAGTTACTCCAACATATCACAGAGAAAAAAGACACGTGGGCTCAATCGCAACGCATCAGGGCAAGGATACACTGAACAGACAACAGATTTTTAGACTGAAGACAAATTTAGCAAAGGAAAACAAATAGGAAAGGATATAGTTACTGGTTAACAAGATCTGTACTGTGAATGGGGGCTAAAAATGTCTCACCTGATGTTATTTGTACATTAAAAAAAAATCAGCATTCAGGAAAGATATATCGGTAAAAGTGGAGAAGACTTACAAAGCTATATATTGTATAATAGTGTATGCAAATTAGGTATGACCGAGGAAGTTTGATATGTCAGAAATTATATCATATACATGTAGTACTGATAGAGAGAGAGTAGAGAGTTTGAAAAACCAGGAGGGCAGCTGCTGAGTGTGAAGTTTGATCAAATCAGAGTGAATAGAGCAGGAATGAAAGACCATGCAGTCTGAGATAACAACAAGAGCTGACTTATGTTAGGTCTTAAAAATCTTCCTGTCTGTTCGTCTAGTAACAAACAAGTGAAAAATACCTATCCATAAATAGCATCTCTGCATAGATGGTAGAAGGCTTGAACTCAGAATGAAGCTTTAAGTGACTGCCAAGTATAGAAAGGATTATACATCAAAGCTTGAATACTTGGTTACTCTAGACTATGCTGGTAACCACAAAGTTTGAGTCCTAGTCTGTCATGCAACGCGTTTTCCAGGGATGCACAGTGCAGTTTGTTAAGGTTGAACATTGGAACAGAAATGCCCTCAAAGTACAATTTCACATAAAAACATCTTGAAAAGAAATTTTATGTCAAATCTATCCTTGAAACAAATTTAAGAAAAGATCTTGAATGTATTATCAGTAATTCCTGTGTTTTATGGTTTCATTTGTTTTAAAGTAATTACGCAAGGCTTCTCATTATTAAATTTTTCAAATAGTCATTGGGATTTGTCGCTTGAGAAATCCGAATTGGTTTGTTTTGTTCACCCTTTTCTATTCTTTCCTACCATTACAGTGGGAATTCTAATGAGGAGAAGCATTTATGGTGAAAATGTCTATGATCGTATATACTCTTTTGACAACTTTTCTCTGATGTCAGTTGTGTGTTTCCATTAATTTTATTGACTGGCTTGGCTGACGGCATCCTGTGGTTCAACACTAGACATCATACATGGACCCATGGAGCAAATGGATGACAAAGAACATGACTCATCAGCCCTTGCTTTTAAGTGAACAATCTCGTATTTTGGCACATGTGATCTAAGATTCATACCATTTTCTAAAATGATTGCAGAAAACTTGTTAAATACTTGTTGCTTGTTTCAGAGGAGAACTAATTATGTGTGAAGTAAAGCAAACCAAGCATTTCAGAAAACAAAAGATGATATATCTAAGTTTAATTATATTCATTTTATATGTTCCAGATTCAGAACAATCTGTGGGCAGGGAATGCGGCTAGCGGTTCTGTGGTTACCTCCTGCATGCTGCCACGAGATACGTCCTCCTGTATGACACCTTACTCCCATTCACCCCGGACAGATTCTGGCTACACGGGCTTTTCAAACCACCAGAATCAATTCAGCCATGTGCCCCTCAATAATTTTTTCACTGACTCACTGCTTTCTGGGGCAACCAATGGACATGCTTTTGAAACCAAGCCAGAGTTTGAAAGGAGGTCCTCCAGCATTGCAGTTCTACGGATGAAAGCCAAAGAGCATGCTGCCAATATTTCTTGGGCCATGTAATATAGCAGTACCCTCTCTCAATTTCTGGTTTTTTTTTTTTTTTTTATAGCAAACTAAAACCATTTTTATTTCCCATATTTAAAGGGAACAACAATAAGCTGCTGTGTGTGGAATGCTAGAAATCACAATATACACGATTTCTGCTTAAAGAAATGCAATATAATATTTAACAATAAACCAAGAATAAACCAAATAGATTTACCATGCATCAAGCTCAACAAGCCCTCTTTGTTTTGCTTTTTATATACGTTTTGTTGTACCAGTTGATGATATATGATTATTGAACCTAAAAAAAAAAAAAAATAAAACTACTAAGCAAATGTGTCTACTCCATGGTATTTAGCTGTCCTGTATAAAAAATTCTTGCTTTACAAATGAATACTTCATAAGGGAACAACTCTGTAAAGGATAATAAATTTATTATACTAAACCCGTGATGTAAATCTCTAAGCACACCACACAAAGAAGGAAATATATGACCATTCATGTTGTAGGTAGAATTTGTAGACTGAGTTCTCTCAGCACTGCGCTGCTACTCTAAGCCAGCTCTGCTGTTCTGCTAAATGCATGTTGAGCTTGTTGAATTTATATAAATGAACAACTAATGTAATAAGAATAGAAGGTACTACTTTATCTTATGGACTTGAGTGTATTTCTCTTAAAGATAATGAGGGTTTTTTTGGTCAAATATAATGCTAAAAGTAGGATCATAGTGTTTAATGGAGTTTTCAAAGATGTGCACAGATTATGTGTCAACTAGTGTATTTAAATTAAATCTTAAAGGTTACAGATAGGGTGTCGTGAAGCTTAGGTGACTAAAAGAAAGCATGGAATAGTACTCCTACACTTTTAACAGAATACAGATTAGGGAAAAACCCCAAACAACCCAACAGTGAGGTCTTCCAGTACAGTCCATCTTACTTGGTTTTGCTACTCTACGGTCAAATTGAAACAAAACAAGTCCAACAAGACTTGTCAGTTTCAGTTTGTAACCGATCTTAAGATGTTATTAGAGCACTGTTCATTTAGTTTTAGTTACATTTTGTTGCTTATATGCTTTCCAGAGTGTAAGACTAGTTTGCTACCTTTAAAGTATATAGGAAAAATCTTTTTGACTGCAATGGCAGCAGGATTTGGCTCTCAGCTCCCAGCCTATCACAAAGGAATTAAAATGTCAGCAGACTTTCTGACATTTCGGGTGGAAAAAAAAATAGAGGAGAAGAAAAATACTTTACATCTGGAGAATTGCTATCTGCTTTGATTTACTTCTCCTCCCTTTCCCCTGTCACATTCCAAGCTCCTTCAGATGAGTGAAATGTCAGCCTCTTTGAAAGCAACAGTCACTCTCTCAGGTTCATAAAGGCAAAGTAAATTAATTGAAATAAAGAAGGACTTGCATGGCTGTGATTAGAACAGGATACAACTCTCGGGACACCCCCTGCTCATTCTTGCTTTTCTCTCTGGCCATTAGTTAGGAACAGAGGGTACATGGTGGAAGAAAGGAAGACTGGGAAGCAGATTTCATCACAGCAACTGCAGAACTACCAATGCTCACAAAAACAAACACACGGGAATCCCCAGATTTTCTCTTCTCCCACTCAGGGGGGGCTAAACTGGAAACAAAAATGGGAGATGGACTCATTCTGTAGCCTTTCAAGGGAACAAACAAGCCTAACTTTGAAACTGTCAGGATCAACTGAAAATAGGATTTTTACAGCAGATTCTTACATAGCTGAAAGGAAGGTTGTCCTATTTTCTACTAGTTATAAACTCAAATTTTAACACGTGCATATACTCCAATTTGTAGTTTCCTGATTTGATTCTCCTTCTAAAAATTAGCTTCAGCTTTGGCCTGAGGAGGTGGAAAAGAGTATTCTGGCTCGAAGTTATCTTTTCCATTTTTTATGGTCTGTTTAAACAGCAGTAAAACTAGACTTATGATTTAAAGCAAAAAAAAAAAAAAACGGAATTTTATTGGTACAGGTAGAGGCATTAATTTTGTATAGACTTTTTGCCACATGTAGAAGGATGAAAGTGGTGGAAACACAAGGGATTTCTTAGCAAATGGTTTTCAGTTTTTTTTTTTTTTTTTACATTTTATTCTGTTTCCACATAATCATTTTAAAAGGTATAATATTTAGAACATGCCAAAGTGATTTCCAAAACTTTTTGTTAGAGTTTCATTAGTGGACAAAGAAGGAAAAGCTTAGCTGGCAATCTCCAATCCATTTTTGTTATTTCTTCTTTCAATTTACTTATATATTTTCATAGCAGAATTTGCTATTGTTTTCTTCTGAAATCCCCTCGAAATAAGTTGTACAAGATTTTTTATGCCAGGAGTAAAATGTAACAATTCCTAGGAATTTATTGCAATTGCAGATTTATTACAGAATAAATATCAATTTTCAAAATATTACAACAATTTTAGATGCCTGAAGCTTCCAAAATCAAAGGGGAAAATAAAAGACCATGTCATCTTCCTGCTGATTTTAATTAAGTGAAAGGGATGCAATTCTAACTCTTCATCATCAAATCTAGCAATGGAAATTTTTTGTTACTTGTTGCTAGCAAAACTTAATACATTAAATAAATAGGTATTCAACCCTTCATTAAACCTGAGGTGTGATAAGTTGCAGGCCTGCATTAAGCCTGTCATGCTCTTGCATCAGCCTCGTCTCGAAGAATGAATGATAGCCTGTTGGTTGCAGCTTTTCATTTAACTAATGAAAAAGTATCTTCGTGTTAGATGTCAAGTACTACAACAGGGTCACATTCTGCCAGTTTTATTTAGTAGTGCTTTACTCCGTGAGTAGTCGCATTGATGGGAGTGAGACTACTCACATAGGCCAAATTGTGAATCACTTGTAAATCTTTATTCACAATGGCCTCATTCATGCAAAAAAAAGCCTCTCAGCACAACATGAGTAATTGGTTCATAATCAGGCCCAGCTTAAGGTACTATTCAGCTGTAGCAAGGACGGCAGAATCTGGCCCGTGCTGGCTTAAGGCCAGACTCAGATTTTTTAACCAAGATGAGTAGCTCCTTATTCCACAAATAGTGCAAAGAGACCCAACAGGGCTATTTGCAGTGTTCTCTTTTTCTAAGAAAATTCTAGAAAAGAGACACTTCAATACATGTAAATAATTTAAGCAAGTTTCCATGAAAGGCAAATGATTTTATTTTCTACTGGATTATACTCCCACATTTCACAGAACTTGTGTTCTTGTGTGCTTTGATTTTATCACTTAATGATTTCTTCTCTTGAGCTACTAATCTTTTCACTGCTTCTTGAACATGTGGAAAATGCACTAAAAACAAAAGGAGATGATTTACATAGCCTTCCTGCCAACCGTGTTAGCTAATGTTTGAGATATGTGATCATCATGCTATGCTGAGAAGTAAATTTATAGAACTGTTGGGCAAAGAGTCCCTATCCTGTTAAAAGAGAAACTGAAATATTCTTCTAATTACTGATGCACTGTTTCTTCTCCTATGATTGATTCATCAACATTTTAAAAATCTTAAGTCTGTATTTTAACAAATTTTTGAACAAATGCAGATTTACCTATGAAATGTGGATTTATTTATATTACAATTTTTACAGACTCATAAGTGATGGACAATACTGCATTCAGCAGCTAAAGATACAGTCTTCTAATGACCAAGATGGTCAGAAGAGTTTGACAAAGATGATTTCTACCTACAGTTTAACAGTGTTACATACCACAGGAACATATCAATGAAAGCATCTTTTGTTGCTGAGAATATATTGAAATGGACTATATTTCTCACTTCACTTCTGTACTGTCATAATATTTTGTACAACAAACTGTTGAAAAAATCCAGTTCAATATGTTAAAGGCATTTTATTTTGACTGTGAACTTTATGGTAAGGCCCTGAAGTACAAAATTTAACAAATATAACCTATATTGTGCATTTAATAATGAGAGAGTTTAGCATGATAGAAGTAAATTATTTTGTTTGCAAACAATAAAATATTACAGGTTTTTTTCCAAAATTACAAAGGTTGTTTTATTGATAAATTTCTAAATATCAGTGCTATTTCAAAATCAGAGTTAAATCAGGCCGGTCAGAGTTAGAATCCATTAAAACAACTTATATTTCTTAGTTTCAAAATATTTTCAGAGGAAGTTCTTTCTGTAACAAGTATTTCTTCCCTGCAGTGGTTTAAGCCCTGCCAGCGGCCAAGCCCACGCAGCCGCTCGCTCACTCCCACACCAGAGAGACTGGGGAGAGAATCGGAAGGGTGAAAGCTGGAAAACTTGTGGATTGAGATAGAGACAGCTTAATGGGGAAAGCCAATGCCACGCACACAAGCAGAGCAAAACAAGGAGTCCATTCACTTCTTCCCGTGAGCAGGCAGGTGTTCAGCCATCTCCGGGAGAGCAGGGCCCCATCACACATTACGGTGACTGCAGAAGACAAAGGCCATCACTTCAAATGTCCTCCCTTTTCCCCCCCACTTTATATACTGAGCATGATGCCATATTGCTTGGTATATCCCTTTGGTCAGTTGGGGTCACCTATCCAGGCTGTGTCTCCTCCCAACCTCCCAGGCACCCCAACTTCCATGCCAGTGTAGCAGTGTGAAAAGCCAAAAAGGCATGGGTTACGTGCAAGCACTGCTCAGTAATAACAAAAACATCTCTATGTTATCAACTCCATTCAGCACAAACCCAAAACATAACCCCGTAGCAGCCACTGTGAAGAAAGTTAACTCTACCCTAGCCAAAAACCGGTGTGTTCCCCCAGTACTTTCATACCCGAATAACAAGCGGCCAGCTCATTCCCAGAATGCATAATTCTTATTCATCTGCAGTGATCTTTTTAGATTTGGCTGGCATTAGAATGATGAAAGAGGGTGCAGTGAATGGGAGTATGATGGCTGGGGACAGAATAACCTTCTGGGATGAGAGTCAGAGTGCAATGCTGTGGTAAGGGGGAAACCTAAACCCAGTGCAACCCTCCCTTCCCCACTGCCTAAACCACTCCTCCTGAATCTCACCAGGACCTGGCAACATAAGATTTGTTCTATTGCCTTCTGTCCAGTACAGATTTAAGGAGGGATATAAAGAATCAAGAGTAAGTCTTGAAGAGGTAGGGTGGGTAGGTGCATGACTGTCATTGACAATAGATACATACTGTGAAATTAAAAGTAGTTTTGTGGAGAACCATCTCTAATCATGAATTTCAAGATATTTTTTCTGCATTTTTGAGGCAACAGGAGGACAGAACATTAAAGCAAAAGCACAGTGACAGTTGAAACACTGAGTCCACAAAATTCCTGAAGCACAGCCATTCTCCTTTGCACCACAGGCTCATTAAAACTGATATGGCTGTGGCATGCAAATGAAGGAATATATCACAACACTACCACATAAAATATATTTGAGATATTGTCCTGTTCCTGCTAGTTATTTTTACTCTGTTTAAATAACAGCATAAAATTTATACAATTCCTCGTCAAATCTTTTCAAACAGTCCACACGAGACATACAATACAAGGAAAAAAAGCCAAAACCAAGTAGGTGAATCTTCATCATCCATTATCATTGCAAGGAATAGGGGTTTGTGAGCCCTTGTACTTGTGAGGCCTCACACTCAACAGCTCACCTTCAGCTTGACTCATACTGCCCACCTTCAGAACAGTGATTATTCCTGTAGGAATAACTAGTACACTAGACTAATAAATACATCAATGTATAGGAAATAATACTGGTCAAAGTAATTTATGTTAGCATGAAAAACATAATTTCAAAAAGGGTAGGTTATAGGATCAGGTCAAAAATCGTAATTTCTGACTGGCTTATAGAGTGGAAGTTGATGGTTCACAAGATGCTGTTAGAGGAGCGCTTTTCTTTGCTCTAGTTCTACCTATAGTGACCCTCCATAATCTAATACCTGGCTGCTTCATCTCTCAAAAGCTGGGTTCTGCATTCTTTAATTATGAAAAATAATTGAAATAGGCTTGATCCTCTGTGCCTCATACTCCTGTGAGAAAATCCATTTATGTGTGCTAACTGCAGTTTACTTTAGTCTCACTACAATTGCAGTAAGAAAAAGTCTTCTGCTGTAATCCAGCAGCTGCAAAACATTTGATTTTTGATACTATTACTGCTCTGTCAGTGAGCAATTTATTGATATGGAGAGGAATTACTAAGTTGTGTAAAGACTTTTTTAAATTAAAACTCAAAACCTTAATTTGCTTGGTTTTGGTTGAATATAGTGTGATTAAAATTAACAAACTGCTTTAGGCAGGATAAAGTCCTAGTTAACACCTTCATAATATTTTTGTCTATCTAAGAAGAAAAGGGCATCGTTAAAATGAAGCTTTGTCAAACAGCATGCTCAAAGACGGACAGAAGTATCTGAATATTTTTAGCTCAATTTATTCACGTGCGTTTACTGAAATGATTTTGATTTAATCATTAAAAATGGAAAACAGATGAGATCTTTAATGGAAAATAACAATACAAAACATGTTAATTGTATTTTTCTTTCAAAGTGATATTGGAGGAACAACTCTGCTTCTAGTGTACTAAGAATGATTTTCCTTGTTACTTGTTATAAACATTTTAGTATATAATGAAATACATATTTATATATGGAGAAACCTGTCAGATATTACTTAAACACATAGGGTAAATAAAATACTAAATGATTTCGGAGGTCTTTTAAAAAAAGGTCTGGGATAGAGATCAGAGTTAGTGAGTATTATTTAGCAAATGCTTAAGTAGTATATACAATGAGCAAAGAGGAAAATACACTCGTTGGCTGGGAGTTTATCGAAAATTTAGAGCCAGAAAACTCAGTGTTGGCAAGGAGGGATGAAATTTTCTTTACTCAAAAATCTCCTTATGATCAAATCCTAATTGAAGTTAACAGGAATCTTGCCAGTGATCTCACTTGGGAGTGGGATATGATCCCTAATAAACACTTAATAGATTTACTATGTTAAATTGAATTGTCCTGGAACAACATTACTTAGTTTTTATGATATTTTTTTTGTTAAGGTAGTCCATTCAGCTATTTTTAGAACACATAAATTTATTAAATCAGTGCTTTACATCTGATTTACTACAATGGTTTCCATATTTGTGACTGATTTTTTTTACAGACTTAGAGAGACAAGGATAGACTGAGCAATGCTTTTTGTTTTTAGGGACATGTGTACTAAGAGAACTTAGTTTCAGTGTGAAAACAGTTCTATGCATATGCTAAATCACTAGTGCAGAGGCATTAACCCTTGTATAAACTAATTGGACTAATTCTCTTCTGGAATTTAGGCAAATAATGTAACCAAGATAAACAGAGTCGCTTACATGTCCACATTTATCTGCACTTTCTATTTATACTGTTAAATGCTTAAAACAACACTGGCCCATAAATTTGCCTTTTTGTTCTCATTCTTTTGGCAGTGTTTCCTACATGCTGCACTTTTAGAGTGCAGTTTGGTCTCATCTCAAATAAATAAGAGCCATGGAAGGAAAAAACTGCAGCTACAAAGTAGTTCTAACCCATTAAATGCAGATGGCCCACAGGGGGTTTAATCATAAGAGAGAGAACACACATCATGCTGAAATATAGAGCTGTTTTCTATCACTTGTTACCATTTGAATGTCTGTCTCAGGAAAGTGAATTCAATATATCTTCCTGGCCATCAGTTGCCCTCTGAATACTCCTTCTCTCTCTGATGTAGCTAGATTTCCCTTTAGAACATACAGAGATGAATGAGCTCTTACCACACGTAGAAGTGAAAGAAAACATTTCTTTCTGCACCAGAACAGATGAGATTCATCATTAAGAGAATGGATTTGACCTTGTCAAGTGGACCAAAGCAATTTATAAACAAACTCCTACAGGGGAGGCTACTTTTGGCCAAGTACTATATTAGCAGTGTTTTACTTATGCCCGCTGCTACCTTACAATAACTTCACAAACAGGCTGACTTCCTGAAATATAGAGTGCTGAGAGATATCACAGATGTACCTAGGAACACTGGGATAGCATAGGGTTACTTCCCTCCCTAGAGGCTGCATAGAAATGTGTCCACCCACCTTGCTTTCTCACTCTTGGTAAGAGTTGCTGATCACTACCCAAATTAAATCTTCATTGCAAGTTTAGATATGTATCAAAGAACATATTTACACTTCAATTTGCCACTGTTATATTGTTGTTCTTATAAGCAGCACCCATATGGATGATAGTGTCCAATATGAAACTGAATGGCATCTAACTATTAGAACACTAGCAGAATAACAAAAACAGTTCAATGTGGGTCTATTTTATTTCCAGCATCAGAAAAAGAATATAAAGAGTCAATAGTTTGCTACAAAGTTATTTAGACCAGATGATACTCCTACTAATACAAATAAATTTTCTTCCTTTAATAGGATATTTAAACTGGAGGTAGGAATTTTATCTCTCCTCCTCCCAAGTCTGTGCCACATATGCTTTTGAAGTGAGAACAACGTTTTAGTGGTAACAAAGGTGCAATAGGTCAAATCCTTTTGTTCTGTCCAACAATCATAAGAAAGAATAAGCATATTCGGTGGCTCAGAGATAATCCCGCTGTATGGAAAGAGAATACTGTGTGCCAGTCCAAGGGAATGGTTCCTTGATAAAGTGGAGAAAAGACTCACCATATATGTAAACTACATGTACAATTAAAAAAAGGTTTTTACTATGACTTCTAGGACATACCACGCCATCTATATCGATCTTAGTCATGCCAACAGAGCTGATAGTATTGTAATATCCTCTATGCCTACAAAAAGAGAACATGGAACATTTGCAGAAGGGGACTGACCAGAATATTCAATTTTCTTTGACTCACTTTTCCTGTGGCATGTATCCAAACAGAGATGCAATTGCAGATGCAGTTACTTCCTTCAAAGACTACAGTAAAAAGCCTGTATAAGTGATAATGTTTTATTTTATTCTTTGTTGTTATTGCCTTAGAATCATAGTTAGGATTGATGACAGTGAGAAGGAACTCTTCTCATATTAGAAATTTAATAGACTATAGGTGGAGTCCTTCAAGCCATGACATTTCCCAAAACTTCCAGGAGTCTCCAGCCTTAATGAGCCTTATGTGAATCAGGCTTAAGAGCTTGATACATATTTTAGCTCAGGAGAAGTCTACACTGTCCAAGTCTTGTCTGTTTCATCATCGATGCTCTTTATTGTTCAAAACCCAAGACCACAGTCTTGTTCCATGGCCAGTCTATGCTTCATTGCCAGGAGATAACAATTCTGACCCTCTTGAGGTCAGAACAATGAAAAGAATTTCCCAAGTCCCTAAAAGGCACCATACTGCATGTATTCATAGCTGCCTAGCAGATTTATGCCTTATTTTTCTGTAGGTCAAGTTCTCAAGGTCTTCTGCTATTAGGTTGAGAAAAGAGGAAAGGCCACTTGCTTGCATCTTGTAGCAATTATTCATTATTTACGCACCTCTGTGTGTGTGTGTGTATGTGAGGTGTTTATGAGTCAAAGATGGAGATGAGGCACACAGTTCTGATGTTAGTTTCCTGGTTTTATAATCACTTCTCCACTCTGATTTACAGAAGTGTAAGGAAAGACCTTGGGCCCTGTACCCAGCATACTTATAGTGAAAAGATACAATTTAAAGAAAAAAAGAAAGATTGTAGCAAAGAACCAGTGACAGAGTACTACTGTATGACTCTATCTTGACTCACATTTTTATAAGCATGTATCTGTTTACACTCTCTAAGAGGAAGATCAAAGTTCACAGAAAATTTTTATTGTCCTGGGAAGAAATTTATCTCTTTTTAAAAGAAAACATGGTTTATTATCTGCCTTAAATGAAACTAAAACAAATCTATCTCTCTTTCCACTTCAGCACCAGACAGCAGGCATCCAAGATGGGTGACACTCAGTGAAAGGTCTCAAAATTTCTCCAAAAACACTAATTCATCCTGAAATCAACCCTCACAGTATTGGTCTGCCTGAAAATTCATTAGGATATTTACAGAGAGGATATTTGGCTGTTGAATTTGGTCCTGTGAATTAATGGGATAATCATATTTCTATTGTCCTTTAGCTTTATTGATTCTGCTGTAAACCATAGCTCAGGACAATAAGGGCTATTTTCCATTTATTCTGTGTGTCAGTATTCAGATGGAGGTCCTTGGGAAGTTGTCAGAGGCAAGAATTCTATAAACTGCAATAGCTTGCTACAGAAGACGTTTTATTTATTTTAACTTCTCCACCTCCATTCCTTTTTGGCATCCAATATGCATATTTAAAGTGTTGCTGCTACTTTCCAGTTTGACTTTAGAGCTCTTTGTTTTTATATAAAATAGTTCTGTTGCATTCCTCTAGTATGTCAAAGCTAAATCAAGCTTGCTTTAACTCTTCAGGGCTTTATACATCTCTGCTTTCCTTTTGTTAATATGCAAGCTGGCTCTCAACTATTGTCTCTGTTTCATCAATGTTAGCAATGTTGTTGCATGGCAACTTAATTGCTCCTTTTACATAGCCCTGATACAGTATTAGAGCCCTCCCATGCAATCATTTGTCTAACCCCAAAATTACTTCTTTAAATTGTCTTCCTTGGTTTTGTAGAATGTTATGGATTTTTTAAAAGTGATCTAGTGTCATTTATTTTCCTCAGTGTTCAGTTTGTGACATCTCAAAGCAGAAACTGTCTAATTTTATGCAGAATGATTGGCAAAAACAACTATGTAAAATAATTTTTTTAGGTCAACAGAATTATGACTTCCTCTCAGTTTCCTCACTTTTAATTCTCATTCTAAAATAAACTTCCATATTCATTTCTCATTTGATATCCTCCATCTATTCAACTATCAGACTGTCATGAACTAATCTTCTTTAACACTATGCTGATTCAATTTTCTCAGCTGCATCCTTCTTTTCATTGGTCTACACCTTTTTCTGCTTGCAGCTTTGTTACAGTTTTCATGTACTGGGAAACATATTTTTCCACTTAAGCATGTGCATTTTTTGTTGTTGCTGATGTTGCCTCGCATGGGATTCATACTCTGAGACTTCTTCCATTCAGTGTTTACCACAGAACTGCTGTCAGTATCTAGCTTTTACTGGTACCAAACTCTCATTGCAAACATACTGGTAGTGAGAAAATCATGGTAGAAGCAAATTAACCACAGGTTATATATTTTCCCTAGTGAATCCTGGAGGAGAACAATTGACATCTCTCTGGATCTGGTTAGTTATTTGTCTATCCACTGCCCTCCTGCAAAGTTCAGGAGGCATGGGGAAACAATACTTAACTCCTTCACTATTGCAGACGTGTCTCCTGAAGAACATCCGTTATATGCAGCTTTGACTGAAAAGCACATTAAAAAAAGATTATGTGCTAAATATGGTGGAAAGGGAAGAACTATGTGAAATATATGCTGTCAGATGGCTAAGGTTTTTTTTGTTTTTAAGTGTTATTTGTATAGAACAGATTGCTTTTTGCATGTCACAAAACACAACATATTTTCTGTTAGCTTTCGTATTCAGGATGTCTCATTTTACCTTTTCTTTGAATTTTAAGAAAATTTCCCAGTTATCACATGTCTTCTGATTTATTCCACAGGTACATAAACCTGTATTGTCCTCTCACCTTTCTACATAAGTACAAATAAGGTTTTCCAATGTGGAATTAGAAACCATTTTCTCTATACTTGACCTATTTTTGTTTCTTCGTCTTTAAGAATTTGCCCAATGAGTTTTACTTTGCTTGGATCATAGGAGGTAAGAAGTGGCTTAAAAAAGACTTAAACTGAAGCAGAGAAACCTTTCTTTAATACTGAAAACCTCATTAGGAGACATGACAGAGCCATCATTTAACTCAAGGTCATCAAAGGGAATTCTGCTACGTGAAGTATTACAAGACTCCAGTTTTTGTTCCAATGAATGCTTGACGAATCTGGCAAATATTGGTGGAGCAGGATGGGGACTTCTTAAGATGATAGTCTGCTCACTAGATCATAAAAGTAATTCTCACTCATGTTTGCTCTCCTTTCACCCTTGCATGGTGATTTCTTAAGCTTCAGAAGAAGGTAATAAAAGGATATGTTTCCCTACTATATCTGACAGCTTGGTGCAAGGATATTTGGATAAAAATTATAATTTTCCAAGTAGAAGATGAAGCTGAAACTGCTCTCATGAAAAGCAGGGTTTAGTGATAATTCTACGTGTGCAAGAGGATTGCAAAGCAGAAATGACCCTGCATGTTTCAAAAAGCCTGTGTTTTCCATATATGCATTACACAGGATTTAATATTTATTACCATATTTATAAAACAGTGTTACCATGATTAAGGATATCCAGGCTGCATTTTCATATTGCACTATTCAAAGACAACATGATGCAGTACGTTGCTGATATATTCCAAATATACAGGCGTGTATTTTAACTGTCATAAAATGTTTGTGTTTGAATGTCTCTATGTATATTTTAAACAGCAAGTCAAGTTCTCTGCAGAAAGTTTTATGAAAGATATTAAAATGCAGAAATTGAAACTATGTGACTTTTTCAAATAGGTGATATTTACACTAAACTGTTGTTCAGACAAAACCACATGAATCTGAAACATTTACAAGCCTTAAAGTGGGATTTGTATTCAATTTCAGAGACTAATTTTAATTTTTGACTTTGTCTTCCATAAAAATATGGTTTCTATTTCTCAGATTCTGAAGAGGCTTCAGATCAGTGGTGCAAGTAGTTGCAAGTTCTGGGTGGAAGCAGTGACTCATTTGGTAGCTGGAACTTGCTTTGATGAGAACGCTTGATGCATACTATTAACAAAGACAAAATTTTAATGCCATAGTGTTGATTCTCAGACTTGAGTACCAGCCATTGGATTTTGATTTTGCCCCAGTCTTGAGATAAAAACTGTGTTGTGTGTAGACATGCAGTTGCTGGCAGTGGGGGTCTGCAGAGGAGGCCTCTGTGGGAGGAGGGCAGAGCCTGCCTTGTGCCAAGCCCTCTGCACAGCACAGCTGAGCCCAGCAGTGAAACTGGTGATGCCTCTGAGAAAATACTTGGGAAAAGGCAAAATTCCTGGGCAGAGAGAGGAGGAGGAGGTAACAAAAGACTGAGGAATAATTGAGGGAACACCAAGATCAGAGGAAGAGGAGGAAGAGGGTGTGGGTGTGGAGATTCTCTGGGCACCAGAGCAGCTGTTCATTGCAATCTGTGCAGTGAACTGGTCAGAGGTACGGAAGGAACTAAAACTCATCGGAGAGTCCATGCTGGACCAGGATAGAGGTGTGACAGAGAAGGAGCAGAAGAGAATAATTATTACATATTGACCCTCACCTCCTTACCCACCCTGTGTCAATGTTGGGGTGTGTAGAGAAGCTGAGAGTGAAGGAGCAAAGCTGAGCCTGGGAGACTGGGGAGGAAAGTTGTTTTAATGTTTGCCTTTACTTCTCGCTACCCTATTCTAGTTTAACTGGCCAAATTTTAAGTTTAAATTAGCCTTGCCCAAGCTGAGCCAGTTTTGCCCAGCACAGTAATTGTTAAGTGATCTACCTGTCTTTATCTCCATGTGCAAGCTTTCTAATCCTGATTTCTCCTCACTTCGTGCTGAGTGGGGAGTCACTGAGAATCTGGATGGGAATATAGCCCTTAGACAATGTTAACACACTACAAAAATTGAATTGTTTCTGGGTCCAAAAAAATTTGGTCTAAGACATGTTGTTCAGTCATCAAACTGAAGATTTAAAGGGATTAAAGTCTGCCACTGCCCATGACAAATCTGTTTAGCTTTCAGTCTTTCCCACTACGAAACATTTTTCATAGCTTCTCAAAAATGTTCACCAGTCCCAGCTTGAAAAATACCGCCCACCAATTTCATAGGGTAGTTTACTCCTCCGTTATTACTTTGATGACCACATCTAACACCCATTTATGGTGTGTTGGATGGAAAACAGGTTTCACAAGTCTGAGTCAGAGTCTGAAGAAAAGCTCTTTCCTATTTTGTGTTTAATTTGACATCTTTGAAAGATCATCTCCCAGTTTTACTCTTTGACCTTTGTTTACAAAACACTGGAAACCATTGAAAGCAGTTATGAGTACTTACACTGGAAAGGACTCATATAATAAGAAATTAAACTAGTCCTAAAATTTACAGGAGTGAGAATACTGCAGAACCAGTATTCTGCAGGTCTTTGATGAGTAAATGGCACTACTTAAAGATCACATTAGTCATAAATAGAAGTGTAATATTATCTCAGGAGCAGTTGAACAAAAATATATCCAAGTAAATATTAGGAGTAGCAAAAAATGTGCTGTAAAAACACATCAATCATGCAACAGGGAGTGTTAGGTGTGATTCCTTTCATGGATGTTATTTTCTGCCCTGTTTCTACCTGCTAAGCATTTTCTGTGTATCCTAACTCCTTGTGTGCGAGAACACACGTAGAGGATGTTTTCCTGATGCATTACCAAGTGCAAAGGGTAAAAGGTGACTTATGTAATGCCTTCTAACTCCTGTGATGGTTAGTCCACAGAGATGTACCAATCTACAGCTACTAACCTCTTCTGCAGGAAAAGAGTGTGGCAAGATAAGGAAGCAGCAATAGTCTATATTGATAAAAAGAATGTTTCTGCACAGGAAACTTGCATATTAATGGAAAGTGACAGTATCCTCAGACACTAAACACAGATATAAAAGAAAACTCCTAACCAGCATTTTTCACATCATTGGCTATAGAGGAAGCCTAGGAAAGTGGGCCTCGCTCATCTGAAGTTAGTTTTATGAAACCAGTGGTTTTATAGAAGCCTTACCACTGATTTACTAAGCAGAAGATATCTTTCTGGCTTTAAGTCACAAGGATGAAAGGTGGTTGCAGGAGTGACTACTTATATCAGTCAAAGTGTCCCTAGGTTTGCAGTGGCTTTCTGCAGCCCATCCCAAGATGATTATGGGCAGTAAGGCAATAAGGTGAATTCTGTGCTCTGTCTGTCTGAGTGCTCAGTCATTGCCCAAGTTGGAGCTTATTACTCCAATCCTCTGCCAGGTGTAAGAGCAAGCCTGCTGCTGTTCATCCCACATGAATCTGCCTTCTCTGGATCTCTCTTTTGTAGTCCTGCCCTCTCTATTTTGTGGAGCCACACACAGCTATTGAGATGAGAAACTAGAAAGGAAATAAGGAGACTTTCACAGCTCTTCACATACATAACATATCCCACAAAAGTTATGAGAGTTAGGAGTTTAAAGCTCCTAAGGGTCTTTATGTTCTTTTGTTGAGCAAGTTCTCTTCCCCCTGTCCATAAAGGGGAAGGGAAATCCCTCTGGAGAGGTCATCTGTGATGTTCATTATCTCTGAAATGCAACTATTTTAACTATTTTATAAATCAGGTTCAAACAATTTGGAGTACACAAATGTATGCAAACCTCTGAGGGCAAGTATGTGGAAAGGTTCCTCCCTCTTCCTACTTCCTTCTCCCTCCCCACGAGCAAGGCTTGCAGATGTTTTCTTCTGCTCTTTATTCTTTTGTTCCTGTTTAGCTGTGACCCTTACTCCCAACTGATGCCTTTTTGTCAAACTTTGTTTTTTCCTGAGCCTTTGATCCTGTTCTTTGACTCTTGCAATAATGAACATGACACTATTATTTTGCTAGATTCATTTTATGATTCCTTACCTCTCAGAGTCCCCACGAACAATAACATACACTTGTTTTGTCAGTGTCTCTCAGCAAAAGAGGAGGTCTTAAAAAAACTACCAGCTCGCCTAAGGACAGGTAAAATATAACTTTTCGTATACAGACTGAACACTTATAATTATGCAGCATAGATACACATTGGATTATCCAGTCTATCTTTGTATATCTTCAGTTTCTCAGCTAGGGGAAGCTAGTCAAAGGTTAAAAAACGTGCTAGTAGTACCAAGTATAGAAGACACATAGCAGACAAGAGGCTAGGGTTCCAGCACTGGGTCAGGAACAACAGTTTATTGTTCTCAGAAGGAAATGTTGCCTTATGCCAAAACTGTAGATACTCTTAGGTCTTCTGATGACTTTTTTCCCTGCTTTCTTTGCTCAGACATCTCAGTTAGATCAAGAAAGGTGGGAGAAAGAGGATCCCTGTCTGTTTCAAGAAAAATAAATGTACCTACACAGATAAAGTTCTAGTTGTAGTTGAGTATCTGTTATATAGTGCTGTGAGAAAATCGCAATCCAGGAATCAGGATCAACAAAACTAGACATTACTAGCAAACTAGAAAGGTTTTCCTCCCTGAAACTGTGATTCAGATACATATATTGAGTAGCATACATATGTAACAATAAAGAAGATAGAGCTTAAGAAAATTTGCAACTATGTCTTTTCATACACCTCCTTTCAGCTGCAGCAGTGATTTACTACAATCTTACCACGCCTCGCCTTTGAAGTAAGGTGACTCTCTAGTCAACACAAAGCTGATCAAGGAGGCTGTCTCTCCTTTGCAACAACAGTGGAGGAAGTTATTTAAGGTTACTACTGTCAGCTCCACACAGATCTTCAGACTACTTTAATTTATGTCATAGGCAGGCAGGCCCCAAGCTGTGCTCAGATGATCAGAAGCAGCAGTAATAACTTCGAAACAATGTTTTTTTCTTCAGGTCTATGTGTTAAATACAACTCAGCTGGGACAGAGGGAATCAAATGTATCTTTTTCTAATTCGATTGAGTGAAATCAGCAATCTATGTGAAGAGAGGTAAGGGAGATAATACAGGCTTAGACAGTAAATAATTGCCCAAAGATTTCTTTTCCTTCTTTTTTGTTCTTAAATAAGTATTTATTTAGAAGCAAAAATCTAGTTAATACGTAGTAAAACTCCAAAGAAAAAAGATCAGTAAAGAAAGTTAAGTATAAAAGAAGGAAGGAAATGAGAGAAGGGAACAAGGTTATTTTGATTCTATCTATCTTCACAAAATACCTTCTCATGAAATAACCCCCAAAATGTGAAAGCAACGCTAAAAGGGAAAAAAGTCCCATAGGATCAAGTCCACATAAAGAAACATATCTTTGCCAGACAGTAAATCAAAATTGCCCAACCTGGTTCACTCCAAGACTAGTTGTCTACAAAGTTGGCTGGAATGAAGGGAAATGCTGGAGAGATCTGCAGTTTCAGAGTTCACATTGATGCATCCAGCTGAGTCTCAGACAATTCCGTTCCTGTCTCTCTGACCCATAACCATGGCAAGTGACATGGGTAGCTATCAGTGCCAGGAAAGATATCTGGCAGTTCATTCTCTTAGTGATTATCTTTCTGTAATTTCATATTTGTGTTTTCCAGATACAGGAAACAGAAAATACAGTAGTACTTGATGCAGAGCTGCTGGCAGAAGTCATGGATTTATATACAGACATATATATATATATAAAATTTATAGCATTTATATAGAAGTATATTTATATATAAATACATAAAAATATAAATATATTTGACAATATAAAAAACCAAACAACCAAAAACACCCCTGCCGGTAAACTGACTGAATGCTGGCAATCCTGGATAGGATTACAGGAAGGCTTTCGCTGGGTAAGAAATTCAAGAGGCATATATACTTAAATCATGATGTTGAACCATTTCCATACTATAGGACAAACGCACATGTTTCTGTTAAATTTTAAATCCTAAAGTAGCCAAGACATGGATATAGTTCAGCACTTCTCCAAAATTTAGAAATATTCTGAAACTTTGCATAGAAACTGACATAAAGCAATTGGAGACAAGAGCCGAATATTTGTAAGTAAACTTCATGAACATGTAGGTATATTCTGGTTTGTAATTACCTTTTCTTTTAAGAGGAATTTGTCTATGTACTTACATAGGTTAGTGCCAGATATTAAGTAGGCCACAGATTTATTCTATTGCACCCTAGAAACAAATTTTAAAAGTCCTAAATTCAAGAATATGGAATAGAATATGCCTGAAGTTTTCAATGCTCCTTAATGTAGATATTTTTATAAGATGCCTATGAAACACAGATGATTAAATCCTGAAATCAAAGGAAAACCTCCCCCAAATCCTAATATATTTATACTTGTTCTGTGTCATCTCTGCTATTCTATATGCTTAAATTGTTTTCCACAGGCCAAATGCAAAAGGTTTTGCACTTCTCCTCTACTTAGGACGATTTCTTGTCAAGCCTCTAAATTAATTGTTGTGTTATTACTTGCAGATTTATAGCTCAATCAGCTTTGTAGTAGCCTCTTCTTTTATGGATGTTCTTTCTTTGAACATTATAAAATATCTGTTACCGCTTTCCTTCCCCTTCGTTAGAACATTTTTCAAAGCTCACTAACTTTGAGACCAGCAGAACAGGGATTGCATTTCACTGCTTAACTTAGATGATGCACAAACCACTTGGCAAGATACTCTATTGAAACGATTTCTCGAGATATGGCCACACATTTAGTGCTCATCAGTGAAAAAACGATCATCATTTGAAGTGCTTTGGTTCAGAGATAATGGCTGGGGAAGAGGCATGCTAGGCCTGTTTCTCAGACAGTTGTCTCCTCAAGCTCTACAGTTGGATGATATAATAAATCCAGTTTTCTGAGCTCTTGGATAAAAAGCACCATGGTCACACAATGCAAAAAATTTCTTTGATGTAAAGTTTGTTGATTACTTTAAACTTAATCGATCACTCAAAAAAAGATGGTTTTTCTACCTTTTTTTTTCGTTACAGGTGCCTGTTAAGGCTACTTTGTAATGTCTGGTTCATACCAGCAGTGTAAAGCATACCAGCTTTGCCTGTGTGAATGCACGAAACACTACCCCATACTTATTCTGTGATAACATCACAACAAGGTAAATGACACATAATAAAGCCACATTCTAGATTTTTTTTTTCTAACTTATTTTCGTGACTATATCATAAATATTGCCATTGTTTCTAATTATTCTTATCTAGATAGAAGGTTTTGTCCAGACACTTCCTGTGTGACAACAAGCATATTTATCAGTATCCTGGAATTATGCTGGAGCACTTAGGGTTAGATTTTGAAGTCCAGACTTCTTGGTCTGAGCTTCAAGAGACTCAAGTCATTTGCTAGAGGCCAGGCAGTCCTGTAACAATTATTCATCTCTAATTTACGCTTACTTGCTCTGAGTTCTGATTTTAAAAAAAAAAAAAAAGTCTTCTATTCTTCTATTAAAGATTGTGATCCATGATTTTCCTGTTTTGGAGGGAGCACTTGAGGCCCAGTATGCAAGCTTAAAACATCAAGATACACTGACAATCTAACTTCTAAATGGAGTGCTTGTGAAATTGTCACCTTTGTGAGCAGAGGTGAAACAAAACTCATCCAATACTGAACTAAACTTGAAATTCCATCCCTAGAAAAATAATCTGGAGCTTACACTTCCCTTGACTTGTGTCTGGTACACCCATTATCTTCCCACTAGTTACTAGATAGTAAAGTAACTTAAGACCAAGTTTTCTTTTTCTTTTATCTTTTTTTTTTTTCTTTTTTTTTTAAAAAAAAATATGCTATTATTGCAATTATCTCAAATGAAAGTTGAAAATTATATTTTTCAATTCTGTATTGTTAACCGATCAGACTTTTTAGTTATTATTTATTTTTTTCTTTCTCACTACTAATGTAAATCTAGGTTAGAAAGAGAGGAGGAAATACAGGCAAAATTTTGTCTTTTTCTTGATATGAAGCATGCAGGCATGAAATATAGTGTTCATTGTGGGATCCTTCAAGGTTCATTTTAATATCCAATAACTTCAGTGGACAAAATTTAGCTCTGTCTCCTCACACTGATAGTATGAATTTGGTACCACATATATATGCACTTCTAAAACTTCACAAAGGTGAAGGGATACTTTTGTGAATTGCCATTTTAGATATAAACTAAGACTGTGGCTCTCAATTGGCATAAAGCAGGAATTGATAAAAGTAAACCAGTCAGAGACACCACTCTGGACACACTTGGTTGGCTTGTTGAGCAGCAAAGGGAAACAACTGATAATACTGATAATATATTTTTTTATGAACTATCTGAATCTAGGATTTAACCAGAGATATGGTCTTGTATATTAAAGAAAAAACAGTTTATATATTAGCAGAAACTGTTACCTTTAGAAGAGTGAGGAACAATAAGTTGGAGCAAAGAAAAATATTTTGTACCAAAGATGACACCTGAAACAGAACCCCTATATGACCTGTGGTGTATATGAAGTGGTGTTATTCCAGCATGAGTCTCTGGTTTCACTACAGCATAAGTAAACATTAGTATTTCTGATCTTTGACATATTCTGGAAGATGGGAGAAACCACAACATTCATTCCAGGAATGCAGTGCTGGTGACACAGTGATGCTGCAGGTCCAACCAAGCCACTTCATGAAAGGCAAAGGGCTGTGCCAGTCAGGCTGCATTTTGAATTCTTGCTGTATCTGAGCAGAGAGTGATGGATGAGCTGTGTGCAAGAATTGGCATAAACACCTCTTAAAAAACCACAGCTGCACTTACATCAGTCCTAAAAGGCAAACCAAGGGGGGAGAAATCATGAAAAACTGAAGAAAAATTGATTCATTTATGTTTACAGAGGAAACACTCTAATTTTCAAGCACAGATAGAATGCTAAGATAAAGTACAAAGTAGTTGGTGTCCCTCTTTATTTTTGCAATATTGCTGAAGTATTTCAATGTCTCTTTCTCATTATTCCTTATTCCTGTTGTGAATGCATTTTTTATTTGAATTACCATGGAGCAGTGAGGCTGGGATCAGGATTCTTTTCTTCTTGATCCCATATAGAAGATGAAGGTTCTCGTTCTAAAGCTTTTGCACTCAAAGAGCTCAATCTTACAACTGGTAATACACAAGCAAAGAGATGTAGCTGCTGAGGATAGTAACACAATCTCAAATATCATGTTTTTTAACTGACACCCATAAAATTTCCTTGCCTCAAGCATAATTGCTAGTTGCAGCCATCACTATTTCACACATTCTATTTCACTAGCTAGAAATAAAATTTTTTTAACAAGACAAATAGCAATTGGAACAATTTAATTACAGATGTGATGGATTCTTGAATGCACTCCTAAAAGCTGATGTAATTCAGACAGAGGTTACAGGTTTTGGACCAGTTAGTAAATGAGTTTCTATTACCTGTCTTTTTGCTATCATGCTTATCAACAGAGGTGATATCTGAGCTTAAGATATATGCATCTGTTTACCAAAAGAGGAAATGAAAGGAGAAGTGACAATTCTGGAGTTTAATTCATTCATATATTTGTATGTATTTCTAAATATTTAGAAGCATAATTTTGAAAGCTATCAGACAAAATAAAAAAAATCTTTTGATACTTTTAAAATTTGTCTAATGGTTCTTGTCATTGAGTTGGTGCCAGAGATGAAAATACATTTTCAATATATATTTCTAATTGTCCAAGATACTTAGACCATCAAACCACAAAATAATAACCTAGAAATTCCTCCACAATTTTCCTCTATTATTAATATTTTGGTCCCTGGTAGAGATTGGATTGCTGTAGAAAAGCTCACGCACTTCTGCTTCTGTGTTGAAGCGGGTTTCTGACAACAAGAGTGGCTTATGCTGACTTCTTCTTGGTTGCTGCTTCCTGTTTTAGACTAAAGAAATCTACAATAATTCTGAGTTATTTTTTCCATTAAATGATCCAGCAGCTATAGTTCCTTCCCACTGATTATCATCAGAATCCCATGCAAAGCTGCAGGAAACCCAAGGAGAAACCTATATGTCAGAGGAGAATGTTGAAGGATGGATGAAATGTCTGTTTGACTTTCTTTTCTGTGTGTTCATATTTATGAACTCTGATTGTTTCTTGAGCATAGTTGGTCCATCTGTGCCTCACAGACTGAGAGGGCAATACAGATAATTTGTAATTATTATCATGCTTTTCTTCTTTCTATCACTCTTTCTGGAGTTATTTTTACACACTCTAGTATTTATATAGGTGCAACTAAAGAAAAATGGATTGCCTCAATACTCAATACAGTCAATGCTCTAAATATCCCACATCTATGATGCTTATTTTTCGTAAAATAATTTACCTAAATTGTCTTATTTTACAGATTAAATGTAGCTATTGGATGAGTTTCTTCTGTGGAACATTTTGTTTACTTAGTTTAAATTCATTGCTTTTTAACCCTCTTGTTTCTGTACCAGGAACTGAGGTACACCCACCCACACCCAAACATACATGCACTACACAAAGACAGAGGCATTCATTTTGTGTGTAGAAACATCCATCTCACCAGTTGTGGAAGGGAAGGGAACTCTCTCAGGAGTTCATTCCAAATGCAATGTCAAGTTTACAATAAACAGAATAATTGCACTGTTTACAGGATTTATTTTATTACTATCCTTGTGATTGCTGCAATTGTAAATAAATCTGCTCCTTGCCACAAATTTATTTTGTTTTCCAGAAAGAAGGACAGATTCACTTCCTTTGACTGCAATTATAATAATGGACAATATATGTTTGTATTTCGTTTTCTTTAGCCAATGTAAGCCAGACAGCCAGGCAGCTGTTGATCTTAAAGGATTATCACAGAACAAGTTCACTTAGCTTTAGATAGTAATTTATCATTCGTGGCAAAATCCTGATTGTGTTTTTAAAACAGTTGCATTTTTAAAATGGCAGCTCTGAAGTATATACAATATCTGAAAAATGAGATACTCTTCCATGAGAAACCTCTAATTCATGGTGTTCACGTCCGAATGCTCAGTGAGGCTGTCAAGATAACCTCATGCTCGCATCAGCCATACAGCAATTGAACACAAAACACCAACATCTGCTGACAAGGAAGCAAATTTTCTCCTGTAACTTCTGATTGCTTTGACTTAGCGAGATTGGTTTTGCACCATCTCTTCCCCAAAAAACTGCAGATAAGATTAAGGCTGTGTAGTGCATGAAGGACCTCTGCAGGACCCTTGGTGGCTTTTGGATATTAGTAATGAAATTTTATTTTTTAAAGAGTTTGATTCAAATTTGAGTTAACCTGTACGTAAATGGGCCATTAATTTAAGTAGACATACAATCTACTTAGTGAACTGATATACCACGTTAATTTGCTCAGGCGGGATTTACTGCTTCATGCTACGGCATCCGCAGATCGCGCAGTAGAGCTGACAAACCGCCTCAGTGCAGGACAGCCTGTCAGAGCAGAGAGCCGGCTGCAGCCTGCTTACCTCTGTCCTCCTGGTGGGACGGAGGGACAACAAAGAATGTTCCTGTCCTGTGTCAGGCTTGCCTACACTCTTGACTTCCTGATACCTCTAGCAGTTACTGCATTCTGAAGCGGTGTGAGAATTTCCAAGTACGGAACGGGCAAAAGCCTCAGATTAGTTAATTGGAAGCACACAAAGATGCCATGTCATGGCAGTGGTATGTCCAAACTGAAAAATGAAAAAAAAGTTGGGTATGGGAGATTGTATTAGTTTCAAGATGCAGACAGGTGCATCTTATTTCAACTTACGTGAAGACTAGATATCTTAAGAGTTTCTTTCCCCAGAGAAAAATTTTTTTTACATGAAAACTTAATAGCAATCACATGCTCTTATATATTAAACTCTTGAGAAATTTAAAACTCTTCAAAGATTTTTTGTCATTAATATTTTTTAATTTGGGCTAAAAATAGTTTATTGTGATATTTTTACTTTATCAGTCCATAAGAAACTAAACTCTTGCTGGAATCTAGTCTGACATGACATTAAGTGTTTTAAAATGGTATATTTCTAGTCATAAAATAGGAATAAGTGTAAAAAGGCAGAAAAAAATATCAAAAAAGGTAGCTAGAATTTTTTATATTTTAAATTGAAATTATTAAATATACAGAATACCAAGAATTTTTGTTTTAATAATTAATCTCTTTTGTGTACAGAAAATGTGAGCCATGTTCTTATTCTACCACATCTGCATATCCATCAATCCATGTGTCTTAAGGAGTTACAAGTATTTGTCACCACTTTCTTCTGAGAAACCTTTACAAATAAACCATTTGGTTTTTCACTATTAGATAATGGGTAAATCCTGTGGCATTTTACTAGTATGCAACACAGGACATCAATAGCAGAGGGAAAGAGTCAGCAATAAAATCAACTGGACATTAAGCTCATTCACAAAACTTAAGTCCCTGTTGAGTGTAGTGTTAAACATGCTTGATTATTTCATTCAATAGTACAGCCATTGATGGGGTCCCAGAACCCTAGTAAAGTTTTTATAAGGCTTTTCACTAGAGAACTTCACTAGAGAACATAATTGTTATTTCCACATACCTACATTCAATTTTCAGGGATTACTTTTAAGTGTGAATTCTCAGGTATTTCTTCCAGCTGCCTCCTTTCAAACCATAATCCCGTATACGGAGCTCGGTCCCTGCAGGGTAGGCACTTGATCCCAGGGTCAAAGGTCCTTCAGCTCTTGACTAATGCACCTCATTAGAAGAGGAAAGCAGAATGTCTCCAGTAATTCAAATGTCATGAGAAGTAACAGAACTATATATTTTTAATTGTGTTAAACAGGATATTTTATTTTAGACAAAACAGAAAAAAAAGCTGAAGGTTTCCCACTTATAACCACTGGAAAAACTGTCTAATTTGTCATGCATCCATGCGTGGTGCAGGAGTGTGCAACTAAACTGGAAGGAAACTAATTAATAGTTTAATCATGTGCAGTATCCTTTTTTATTGTGGTAGGAGGCTGGTCATAAATTCATAACTATTCATTACTCAAGTGTTTGGACTAAAATGAACACATCAGTTAAATGAAATGCTGTTTTACTTAGTACTTTATGTATGGTAGATATGTTAGGTAATGGTTTTACTCTGTGCTGAAAAAATAATCACCTCATAAAAAGCAGGTTTTGATTAAGCAATGAAACTGGAACTTAAGTTCACCTGAATCCCTAAGCAAACGTAAGCTACTGCATTTTCTACATAAGCTTTTCTATTGGAACACTGGAGTTACAAAAAAATTCCCTTTGCTTTAGAAGTTGAATGCAGTTACTTGCATTTTAATGTTTGTATTTTGAATGCTTTTTCTAACTCTAAGTTGAAATCAGCAATTCTAGCTGTTTTTCATTCTTGCGTTATGAAGGAGCTTTGCAAGGTAATTATGTAAGCTAACTTGTTTGTAAAATTTGAACTGTAATTATTCAATTAAAGAGCTTCATTTATTGCAGTAAAACAACTCACACCTTTGCATCCAAATAAGGTAAAAGAAAGAAATGCCAGTTTTAGTTTTACACCAACTATTTTTTAAAAAAAGCAAAACATTTTGTATGTTAATTGAATGGAGATACAGAACATGAAATCTTGATGTCCCCAAAGCCAAAACCACTTTTACACTGATTTCAAAATGTGAATTGTCCCTAAAGTTTGTTTCATCACACTTCTCCCTAACAAGCATTTTGGACTATATGTAGGATTTTCTGACATTTCCAGACATTTTCTGGAATACAGTTAAGGTATGTGATTTTACTCATTAGAAGAAACAATAACACAGGGGTAGATGTGATGACATGATCTCTGGTTTTATATCATGGTTAAAAAAAGCATTTCTCATAATATTTTGATGTCAGAAAAATCCTGACACTTTTTCTATGGGTAGTTGCTTTTCATGTAATGATGAAGCAAAAATGTGAGAGAGGGAATTTCCTTTTATTGAATGAACAGATAAATTTGGATAAAGTTGAACAGTTCAGGCTCACAATTCTTTCTTTGTCTTGGTACTGTCACAGTTATAAAAACAGTACTTCTATGCCTTATTTAATGTCTCCCATTCTGAATAAAACGGGATTTCACACTGTTTAAATATGTGTTATTAAGTATTTTTATTATCACTTAATGGAAAGTCTTGAAGATTTGCTTGCAACATGTTAGGTGGGCTACCATTATGAATAATACGTGTATTATTTTACCTTATCCTAAGTTTAAAAGACTGCACAAATGGATTTTTTATTCCATCCAGAGAGAGAGAAATTACACAGTGAATTATCTTTGATTTTTTTTTTCTGTTTGTTAACAAAACTCCACGAAACAAGACTGCACCTCCTCAAAAAATGAGTTTCTTTCCCAAACAGAAAGGGTGCTGTCTAATCAGGTATTTTACCTACCCACATCTCTTTCAGCTAGCACCCCTGTGGAAAAATGTTTACTGTTAAGGTCCATTTTCAAGCCAAAATCCAGGTGTTTAAGCTGTGCAACATTTTATTGCAGCCTTTATTTCAGAGTGTATAGCTATCATTTTCTATCCAAGTTCAAACCCCAGCTCATAAACTGTGTGTACACTGACTATTTTCTGCTAAAAACACTTGGCTCACACTGTTCACTTCTCTTTAAGAAATCTTCTGCTTGCCTCTTTCTCCTAGCAACTTTAAATGAAAACCAGTAACAGCTCTCCAGATCAGGGAGGCTAAATCATTCTGTAACAATAACATGGTTTAATTTAGGCTGTAGCAGCAAGAGCAGAGTTACTGGACAAACTCATGTTTGTCTCACCAGTACATATTATTTCAAAGTGTCATTTACTACAGCTGTAAACTCCAGCCTTCTGGTTTGTAAAAGTTGTATTAAACCCATTCTGCTCCTTGAAGAAAAACAGTTACATCTGAGGTAGCTTTCACTACTGAATTGTTTTGTGCATCTATTTTCCTGATGGCTGTTGTTAGCTGCTATGATTCCCTCGATAAATCAGCAAAAGAGCCTTGTTGGCTCTCAGCCCTCTCTTAACTCTCTTAACTCTCTTACCTATCCTAGCCTTGTATTTAGTTTTACACACTAATCTACACATAAAAATCTCAAAGCTGCTGGAAGAGGAAATTTTCTCAAAGGGTTTTATTGATGGTTATTTATTACAGCTAGAGATGTATATTTGGAGAGATTTACCTATGTATACTTAATAGGTCCATTTGTAAATCATAGAATCATAGAGACGTTTGGGTTGGAAGGGACCTTAAAGATCATCCAGTTCCAACTCCCCTGACGTGGGCAGGGACACCTTCCACTACATCAGGTTGCTCAAATATTCCACACAACTACTTGCTTCCTCAAGATTTAGTAATGTCACATCTCTAATGGGGCCCAAAGATAACAGAAATTTTTACCCTTCATTTCATTGGGCTTGCCATCAAATTCACACTGCTCCTGGTCCTGCTCCTTAACTGGAGCACTGTTGAGAAGCTGAGAGCTGACCACGTATAGCAAAAAGCTGAAGGGCCGCTTGAGGACTGGCAGTGCTTTTCTGTGTCTCCCGTGGTGCTGGCAGGTCAACTCCGTTTATGATGAGCAAGCGTTTCCCTTGTCTGTTCCTCAAGAAGCACCAAAGATTCCCCATAGAGACGATATTCTGCTCTCTTCAAGCTGCTCACACGGGAAAAAGAAAGTATCTTTCTATGGAGGCTACAGATGCGAAAGCAGAGGACAGTTTGCCAGAAAACTAGATTGGAAACATACTTAGGTTAACAGAATACTTTCCCTTCCTCAAAGATGTTGAAAGGCACACATCTCTACTTCATTTTCATTATTGTATTGATAAAAGGTTTATAGAAGCAATGTTTAAGAAGCTAAAATCTCAATATTAATGCAAAAGCTATATATTTCATATTGCTACTGTTCTGCATCTGCAGGTTTCCTATTATGTGTCCTGTCTTATGAACAATATATATGCTTTTGCTTTTGATTTAGGAACCAATAACATTTTAAACTCTGACACTAAAGGAGACCAAAAAAAAAAAAAAAAGGGAAAAGAAAGAAGTGGGGAAATGATTGAATTACATAGAACATATTTTTCTTTTAAAATGCAGTAAAAGATTCAATAGTTGAAATTGCTCAGGGGTGATCACATTTCTTTCAGAAGGTGCTCTGTATTGGGGCCAGTGTATGTATCAAATACTGCTGATAATTCAGCAGATGCTTTTTTTTATTGAAAGTCACAGAAAAGAGTTGCAATAAAACCTGCATTAACAGCCAGAGCTGAAACTGAGGCTGCCTCATGATTTATGCACTTTCCTTTGGTTTTGATCTTTTAAAGAACGTGACTTGCCACATTATATACTCTTCTGGGATTTTCTCCCTCACCACTCATTATTATACTCTTACTGTCAATCTGATCATGCAGTTTCATATGAATCAGTTAAAAGAAAATAATCCACTAGCAGTCAACTCTGCATAATTTTGCACTTTTTTGGCTAGGAGTCTGATTCAAAATGCAGTCAGATGAGTGAGAGGACACTAGCTGTTTTTAATGGGCTTTGGATCAAGCTATGAATGCCTTTTTAGGGCACATCATTTTAGATTATTCTGTGCATGTAATTGTTCTTTTAAAATGCCCTCCATGTCTACATAAAGCTAGTCTCAGTAAATAAAATTTAAAAAATCCAAAATTTATTTATTGCTTAGAATGGAAAAGAGGATTTTCTTCTTAATTTTAAGGAACATTATTCCTTATGAACTACCTTATTCCAGAAACTGGAACATATGAAGGGTTCTTCAAGTAAAATCCATAGTTCATATTTGCATTCCACTTTGCAACTCTGTGCAAGTTTTTACATTTTCACATTTGCCTCATGAAAATAACTTGGGATAAGAATAATTTTTCAAATGTTATTAATAGATAAAAAGTAATCCAAGGATAAATACTTCCAGACTGCAGCTACTGTGTGTATCTAGGCTAGACATACATATCTCAGTGTTTTGTTTTTTCAGTCTGACTAATTGTCTTTGTCTTTAATGACTCTCCTTTAAATGTCTGCTTTATGTTTCACAAATACTTAATCATTGCTTTTCTTTGTCTGTTTATTGATAGAGTTTAAATGTGCACATATGAACCAAAATGACATTAGCTGAGGAAAAGTTGGGCAGAAACCTGTGGTTTTTTTTCCTTCTTTCAAATAAAATCTTTTCTCCTACCTGAAGCAAACAAAACCAATCATGCCTTTGCTCCTTTACTGTAAATACATGAAGAAAATGGTGTGTAAATGGGAATTGTTACAGCATGCCTAATTTATACTTAAAAGGTAGCCACAGGAGAAAACATCACTGCTCAGGACCCCATCCTGGCCTGTATGAATTGTACCAAGAAGACCAGTAAGCCCACTCATGCAAGTAAACATTGCACACGTGTTTAAAACTAGGAAAATAGTGTCTCATAGGTGGAAGCTCTTATACTCTAATGAAACACCTTTGAGTATGATATAATGTCAGTGGAACAGCACGTGGCTTTGGTACATATAAGAGCAATTATGGAAGTAATATTACAGGCTGACTTGCCTTTTTCCCTTGGTTTCAGGGCTTCAGACTCCCTAAGAGCTGAGTCAGAATGATAATACTTTCCTTCTTGTCATCATCTCACAATAAAACTTTCCATACTTTTAATTGCTCAGAAGCCCTTCAGATATGCTGTTACTACTTATATTACAAGCATACACATTAGCTAACATTTTACAATTTACTCTGGGTTGTTTCGTTTTGTATTTTAGAAATTTTAGACAGTCTGGGATAGTTTAAATAATAGTGATTTGGTTTCTGGATATTTATTGACTTTTCCCACATGATGTCTTGAAATTACAGTATAGCACATGTCCAGATTTCAGAGAAATTCAAAAATATAGTGTCAGATGATGTATACAAAGAATATGTTATGCTGACTGTATTGGCCACTGATAACCTGCTCCATCTGTCTTGCCTCTGACATGTTAGCTGGACAGGGTAGAGATGAGGCAGCCTCTAAAAACAGAAGTCATTATGAGAAGAAACAGCAGCCCAGCCGCAATCAGGTATTTTATTGAAAAGTTCAAAAGATCATACTTGTTTTTTTCATCTTTTACCTGCTTTAATGTCCATTATCACTGCAAACATGGTATATCCTTAGTGAGTTATAGAGGATGGCTCAATATTTCTAAGCTTCAGCAGAGTGATGTTGTTGGTTAAGAATCTTGAAACCCAGCTGGGCTTGTCTCTTCCTTCTGTTTTTGTAGCTCAGGACTTGAACCCTGATAAACTCCAGCAGAGTTACACTTCAACACTTCATACCTATCCTCCTCCTATATCTTTAGGGTGAGTGCTTCTGCAACCAGTGAAAGTTTTTTCCCTTCCTTTTCCATTTTAGCAACTCTGAATATGTCAAGCCCATTAATACAAAAATAGTCTGATTTGTATACCATACATTATGTCATTTGTTATATTATGCTGTATGTCGGCTGCATGCTCTCATATGCAAGTATGGATACAGTCAGTTAAGGATTAATATCATTTGTGCATTCATACAAAACACATACACACGGGAAGTATTAATTTTTTAAATCTTTTGTCATGTAGATGATATATAGATCTTTGCACCTGGCATACTACACTGCCTAAGAAAACAAGTTTCTCTGTCACAAATACTTACAAAAATGCATTTTGCCTCTAGTGCTCTAGTAGAGATGGAATCACAATCCAAACCCATTGTTTTATTTGGAATTTTCATATTGGTAGTTCACATCATGCTTTTTGGCTACTGACTAGATGAAGTGAGAATTTGAAACAGCAGAGTAACTGTTTGAGTACTTCAGAACTTAGCATAAAAATCCAGGGAGAGGGGAAGGGGAAAATGCGGAAAGAAAAATTAAATATGTTATACATACCAACTGTTGACCACTTATGCATCTCATACTGGGTTTTTAAGTGGTTCTCTCTTTCAGTTACACAATAAACTCACTCCATGTGTAAAAGGAGTATAACCTTCCATTTCATGGAGAAAAGTCCCCTGTGAATAGTGAATTTTACCTCTTCTCAGACCTAATTTAAAATTTTTACTTCCTTCTTCAAATGATATTGAATTTTAATACAATAATTGGTGGCCTGTGACTCTTTTACTGAGTTGAATACAATTCCAGCTCTGCTATTGTGCTTTCATAGTTTTCCTCGAGCATCCTGTGAAAAGAGCAGGAAGATTTGGGCTAGTGGCTTCTATTTATTCAGATGTATTTAGTTTAATTCCTCATCGTTCTGGTTTGAAAGCTAGCAGTAGCACAGTAGATGGAAGCTTTCTGGAAAATTACTTTAAGCTCCTAAAAGCCATAATTACAACCTTACAATATTCCTATCTGTGGGAAAACCCGACATAGCTACTGTAAAATAGTCATTATGATGCCACTTTTTTATCAGAAGCATGACAATTCATTTCCTAATATGTAGTTCTGTTCACAGCCAAGGTCCCTGGTATAGCCCCCCTCCAAAGATCTGGGAATGGCCAGGGAGTCCCCAGAAGCAAAAAGTGAGAGGTTCAAGAACACAGACCAAACAGTGCTTCTTATAACCATAGAGAAATAAGAGTAATTTCCCAGCCTTAGTCAGTCATCTTTGCCACTTTTATCTGTGGACTCATGAAGACCTCAATAAGGTCTTAATAATGGTGCTAGTATTGTATAACAGCTTTTACTGGCCCCCTGTGCTGTATTTCTTTCTTAGAATGAGCCCTGTTTGCTTAAGGACTGCCTCCCATGAATGTTAATCATTTGTGATCACATAACACCATCCCCCAAAATGTGTTTCTAAAATTAAACTACAGATGGTGTTCACAAAGGTTAACCTTAGCCTGGGGTGCCAAATCCTCTCAGAATCCCTTCACATCAATGGCAAAAGGAAATGTCTCCTTTAACACAGTATTCCTCAATCTATGCTCTGGGAATCAGTAGTGATCTGGAAGACATCTGATGGTAGTTCATGAAAATGTTGGAAACATTTAACCTTCCCCTGCAGAAAACACCTCCAAACTATATACAGAAATTCCTACGTATGCACACAAGCAAACAATCAATTTGGGAGATTTCAAAAGTAATAAACAAAGCTTGAAAGGGCATTTGGCTGTAAATGAAAACCATTATGACAACACTTCATAACAGTACTTTGATTTTTTTTAAGTTTGGGTTGTTTTTCAATTTGAAAAAGAAAAGAACTGAAGCTAATTTTTGAGTTTCTCTCCCAGGTGACTGCACAAAATTGTTAAAGAAACACACTTGACTTGGGAAAGACTTCGTTTTTCTAAAAGCCTTTACATTTTGAAATATCAAAATATGAAAAGTGATGTCTATGGTATATCTAGCATGGTACACTCAGTTATCATTTCTTGAAGGTTCATCCATCGGATATTAGCATTATATGATATCTTTCTGAAGTATGGTTGAAGAAGGTATTAAACCCCAAAAGAATTCAACAAATTAACTTTTAACTGAGTGATGTGAATATTTTTTTAAAATAAAAAACTAGCGATGTTAGTTTTCAATTAGAAGAATCAGAAGCATTATTGAATTGTCTTATGCTATGAATATTATTCTAAATTGCAACTTGTAAAAATATAATCTAGTAAATGAATGTTTTCACTTTTAAATTTGATTAAAGATTTTGTTAATTACAACAGCTTTGTGGTTATTTGTATCAAGTAAAATTCATTCCCATGTGGACGGCACCATAAGGATTTCTGTCTAACAGATGGACTTCTCATGCTTGTAACTCCTTTGAGAAATCTTAGCTTTTTTTGTGCATGAAACAAAGAAGAAGAAACCATTGTGAGGGTCTTTTTTTGTGGAATCCTTTTCTATTGTGACCTGCATGAGGGAACAAGTCTAATGCTGTATTTAGTGGAGAGACTAGGTTAAAAAACCCAAACAATTTTATTCCATCCCTTTGAGGATGCATCATATTTTCTAATTTTATAATTATGTGCATTTGCTCTTTTTTGCTCAGGTTTGTACTCCGGAAGTAAATTATAGTAATTTATACCATGATAAATCATAAATCCCATCATAATTAAGAGTTTGTCCCAAACAACCTGTGGTTGGATTCTGATCCCATTCCAAAAGTTTCTCCTCGGGACATTTGTTTCTCTTCATTTGAACTATGCCAGTTCATCTCATGAAGTGTATTGCTTACATGTCTCAAGAGATCTCCCACCATAAACTTTCTGGATATTTACAGTTCCAGAAAGAAAAAGTGGTAGAAAGACAATCTATATTTGGACAAAATAGTATCTAATAGAAGGCTTGTCATCTCCCAATGTCTAGATTTTCTCAAAGATGGGTAAAGTTCTTAAATAATAGACTAAACACAAATTCTAAGGAATAGAGAATTGGTGGCATAACAAACTGATAAAATTTTTGCATGCTAATTTTAAGGAACTGTCTGACCAGAACTTTAACCTAGAAATAAATTAAAAATTGTAGCATACAAATAATTGAATAAAATGATATATAGAATCAAATGATACAAATCACATCCCAGGATGCCTGATTTTCCAGATCACTCACAATTTGGAGTACTCTGTGACTGTTTGCCAGAGAGCAAGTTCAGAAAGGGCATTTCAGGGGAATTCTGGGGTGCAAGTGAGGGCAATGACTTCACAACTGACTTTTGTCCCAGCATGGAGTGTTGCTGCCAACTGAGGACTGCACCAGAACCAGGAGTTTTAAACACATGTTCAATGACTATGGGTAACTGCAGAAAACGAGGTACAAAGTACAGATTTGTGAAGTCCCATTTGTGAAGTTGCCTCCATTCAAGTGCCTAGTTTCTGCCGAGGTTACTGGTAAGAGTCCCTGATATTTTTTGTCCATCCAAAATGAAACAATCTTGGAAGGGGTAAAAAGGTAATCCTTTCAGAAAAGAGTATGGAAAGCAAAAATTTGAAACCAGAGAATTATTTTTTAAAGGGCTGACCAAAAGTCAGTAATTTCTTAATATGATTTCATTAATGTGTTTACCTCTGTTTGTGAACCGAATATGAAAACACAACTTTTAATGAACATTTCTTCAAGCCAGGAGAGAAAAATCAAATTCCTCATCTAGAAACTAGTCTCATCTAGTTTCTTCATATAATTTACAAGTAATTTACAATTTTGAAAAAAAAAGTCACAATTAAATGATTATGAGTATAGATCTATAACAGAAATGCATATGGAAATGCATATGCATATACACATTAGTGAAGGCTTGCAGGAGAATTAAAATGCCATTTGGCAAACGATGACTGTTACATGAACAAACTCTGAGCAATTCTATATACTCCACAAATAAAATGGCTAGGATTGGGTAAGTTTTGTTTTTGTTCAGTCAAAACATTTTATTTGGATTTGTCTTGCATGTTCCATTGCAAGATAGAAAGTTTCAACATGAAGATCACTCAAACAGAAAAAAAAAAATGGTCCTGAAAAAAGTGCAGACTATTTAGACAAAACCATTTTTATATTTTGCTTGATTCTGATATGTATTTTCTACAAAATTAACACAATTCTGTGAAGCACTTTCATTCCAAAGATGCATTTTTTAAATGTGAAAAGGTCTAATAAATTTTTAACTCATGGCTTTTCAGATAGAATTACTACTTTCCTCAAAGATTTTACACTTAATAATTACAGAGTAATAATTATCCTGAGAAAAAATGACCTCCTAGATAAGAATTTGCTTCCAAACACACTGAACATGGCTGCTAGACAAGTGAGCCATTATGGAATAAAAGGGTATATGAGAGAAAAATGATGAAGAGATTTTACAGATTCACCCATATGACAGAGTGAAGCATTGTATAGAATTATATGATTTAGCTCTCAATGAGAAGCAGGGATATGAAAAAATGTTTGAAAAATTCCCAACTGATTCTACAATGAAGTCAAACAGTTCACTTATCATAATACTATTATAGTACCCCCTTTTAAATAAAGATTAATAGCAATATGTTGCATTTTTTTCCTAAAGATAAAGATTTCCATTTAATAAGCTTACTGTGAATTATATCCTCAGTGCAACCATTTTCCCCATCTCTTGTAAAAATATCCATCCTTATTGGCTTTTTGTTGTAATCCAGGGCAATGTCTCTCTTGCATACTGTGTGCATTTTTCACAAACATGTCAACATAACACTCCTCGAGAAGGACATTGTTTACTTTGGATAAACCTGCCTCATGGAGGATAAAACCATTCTTTGTGAACACTTATGAAGGACAAGAGTGTGTATGCTATTTATGAAATGTTTCATTATGCAGTATGTGGTTTCCATTATATAAATAATTCTTTCCCCCTCATCTACTTCTCTGTGGGAATATTGAATAAATAATTAAAGGAGAAAAAAAGAGTAGGAAGAAATAAGTATAAACAACTTGAAAGATGATTCATAAGTTGAGTTATGTTAATTGTATTTCCTACTGAGACATCAAAGCACATTTGGTAACATGAAATATATGCACCTTTCCAAGATTTTATATTTTGGCTCTCTTAAGGGTGCTGATAATTATCCACAATAACTTCATGGAAAATGTCTCCTCCAAAAGCTTTGTTTAGTGTTTATTTTCCCAGAGCAAGACATGACTTATAATCTCATTTTTTAAAGGGTTAGTTCTTTGCTTTTTGTTATAGTGAGACACACTGCCTAGTCCATTGTCAGAGTATAGAAGTGCTTATCATAGTCACATAACTTTTCTTCTTATTGCCTTTAAGAAAGTCGTCAGCCACAAGAGAGAGAAAAAACCACCCTAAACCACTGGAAAAAACCCACAATACTGGCAGAGCTCTAATAAAAATGTCTGCATTTTGGCTATGCTCTTTGGGAATTATTATACAACAAAATAATTGGGGTTTATTTATATTCCAGTAATATCTGGAGACCCTGATTGGAGATTCAGGGTAATATTTTCTAAAGTGAGTAAGCGATGCAGCAGCAACAGCCATAAAATAACAAAGGCAAAAATTTCAGAGTCTAGTTCCATATATCCAAATTTCACGTACTTGAAGGCTATCTCAGTTTTGTTGCCCTGGCAGACTTTGGTTGTCTGTGTTTCTGCTACTGATTGTTTGCAGAACTTCCCCAGCATTTCCAACAGGGAGGTGATCATGCACACAGAGTCATGATACAGAATTTCTGCCACCTATATGTCCTGGTGGGCCTGCTCTAGACAGCAGTTCTTGTGAAATAAAAGGAGCACTCCATCAAATCAGGAGAGACTAGAACCAAAACTCAGAAAGCAAAATCTTCCTGCAGCTTCCTACAATAGTGAAAAGAGGGAAAAGGCAGGAAATGGACTATTATACATAAACCAGCCGTTATCTTACTGTTGTTATCTAAAAATAATTTGAATGACAGAAGCTGCTGAAAAATCATCAAAAAGATGGAATAATGCACTTTAATATAAAAATAAATTTTTGCCACTCTTCGTTAGAATAGGGAATGAACTTGGATGGCATTGCTGCAGCTGGGAGGAAAAGAATGACAAAAATATTCTGAAGTTTTAACTATAGGTATTCTTTTTGTTTGTTTGTTTTCTTTTTTAATTTTGTTTTTTTCCAAAGTAAGGAAGGGGAGAGAAAGCCGGTAAACACCCACCTGAGTTGTAGCACATTCATTAATGTTTGCGGTCTAACACTATGTGGGTCAGAGCAATGAATATGTCTGCTGTGTGGCATGGAGTTCTCCAAAAACCAGTTAATGAATATTTAATGAGGGTGAAATAGTTTCAATGGGAGTACTTTAAAGACCTAGCAACTCACTAAGCCAGGGTGAAGTAATATACTAGGGAAGAGGGAAAGGTTTCACATCAAAGTCATCACTCATTCTGTGTTTTTCTCTAGAATATTAAGTTTCAAAAAATGCATAAACCTGGCTCTTCAGGAAAATTTCCCTAACCTCGAGGAGTACTGGCTAGTCTAAGATCTCATTCATGCTTTCTGGCTTCCATCTAAATTTACAAGTGACATTGCTGAGAAATGCATTATAAGCCGTGGTTTCTCTAAGAAAAGCTCTTAGTTGGCTAAACTGTGGAATTCCTACTTAGAACTTCTGTTGGCAAGAGTATTGCTTTAAAGATGGAGGAATTTATTTTAATAGAATTTGGCCAAGGTAGTTATTTTCTCAGTGAATAACATAAAACTGGTATCATCAGCACCAATTTTAGACACACGCATACGCAATAGTCTATCTTTTACTAGCTGAAAATGATGGGCTTCCAAATAATTTGGCATGCTGTACTGTATTTTATTTTTCACCATGTTTCAGGATATATTTGATAGTTTCCCTCACTGATGATGTTTAAAATGCAATTTCTTTATTTGAGTAAGGCAATTTGAAATCAGGCCACAAGTAAAATATTGCTGTGTTTAACCTGCTTTTACTTGCAAGGTCTTATCTTGTTTTATGTGTTCCATATCATCAGCAGGATGCACAAGAGATGCCTTATCCTACATGCATTCAGAATGGCTGCTGTGGAGGGATTACCAGCCCAGCTCTGGCATAAAGCCCCCTTTAGAATTTGTTGACTACAGCACTGTATCCCAAACCCACTGGCAATGACTAGGAAAGACAAAATTGTTAAATCTTGCTATAGGGCCTTGCAGCTAGGTCAATGGAAACTTTAGATAGTTTGCACCAAATTTGCTCTTTCTTTCCCACTCCGCTCCCCCCAGATTTTCACCTAATTATTGTTTATTTTTATTGCAATGCATTCTATTGTTAAAACAAGATCCATTATTAAAATATTATGAATTTTTAAAAAATCATTTTCCTTACTTGGGCCTTATTTCCTTTTGTACTTGGCTTGGTTAAAATAATTTTTTTCTTTTTGTGAGGTTCTTGCTGAATGGTGGTTCCTGTGCCTGCCACGAGAGGTCTCTTCCTGTGTGACAAACCTGAAAACTAAGAGCCAAACGTACTTTTCCTGAGCGCTCTTTCAGGTTCAAGTTTCCCTTACAGTGCCAGGAAAACTTCAGATATACTTGAGAACCAATCTGTGTTTTCAACAGTAATCAAAATCTGATCTGTAGATTCAGAGTTGAGGAAGGTCTGAACACAACAAACAGAAATGATATTCGTGTGCTGAACTTAAGATCTGCTCCAGCTACCTTTCCAATTTTTCCTTTTCCCTTCTGTGTGTTACATCAGTTGCCTTGTTTCTTCACTAGCTGATGAGTGTGATGAGCATGTGCTGTACTCACCGGCCGAGAGCTCCTGTGATAAGATTTCATGCTTCTGATCAAAGATTATGTTAAAGAGCTTCTAATTTGATTTACTGCATTTTGAGACACCACAAATAAACTTCATGTCCCCTTTGAGACCCTTTTCATTTGCTCTTTCCTTTAGTCTAGGATTTTAGGAGTTTGTTTTTGACATATGAAAGATGTGAGACTTATGAAAAACGTTGTCTTCTGGGATGCTCTGCAATAGTTTCTAATGAGCAAGATGGTTCTATTCATCTGTCTAGTTTTTGGAACTTATGTCACAGTTTTATCCACCAGCAGAAAAGACAAAAGAAATAGGCAACAGGAAAAGAAATGGAAATGTGTGAAAGACCAGTAGGTAGCTGATAGGACCTAAGAAGATTCTATCGATCACAACTCTAGATTTTGGTGTCAGGTGATAAACAAGTTCTTCAGATTTTAGTATGAACAGTGAACTTCCTAGATAGACAATGAAGTCACTTAAGTCTTATGAAAATTTTGCTGCATCCAGACAGGTAAAAGACATTTTTATTAATTTTATGTAGATGATTAGTGATGTGAATACTATAGCTTGGAACAGCAGCTCTTAGCATCCAACAGCAAGTAGATAGTCAGATTTTACTCTAAAAAAAAGTTATAATCTCTTTTCTATAAATTTATCTTACACCTTCTATATGGTAAATGAGGCGGTACTTACTATCAGTAATACAAAAGTAAAAGAACAAATTATCCCACGTCAAGCATATCCATGTTTTTTTTCTTTGTTTTTTCCCTATGGTAGGCTTAGGCAAAGTCTAATGGCTGCCAAAATAATCAGAAAAAATTAATGTGCCAAGTACAGTGGATCAGCAAAAGTTTTAGATGGAGAGAAGCCAAAATATTTTTCAAGGAAAATACTGGGACTGAAGGTTTGGGGTGAGCTCATAAAGAGCCATCCTCTGGCAGGCTAGGAGTCAGTCTTACTTAAGTTTCTCCTGCTTTTAGTGTCAATACTTGGCAAAATTCCATTAGTCAGGTAAAGGCACCATGATTTCAAAACACTGTAAACTATATATGTTACCTGATAGCATGCCTCATTTGACTCCCCTTTCCACACACGATCCAAAAAAAATCACATAGAACATTATGGAGAGAGAAGTTGACTATTCTGGCAGTCCTTCAAAATAGAAATTGAGTTCGAACAAAAAATACATGTAAGGAAATGGCTTGGTTATGCCTTCTTATTCCAGAATTACTGTATTTTGTTCTATATTATCCAGTTTCTCTTGCCTCTGGGGAAATATTTTCCATCCATGAAAAACTAAATTCTGGTGTTGTTCATGCACATAATCCTGTTGTTTTCTCATAGCATTTAAAGGATGCTAGTCACTTTACAGCTTACTGTACACTTTATCTTGAGTTCTGCAGGTCCTCGAAGAACGAATATGGAACTTTTGTAGCCTGTTGCATTCCTGACAGTAAGGGCAGCCTGCATAAAGGGCAGGCTATGCAGTTATGCATCCTAAATAAGGAATGAGAATGGCTTGAAAGAGAGGGCCCAGAGTTAATGATGCACTTTTTTTTCCTGGGTTGTGATCAAGACAATTGCATCAGTTCTTTCTACCCAACAGCAGAACATAACTGAGTTTTTCTTTGTTTGTTTTGAAACAAGTGATATTGTTCACCAAGTTAAAAACATTACTTGAGTGAATATTTATAAGAATTCTGCAAAAGCTTTTAATTGCCATAGCACAATTGCTAAATTATACAAAAGACTGAAATACTGCTTACATATTTGACCAGTCTCTAATTTTACCAACAGGAGAATGAAAACAAAAGTACAGTCATCCAATAGTGCAGTATACTGATGGCTAGTAAATACTTGGGGAACTGCCAGACTGATCCTAAAGAAGTATGTACCACATACATGGTGAGGAAATAAATTGCATTTATCATCCACCTTTGTTTGCCTCAGTCATCCATCTCTGCCTGGACTACCTTAAACATTCCAAACACTGAGTTACATCAAAGTCTCTGTCCCAAACAAAAACAAGTGAAGGAGTAGTAAGAAAACAATTAATTTTCCCCTTCCCCTTGGCTGGTACAACATTAATCTTTCCCTACAAAATATTGACAGCTGTTGATGGTCAGTTTTGAAATGTGCAGCACTAAATCATTATCTTAGTGTCTAGACTGACAACTCATAGAGCACTTGACCTAAAAACATATTGATCAGTTCCTTGAATTTTTGTTTTTTAAACTCATTTTTCTGTTTACCAGGTGAAGAAATCAGACAGAATAAACTAGATCTGGCAGGGGCTTGATAGGTTATCTAATTCATCCTCCTTTGTGGTTTGCTAAAACTTTCCCCTTTTGTAGTTTTCTGGCATTATTATTATTATTATTATTATTATTATTATTATTATTATTATTATGGTACTGTCAGTCTTCATGGACTAAATATTTCTAAAAACGTTATATGGACTAGGATAAAAGGCTGCAGACCAACCCTAGTTCTAGAAAACTACAGATCATTGATTCTTAGCTTTCTCTCCGTATTTGTTCTTTAAAACTAAGTTCAGTTTGTTATCAGGTATTATGTTGGAAAAAATCTCCCATCCTTTACCTTGCCTTACCTTGCCTCATTTTCCCTTGTATTTCCTTGTTCCCTTTATTCATATCTGAATAATGATATAAAAGTGGCACAGGATTCATAAATACCTCCCAACTTCTATCATCTGATCAAAGTTTCAGCGATCCAGAATCTCTAGAGATGAGGAAGGACTTAATCTGAGACCCTACATTAAAAGTCAAAGATCTTGATCATTAGGTGGGTGATTAATCAGCCGTTAAGATCTTGATGATTATGTGTGTGGCTTAGGTTAAGAGATGCATTGAATCAACAGAATCATCCTGTCTGAGTTTTGAAGAGAGCCAATACAAAGAACATAACTAGAATGGGAGGAATGCGGAAATACAGCAGGTGATTTCACAATCACATCCTCCCATGTCTGGGAAACTAGGAGGAATACATAAGGCAGCAGCTTATGGAGGAAACTGAGGAGCAGATATAGTTTAATAGGATAGTCAAGAAGAGTAGATGGAGATTTAAATTATTTGCTAAACTTGCAACAGCTGACGTTTAAGAATAGTGAAAACTTCGTGTAAAACTTCTTTTGAAGGTGACAGAATAAATTCAAGTAGTCATAGCACAAAGTGTAATCATTATTGAAGACCTGTTCCCTGCCAATTCACTGCCTTTCCCACCTTCTCCTTCACTCTTTAGCTTGCTTCCAGTGTCCCGCTCACATGGTGACCTTTTTGACATGCTTTCTTCTTGTCCTTCCAAGGCAGAAGTGATGTAGGATGGGGAATGCAAGTGCCTTGTGCTCTCCCTGTGCTCCCAAGAGGTTGAATTCACACGTGGAGCCCACAATGGACTCCCCAGCACTGAGGTCTGTGCTCTGATACTTCAAGATTAAAAACTGAGAAGAGTTCTGGACCTTGCCAAAGAAGGGAAAACAGTATAATTCCAAAGCTAAGATAAAATACTACACTAGCTGAATCACTAGTTTTAGAGAACCATTAAATCATCAATCAGTACAGCTAAAATCCCAGGCATTGACAGATTTCAGCATTCTTTGGTAGAACAAACCTAGACTCAAACTCGGAATTGTTTAAGGTATTTTGCACAGGAAAGCAGGGTAGGGACTCAACAATGAACAGAGATGCTGTTATCAAATTAGCATAACAATCATATCACAAAACCTCAAGTAGTGATTTCCTGCAATTCAAACCAAGAAATAAATGGTGAATATCTGAACAAAAAAAAAGCTTCGGTAGTTCATAACCACCCCTTAAAATAGTTCAGAATAATGCAGTGAGAATGCTTTTATGGATAATCTGGAAATTTAAATTAGTCATTTGAGTAATTAATTTGCCCAGTTTTCAAAGGCAAATCACCTATCCAAGACTATGGGAATTTTGCCCATGTAAAGCCTCAGTAAAGCTTGAGAAGACAGAGCTCATAATGTAGCTATTAGCATAAAATATCCTTTGGATTTTTTACAAGCCAAACCCAGAATTTATAAAAAAATGGACTCCATGTGCTGTTATTTGTGGTACTGAAGACACAGCAGTGGGTTAAAGGAGATGTTTCCAATAAAGCTGTTTCCAGCCTGCTAGGAGGCTTTAACATCTCCTGCTACGAGGCTGGAGGATGTTCAGGCTGTATCCCACTGGGAACTTCCACGTGGACCTAGAATCCCTCTGGGGAGACTTCTAATTTTGTCCGAAGCTAATTAGAATTCATGTTTTCTTAGCGAATTAAGGACAGTGATAGCTACTCACACTCTAATTGCAGTTAAGCTTAATGGACAGGCTGGGATAGGTAGATACCCAAAGTATCTACCCAGCAAATATTTTGAGGTTTTTCTCCATTTCACATTTACCACTGAGCACTCAGCAGGTGCTCCCACTTTGGAAAGGAAGTGCTAATGCCTTAAATGCCCTCTTATTCTGACTAGAATGCATCTAATTGATGTCTCACCTCTGGGAAAACAAAGACAGCAAATTCAGGTTAATGCTCCTGAATATCGGGAGGCATGGCTAAGTACATTAACCCAGCCAGGACCAAAACACTGACACCTAAAATAATATAAGGAGAAATTACAAGATTCCTTAGAAATACCTTCATACTTCAAAAGTAGTCTACAAATGGTGTCAGAAAGAAATTAAGAATAATGTTTGGAATTACTCTTCTTATGTTTAAAGGATATTTACCCATAATATTAAAATGCATTTTGTACAATAAGCCTGAGTAAAAAACTGGATGTTAAGGCCGGAGGACTGAGGCAAAGAAAAATGATTCTTTTTGTTCCTCTCCCTGCTTCCACTGAAGAGTTACATTTTTTCAACACTTAGTTGAGGGTGGTGGATTCTCAACACAGACTGGGAAATCCACATTATCTAAGTGTAGCTGGCCACATTTCAGGCCCTGGGGTAGATCTGGACTAGCCATTCTTGTCTCTTACCATCTGAAGAATGAAAAAGGATTTCACAGCAGGATTTATCAGCTTGTTTCAAGTACCGCCCCTGCAATGAAATGTTTCACAGTTTGGATGTGGTTGTTTCTCTACTGATTGTAAAAGTCTGGACAACTCTTTCAGTTGTGGTCTTTCTCTTGCTATTTACTTCTCAACTATTATCATGTTTCTTTAAGAAATCTGGTATGTAATTAATGGTATGAGGGTATAGAGAGAACTGATATTCAAAACACAGCTGTAGAGATAAATATCAGCTGTGGAAACATGGCTCACTCTAGTTACTATGGGCATTTATATTTACACCAGCTAGAAACAGTGTCAGGATGATGTACAGCACAACTCAGAGCCTCAAAAATTTGTTGGGCCCCATGAGAAAAATCTATCTTAATACTTCTGTAAGGTAGAAGTCTATTATTCAGAAATATCTCTTGCATTTACTAGCTTATTCCCTTAGAATGGGTTTCAAGAGTTACTAATTCATTACACTCTAGAACGTAGAAACAGCTGAAAAGTAAAAGGCATGAAATCATATTTATTAGCTATGTTGAATTACCTCTTTACAAAATAAATTTACAGTTTTTCTTGAGACAGATGTTGAACATTGCATTACTAAATGGTTCAGTTCTCAGAAAGATTTACTGATTTATGTGGTTCAGGGTTAAAGAAATCAGCAAGAAGTAATCAAGCATCCATGAAAAAAAGGTAATGGACTAAGGCTGACCTTTGTGCCATGTGTTAAAAAAAACAACTCTGCCACATTTACATCCAGTAAACCCACAAAAAAGTTGTTTAGAAACATGCTTTTTTAATATGGGAAAAAAAAAAAGAGCAGGTAACCTCAAAAGAAGATAAACTTCTCTGAAACTTCAGAGATAAACTCCACTCTTCTTGCTTTTTCTTTCTTAGCAAAGTCAGGTATTACCTCTAATGAACAGACTATTGGCTTTTTGTGTCAATTCTAGACAAGATTATGACATATGGGAATATACTTTTCATTAACTGAATCTCAGTTACTTTCAGTGTTTGGGAAGTGGACAATGAAATGAAAATAATACTTCAACTTAGGCGAGCAATGAGATTCTGTGATCGCACTCCCTTCCTCAATCTCTCCTTAAAATATGACAATATTGTGAATGACAACCCTGTTGCTCCACATTCACAAAGTCATCTCTGTATTTCCGATGCTAGAGAGGCATTATTACCTCCTTCCAGGTTAGTTATGGAGTGGTTTTGGCTTCTTTTTTTCTTTTTTTTCAAGTTTTTTTTTAAGGTTTTTTGGGGGGGCATGTGTTTATTTGTTTTGTTTTATTTTTCTTGTTTTACAGATGCTATTGTTTAAACTCGTTTGAATAAAAAAGAGTTCACAAACACATCATTATATTATCCTTATTATTTGGACCTGCTGTAATACAGTGTTATGAAAAAAAGCTTCAATTTAAAGATAAGCAAGAAAAAAATCCTGCCATGACCTCTTCATTTATGCTTCGATTATACTCAATAAATACTCATGGTTTGGCTTAAATCCATCCTGGAAACCCAGAAAGTATTTTTGTCATCTTTGTCATCTAAAAGGCTCAAAGATATCCCAGTAGAATCCAGAAGGAATAAAGCATTGATATACAAGCCATGAATAATGAAAATTTTTTCTTACAGCACAGCTGGATAGCAATATAGAAAATTGGTTCATATTCACCTTTTCAGTTTGAATGTACATCAGTCTTTAGACTTTTTTATGTAACAGCTCAAGCACAGGTGTCCACACAAATGCAAAACACCATCATATTTACATACACACTGGCGTGTGTTATTCAGCCCCCAGGGATGTAATTGTGATGACAAATAAATAGTGATTGATGGTTTTCAGTCTTAATATGGCGGCTTACATGATTTCATATGAGTTGGCATTTGGCATTTGGATTTCATATGAGTTGGTATTTGGCATTAAAATGACGTTGAGCACTTTGGTACCAAGGCAAATAAAATCACAAATGCAGTCACGGGTAAAAATATAAGATACAAAGAAATGGCCTCCTGAGTGGTGAATTAGTCAAAAAATGTAAGAGAAAAATGTTACTTTGGATAAAATGGAAAGAGATTTTTACAGAGTTTTTCTGACAAAATTAACAAAAATCAAATGAAAACAAAACTACTCCAATCCCCCATCTCTGTTCAAAAATTCCCAATTTTCAAATGAAAACCGGTATTTTGACTTAAAAACAGTTTATTGTATGCCTTGAGAACTTTTTGAAATTCCAGAAAGAAACATTTGAGACAAAGTAAGTCTAATACTTTCAAGTATTTCTCCTCCCTGTGTTAGTCATTCCAATTTCAGTTCCTCGATACATCCATGAACATTCTGAGCTCCACAGAAACTCACCTTTCACAAGGAGATTTCTTTTTCATTGAAAATCCGAAGTCTGCTGTTGAATCTGGATGACATCTGAAGATCTCATCACTATTGATTTGATGCTGTAACCCTGCAAAATGTTTTTTATCTTCATTCATTCTTTCAGTGAGAAGGGAGAGTTTGAGCCAAAAACTACGTAGTTTAGTAAAAAAAAAAATTGCTGCATAGACTAGATAGAATGATGATCTGGTTTTCTTTGCATTTCATCCTTCTTGTTAGGAGTGGTATAACTATCTTATTGATAACATATTATTGGTTGTTTCTTCTTAATATAACCTTGTATATCTTACAAATCTGGCAATTTATCTATTATAAATGATGTACAGTACCGTGACAAGATGTTATTATACAGATTGACCTAGCAATAGATCATATCGTTCATTGACTACTTCAATGCATAAAGACAATCCCAAAAGGTGGATTAGATAGACAGCTCTAACAGTGAGTGGATGTGTGGGGCACTGGTGTCTATAGGACCTGCTAGGTGCTGAGCTGAGAGTGCCGAGGTCTCAGTTTCTGGCTGATGGGGTGGGAAAATTTAATTTGTGGAAATGTTTCTGAGGCTTTTCCCTACATATTTCTCAAAACCGATACTGATTATTTCACCCCTTTGTTGATGACTTCCAATGACCGTCCTCTCCATTCCACCCAATTATTCTGCAAAGCATTACACTGCATTCTCTAGCTGTCTGAAGTGTGGAGAAATCTTTCATTGAATAAATCTATCCTAGTGCAAAGTGGTCACTCTGAAAGTGAAATCTTGGTTGTTCTGAAATCCGTGTTAAGTCTCACACGGCCTTCACAGAGGCTGAATTTTCCCCTGCAGACTACACTGACATTAGTTGTTCTTCCCTTTGTCTGGAACAGCACGATTTGTCACTGTAGGCAAGCTACAGTCTTCTCTTTCTTGCTTATCAGACAAATACAAGGGTAGCATATACTACGCATGCATTACACATTTCCTTTTTATTGTCAGTTTGCATGCATATTAACATGCACATTAACATGCACATTAACATAGTCCTAACTATCACAGCATTTTAAGCACATGTTTAAACTTAGGCTGGAGTGAAGCCTATTCTCAAACACTTTGCTGAATGAGCATCTTTAAACACATCATCATGGCTATTTTTTCTTTCCAGCTTGGCACACGCTGTGTTGAAGAGGGCCAAATTTCAACTGTGCTATTACATTTCCCTCTTTTTACAGCAAAATTATTTTCCTGAGGTCTTAATGTGCAGATGAACTAAGACTGTATTTCCAGACAAAAGTGATTCAAATTTTAAGGTAATTGGATTTCACAGAATTTGGCTTGATATGAAAGTCTGGACCATTGGATGGGACATTAATATTTAGAGAAATTTGTAGTCCAATTTTGCTTCTACCATTCATCTAAACCCAATAAAGCATGGGACTGGCAGTGGATGTATTTGGGAAAGAAGTAAGAAAGTTAATATTGCAACAGCATGGTTATTATCTGTCTTATTTCTTGTATAGGAACTCTTATTTATGTGCCTAGGTGTAGTTTAACTGGATCCATCTCAAAAGAAGGAATAAGATAATCTATTTACAGATGTCATCTCTTGTTGTCCAGCTATTACAGGACAGACATTCTAGTCTATTTTGTTTTGCATAAACGACAGTCTCGGTTTTTATATACTGGAGTAAAATTGGTTTTGTTTCACATTTCCTTTGCTGATTTCCTTTTCTGTGCAGAGGGATGTTATCTATGTGAATCTACAACACTGAAATCTTCAATGCTTCAGAAAAGTTTGAGACTGGGAAATGTGTGTCTTTTATCCTCTGAATATGATTAATGATGCTTTGTGTTTTGCAAGACATTATTAAAAACAGAAGCCTATGACTTCATTGTCTCTGACAACGACTTTGAACATGGGGTCAGCTATTCCACTTTTACATTTCTTTGCAAGATTAAAAGAAAGTAAAAACTATTGCATTGGGGCGGGGGGAACTTTACGCAGATGTAACAAAGCAGAATACACACACGTTTTCAATATGTTTCTTCCAATGAAAATTCACCTCATTCATATGATACTGCTGGTAAGCAAACACTAGTGACAGGCAAATCTAGCCATCAGGAAAACATACTGGGTTCAGGATTATCTCAAGTACCACATGCTAGAATTGTTGAAAATGTTAAGGGAAGAGTTCAGCGTTTGATTGAGAAAATGACAAGTAACAGATGCAATTTTTTGGTTGCATTCCTGGACATTCAGTGAAGAACAAGAAAGTTATCAAGCAGAACTGAAACAAAGTATGCAACAGCAAGAATTCATTTGAAAATATTAGTGAGCAATTACATGTTGGCACTTTTTTATTCTCACATAAAATACACTACTTTCACAAGTTGAATGTGCTATACCTTTATAAAGTTTATACGCAGTATTGCTTGAAGTGCTGAAAATGCTAGATCTTCCTTTAACATCTAAACAGGAAATTATTCGCTCTTTTTAAGCTATTCTGTTCATCTGTGATGCATTATTTTATTGAATTTCTGCTATGTAAGGGTTATTTTTTTTTTTACTGATATCTTCACCTTTCATGAATGTCAACAACATTCCCACTGTACTAAAAGCCTAAAGGGGGAACTGAAAACCTCACAGAAATTAATGGCAAAATTCAAGATTATTTCAGCTACGTTGAGGTTTTGCTAAGTCAAGCTGGGAATATGGTTGCAATAAAACCACTACTGCTTTGACCATCGACAGAAGAATGAATGTTATCAAACACTGGCAGTTTTCTGCCTTCAGAACACTCATTTAGAGAAGTCACTAGAAAATCATGGTACTTTTTCAGCTGGTTTTGTTTTTCACTGTCTTTAACTTCGTTGTAAATTTCGTCTGTCGAATGAACCTTGCTGCAACTGGCTAGAATAAATATGAGACTCTATTACTCAGTTATAAATTTATCTTGCATATTATCAAGATCCCTGTTTTGAGGTCTGCTCTGACCTTTTAGGGTTTCATTTGCCTTAAATGATATTATAAACAGTAGCAATGTAAAATAAATTCTACTCAAGATATGCTGAATCAAGGGGTGGAAAAATCAGTAAATACTGCATTGGAGATTCTTCTATTTGGATGTTCTCTGCCTTAATGAGAAGATTTTTCTGAACAGATTTAGCAGAAATCTAAAATGTCTCCTGTAATATGATCTACTTTATCACTTTTTACCCATTTAACAATTTTAAAATCATATCTCCCACCAGTGGTTGCTCAAAAATCAGATAGAAATCATTATTATACAGTTCAAACTAACACTGAAATGCAAGAATTTTTTCAGAGATAATGATTAAAAATAAATCAAAACGATGCAGACTAATAGGACACTTGTTCTTTCCATGGATTAGAATAAGAAAGAATCGACTACTGTGTGAAAGGGTGATTTTACCAGCTGGACTTTTGGAAAATGGGATTATGGTTCTCACATTTCATAAATTTTGGTCTGATAAAAGGATAAAAGACAAACATTAAAAAAAAAAGTAAATTTCACTGCATTTCATTTCACACTGAAATGTGCACCATGAATCTTAATATTACTGCTGAGTGTTCCCCACCAGCCTGTAAACCTCCCTACAGTTTTAGCTCAGAATTGCTCTATTGCACTGCAACAGAACTAGATAGAAGGTAGATTAATTAAATTGTTACATTTTCCTAAAAATACAGAAAAGTCTGAAAAAAACGCTCACAAGAGTAATTTGCCCTGACATATTTTCTTAAATAGGAGAGATGTAAATGTTTTCACAAAGAATAAGCACAAGGAGGTGTTCTATTTGCCAAATAAAGGTACAAAACAACAGCAGCTTTTAAAGTGTTACTCTACTGATACGTTTGTTTGTGTAAATAGCAAGTTTTCTACTATAAGCAATGATTTTATTATCTAGTCAGAAATATGCAGCAGCCAATGTCATATTTGGATGCTCTGAAACGTGAAGATGTGTCTTTCACACACACAATTTATATATAGTATGTAAAGTAAACATATACATGAACATAAGTGATCATTTTCTTGAAAGTGTGGCATAGCTGTGTCACTGATACCTAATGATGGATTCTGCATTTTCTTATCAATAGTATAAATCTAAAGAGGTCCATTACTTCATACAGTAATATAGTTGATCTAGTTTTAGTTTAACCAAGAGCAGACTCCTGTCCATTCTTCCTGGTTTCTCTTCATAATCAGTTTCAGAGTATTACTGTTCTAATGTTACATACACCTCACTGGTTACCAGGCCACAACCTGACCTTAAATTTGTATGAAAAATTAAGTGGAAGGCAGACGATTGAGCTGTGGTTTCTTTCAGTTTCATACCATTGCCTTTGCATCTGGCGGGGAGTTAAAAAAAAAAAGGCAAAAAAAAAAGCAGCTGCCTGATACCATAATGTCACTTTTAAGTTTTACACTGAAAAAGCACTAAGCGGGGCTTACTCAGAGTCATTTTTCAGCCAATTCTTCTTCCTGGAAATGTGATGATGTGAAGACAGACAGAGCTGAGGGAAGAAACAGTCCAAAAGCCATCTCCCTCACTCTATTATTATGAATCACCCCTGTTATAGAAGGAAAACTACACATACTCAGCATGCTTCAAAGAAGGAAAATGATGTGACAAAGCCATGAAGTTAAATTAAACAGATCTGATCTACACAAAAAATTTCATGTCTGCATATTTTTCTGTTTAATTAAAAAATAGCTTGAGACCATTGTTACAGTATGTGACATCAAGTTAATATAGTAAATCAGAATGTAATTAAGTAGCACATCTGTCCAAAAGAACTTCATAGCTTGAGTTTGGTTGATCAAGTTAATTGAATTAAGAATTTTTTGTAGGGCTAAGGTAAATCTAGCCTAAAAAATACCAAGAATTTTGAATTCTAATTTGTACAATATTTCAAACCCATTGTCTTAAACCCCATTTCTTTAGGATTTTAAAATATTTGTGTACTAGTAAGCACATTTTAAGGTTAGATAGATTCGCATACTGACGTGTAGGTTCCAGAATTAAACAGTATGTCACTTTAAAAATGAGACTTCTCAATTCTGTTCATATTTTTCTTTCTCTTTTGTAATAAGCAAATTTTACACATCAGAAATGAATGCAGCAAACTTATTAAAAAACACATTTCCTCTAAACCCTCAATAAGGCAGATGATCTGTCAAATAAGTCATGTGGTAGTTATAAAAATGTGGGCAATTAACAACAGACAAAATATTCACTGATGTATTGCTGATGCATTAAAAATTCCTTTGAAATTTATGGAGAATCATGGTGGGAGACTACTTATTTCAGCCCAAAGCCCCTTTCCAACAGTAATAGAAATGTTCTCCTATGAGCATTTAAAGAGAATTACTAGCAAAACTACAGCAAAGTGATAGAGATTTAGAATGTTGACAACAGATATGGGAACATGATTTACCTAGAGAATTTAACCAGAAAAACCGGAATGGATTTTCCATTCTGTTATCAACTTTGAGAGAAGGTATAATCCTTGGTGTGTCTCTTGTTGCTTTCTTGGGCACAGACTGTAGACTAAAGAAGGAAAGAGACAAGAACGATTTCCTTTATACGCATATGAATCAGCCAAAAATATTGTGGCCTTCTAAAAGAGAGTGTGTTGTTGGCTGTGGACACTTAGCTGACTTCTGTATCTGAGTTAATAATATTGAGCATCACACTAATTATGAGACTAAAACCACGACTTGTAAGGCAGAGTTTGCCTGACCTGTTTGAGACTGAGCCTCTCCTTTATGATGGAATGAATTTGGCCTAGCTGTTCCTGCCTGTCTTCACTGATTTGCATAGTGAAATAGATCTCAATCAGATGAATCAAGTTCCTAGAGAAATGGATTAATATAGCTTTTGAGGAGACAGCAGATAATATGGCAGCAGCTCTTTTCATGTTGTTATTATCCTCTCTGCCCAAATTATAGTGTTACACTGGAAAATTTGAAGAAAAAATGCTTTCTGGAGGTTTATTCTCCATAGTTTTCTACCATTCCAATGAATTAACCTCACTGAGGTCGTCCCAGTCTGCAGAGGGTGATAAAGCAATTAGGTCCATTTTTTCCTGCTGACTGCTCTCCAGCTTCTAAGGACTCTGGACAAAAGATATTTTTGTTAAAATGTCTACACTCTTTCCCTTCAACTCTGATGCAAGACTTCACAACACACTTTTCTGATCTTTCCTTCCTCACCCCCTCAAGCAAAATTAGGATAAAACTGCCCAACAGTTGACTAGTTAGTTTAAAAAGAACTGGGTTGGGAAGATAAGGTGTGATGTGACAGAGCTGCAAAGATACACAACCGTTTGCACAAGGTTCCTATACAGTGTATAGAGCACTGCAGTGACCCAAATCCATTGAAGGATTTACTGCCTCTGGTTGTGCTACAAGTCTCCAGGCCTTTCCTAGTAAAATTTTAACCAGGATTTTTTTTCTCCCCAGCTATTATCTAGTTCATTGACTTCCAAAACACTGACCTTCACACTTTCTCACATATCAGCTTGTGTAACATTTTACTGATCCAACTGAAAACAATATTAATGCTCTGCTCTACAGATTCATGGGCCAGCACTGACTGTGACCTCAGTGATCACCCATAGTCAGACCACTCTACAAAATCAGCGATTTGCCTCTTTTTGTTCTCTTGTTCACTCACGGCAACCAACATGGTCCTATGACCTATTTTAGCTTGTAATAGAGAAACAATCAAGATGACTCAAAGCGAAAACACTAAAGCAACAAAACTTCTTGTTTCAATAAACATCCACATTCCTTTCCAATGTATGTGTTACTGAAATGTGAAGAATAGAAAAGTAGATAAAATGTGTCTTTGATTAAAACCAATATTTGTTGGGTTTTTATAGTTTGGTTATGAAAAACCTACATAATCAATAAGTTCCAGAGCAATGGTTAGTTATTAAATTCATTGAGATGAAAAAAACCCCAGGAATATTAATCATGACTGGCCAAGAAATCCTATTTTTTTGCTAGAAAACCAATTTTTAACATTATGGATTTGGTCTGTGGTGATGTTCTTCTTAACGAGAGATTCAAATTAATTTCAGCTGATGCCAGGAAAAGAACATGTTCAGCATTGTTCGGTCATACATATGTGAGGAATACCATTGCTATTTTATTAGACTGTGACATTACTACTTACTCTTACAGAATAATAAAAAATGTATTATGGAAAGGGTCTTTATGCAATTTCTAGCTATAAATGATAGATATGTTTTGTACTCTAGGCGGTAATATTTGCTCTAAATGCATACCATATAGCACTTCAATTTGGAACAAGGGAATAGTCTACCCAAACTCAAAACCATATGCTATGGCTAACACCCTGTGGAATTTGCAAGCAGACTTTTAGTATAATTATTCCTGCTTAACAGCATTATGGAATAGAATGAAGCAATGGATGACAGGACTTGAAGTACTGTAACCTAATTTAGATATTGAATTCTAATTATTGATTGTTTTCTGGTCTAATGAGAAAGGAAATGTTCAGTGGAGAGGCAGAGATTTTAATTACTTGTATTTATCTAACCATTTCTCAAGAAAGAGTCACCATATTGGTTCATTTAAAAAAATTAAAGAAAAAGAAAAATAATTTAGTTTTTCCTGGGGAAATAAACCCTTAGAAACACAATTTAAAGAAGATTTTATTATCCTCAGTGAACACAATATTCTGTATTACAAAGAGATTGAGTAAGGTTTTGGTAATTATAAAGTGCTAAACTTTGTATTTCTGTTAGTGTAAAGCAATAAATTAAGTATTGTATAAATATATTTTAACATTTGGGACATACAAATTGCTAAAACTGCAATACTATTTCTAAAATTTTACTGGGAAGATATGGAAAACCACAGAATAATGTTTAAACATTTTTTTTGTTTCAATGAAAGTAAAATTTAATTAAACATACATACTTAATGAATGACCACTCGTATCTCAAAACTACTCACTAGCTTCATTACACTCAGATATTACAGGATAAGGAAAGTTGCTCTAGCAAAATTACTTAATTTATGCAAAGTGCTTTATCTTCAGAGCTGGTAGAAAAGCTGGTTTAAAGTTTTTATTAAAAATTTTATACAATTTCCATTTTAAATAAAATTTTATGGATTAAATAAACAACACAGAAATGTTCACGTCCTTCTTCTCTATTTTTTAAGATTTTTACTTCAAGCCATTGCTTTTCTTCATTTAGTTATAGTTAGAAGCCCCCACTGCTGAAGTACAGAGGCATAGATGCTGAAAATGGTAAATGTGATAATGTCAAGCACCTACTGATGTTTTGTGTCATGTGGACCTGCTCTCTGAACAGTTAGATGATGACATTATATATATATATGTATATATATATATATATATATATACATATCTCTGTAAAAATGCTGAAATTTCCATCATAAGCCAGTCCGTGTTATTCTTTCTATGACCTGATTTATATCAATGGGAAATTTTTGTGAACAGAATGTTGTGTCAAGACATACTAAAAAAAAAAAGACAAGTGAAAGGACAAAGTGTAAATCTCAGTAGAAAGTGCTTTATTTTCAATTTGGTGAATAAATATGACAAATGTAAATTAAGGGTGTAGCTTTGAAACTAATCTACTTATTTTCTTCCCTAACATTTACTTAACTATAAAGTCTGAAACATTTTGATTTCTGGATACCATTCAGTTATTATTAGGGCTAATTTCGGTTTTTAATTTAGATTAAGCAATAATTGCTTACAAAGAATTCAGAATTTTCCTTGAAAAAATGCAATCCACATCCAGAAATCCTTTTAAAAGACCTTCATTACTATCCAGAAACACTGAGGGGCAAACCCTAAATAATTCATACAATTATTAAGATTAAACAGCAGAAAACCAAAAAAACGTTTAGTGGAGGAAGGGAAATAGATGTAAGAACATCCAATAACCCAAGGCAGGTTACAATACAGAGCAAAAAGGGAACCATGAAAGTTCGAGGTTCACTTTGAAAATAATTTAATAAATTTAATTATTTTCCTGACTCTGTGGACATGCTGTCATCTTACATGTAATACCTTTTCCCTACAATTTCATTTGGTAACAGTATTTGAGATCAATTCATATCACTAAATAGCTCTTTTCTTTCTTTTTTTTTTTTCCTCTCTTCTCCCAAGAAGCATAGGTAGAAGGGTTGCTTTCTCCTTCTGGAATTTTTTCTGCAGACTTCTTTTTCCTGGAAAGCCACTTCTGAAAGTTAAAGCAAAACAAAACTTGTGTGGGTGCCTGTATATTATTAAAATTTGGTTAGAAAAAATTTCAGTGATCTATTCAGACTTAAACTTGAGGCGTAGCTTAATGGACTGAAATGCTTCTTTAAAAGTACTTTTTGAAAGGATTAATTAAAAAAATGCTTCCTTCCCACCAGATTAAACCGTATATCTGAATCGTCTGGATATCCTGCGGAGCTATTTGTGTACTAGTTAGCGGTGACTGACAGGACTACCCAGTGTGTCAATGTGTCTCTTGTTTTGGTTTATCAGATAACTGGTGAAATGTAACACTGATGGTGTCAGATTCCTATTTAGAGTACTGTTGGATAAACAAAAACTGCGTAGGGTTGTTTGGGATTTTTCACTCATTTGAATTCTTAATTTGTCCTTTCATATAATGTCCCTGTTTCTAATTAGCAGCATTTAAGATGGGCTTAACTCCCTTTTTGCCTTACCAAACAAACCATGCCCAGTTTTATATGCAAGAAGAGCTTTTTACTGTTATTATGATTTATGCCACAGAAAAACACAAATAAAAACATACAATGATATTTTTTCCTTTCTTCCAGGCTTAGGTTGGCCACCTCGATAGAAATAATTTGTATATGAAAACAATTTTATACTATGTAGAATGAAGTTTATATTGTGTGGAAAGATGGTTTTGGTAGCATAGAATAATTCAAAGGCTTCCTCTCAATAACTCAAATAGCTATACTGACTGAAAATTCCAGCATGTGTTGGGAATTCTCAGTTTTGACTCTAGGCAACCAGAAGGGTTTACAAACTGGTTCATTTTACTAATGAAATTAGTCCACTTTACTTTAGATAAAAGACGAGTAACCCGAAGAAATCTGACCTTAGATTAGCTACTCTCGATATCCAGCCTTAGTAGATAGTAATATACATGAGGTCCCAGAGAACTTCCACCTCAGAAATCTCTTTCCAAGCTCTTATTATCTAGGCAACAGCTTGTGACATGTTCTTCATTATTTATAATTTATGATGTCATTATTAAAATATAATATTTAGTATGTTCGAGATAGTACTAAACTTGTACTTCTGTCAGAATAAGTAATTAATCTTCAAATTTACTCACACATAAAATTCTTTTTCAAAAGATCACTAAAGTTTACAGAGGAGTAAGATTCGAGACTACTGAAATTTACCGATGCTATCAGATTTCTCTCCTTTGTTGTTTTGTCAGTTCCTCAATTTCCATCAATTATCCTGCACTAAAAATAGAATGAAAAGCCTTAGTTAATACAGAAATGGAATCTGACAGATATAATATCTTCTATTATGAATTATTGAAAATTTACTTCCATGCAATTTAAATAGGATAAATAAATCATTAACAATCTAATACTTTATATTTACCCAACAATAATAAAATATCTAGAAGTTATAGAAAGGTGAAGTGCTTTCTGCTCAAATCAACAATCTGGTGACCTTAAAAAAAATTCTACAATTTCCATTCATTTGCATTATCTTCTTGTGAAATCTGAATCTGAATATAAATAAAGTATGATTCTAGAAGGTAATGCAGATTGACATGATTTGAAAAGCAATCCTTTTGTATTGTAAATACCTCAATGGTTAACATGCTGATGAACAAAAGAAATAAAAAGGACTACTGCTCATCTATTGCATGCAGGCATGGTAGAGTTAGGATTAGCTTTCTGAAGACCTTGCTGAATTCACAGTTACATTATTCTTACAAGTTGTCAGTTGATGAACTGACATTCATCTGGAATTTCATGTGTTCCAAAGTTACGGTGAGATATTCCCTCTCCTTTTGTGATGCAGGAGAAACAATGGATTGCCCTTATTAAAGCATGTAGAATCCTTACAACGAACATCTTAGAGGACTCAGCTCAAACTACTTGAATAATACCTGGTACATTAGCTACACGAATCTTTCATGACAGAGACTGTGCCCTTGGCTAACTGGTTGTGTTTCTTCACTTTGCAAGTTTTCTCAATTTGGAAAAATGCTATTTCAGTAAAGCAATAAAGGTTACAACGGAAATCTTTTAAAATACTTGGGAGAGGTATCAGCTTAAGCAAGATGCACTTACACCATTCATGAGCTATTTTATTTTTATCTTATTTGCATGACCATCTAATGTGGGTCATCACTGTTAGGCAGACAAGCTCCATGCAGCCATTTGCTCACTTGCCCCACAGTGGAAAGGAGGAGAGAATTGGAAGGGCAGGAGAAAATTTGTTAATTGAGATAAAGACAGTTTAATAGATAAAACAAAAGCTGCATCCACTAGTAAAACAAAATAAGGAATTCACCCGCCACCTTCACCAACAGGGAGATGTTCAGCCACCTCCAGGGAAACAAGGTTCTGTCATGTCTAATGGTTTCTTGTGAAAACAAATGCCATAATTCTTTAATTCCCTCCTCCTTCTCCCAACTTTTATTGCTAGCACAACTTCATGTGAGATTGAATATCCCTACAGTCAGCTGTCCTGGCCGTGTCCCCTCCCAACCCCTTGTGCACTCCCAGCCTCCTCACTGGTGAGGGGTGTGAGGGGCAGGAAAGGCCTTGACACTGTGTGATCACAGCTCAGAAGTACGTTAAACAGTGTTGTATTGTCAACTCAGTTTGCAAAAGATCCAGAACATAGCACTATATGTGCTGCTATGAAGAAATTCAGTTGTCTCCCAGACATAACTGTTATCAGACAATAACAAAATGGCATTACAGGAGATAGTTCTCTTGGCAAAAGAACTAAACATTCTTGCAAAGTTAGGATAAAAACCAGAAAAACTTCCAGAGGTCTGTGAAGAGTTCTCCAAAATACTTCAAAACTAAACTTTGATCCTCATCAGGCAGAATCAGACCGAGTGTACCAAATAGTGACGACAACAAAGTTAATATGCTCCTCATGCAACATAAATTATGGAACATAATCCAAAGATTAAAGTATTCTCTGCTGTCCTCTATTAAATTATAGGATCTTGGGAAGAAAAAGCAAATAAAGCATGACTTCAAAAGAGAAGTTGGTGTCCAAGAGGGGAAGAAATAATTTTCTAAATATGTAGGAAGGAAATTTTGGGCACATTAAGTCACTCATACCATTTACTCACCTACCAGCATATCCCTTCACATAGTACAGCTTCGATCTATTTTAGTTTCTCCTTTTTTGTTTGAGTTATCTAAATAAACTGAAAACTGATTAGCTGAGGGATAAGAGGTACTCAAAAGTGTTAATAATTTTCTGAATTGCCTAAAGCAGAGTGGGGGAGAAATTTTCAAAAGTGAGAATTATGTTCACATTATTAATGTAGTCAATATTTATGTGGATTAACTGAGCAGGAAGAAAGGAAAAATAAAAAATATTCTCTTACAAATCAGAAAACACTGTAACCATGAGAGAATATGAGTGAAATTGAGTCACTCATGTTCTGGAAATGCTGCACTGGCTGAGATGAGCGATGGTGGGGTCATAAGAGCATGGTAACTGAATTTTTTTATGTTCTGATAACTCAAATCCCTGATTTGTGGATTTAGTTTCAAAATTTCATTTTCTAAGCTCTAAAACTTTGAGATTTCCTGTAATACCAAATGAAATTATAAAAGGAACAGCATAGAAAGGCTGTAAGAACCGTACTAAGTAGAAGTATCTCTATATAAGTTTGAAGTCACATCTGCAGTATTGTTTTTTACTTTGTGATACTTTTGGCGAGACAAATATTATGCAAGTCTAAGAATCTGAGTGACTACAAAGCCTGCAAACAGGACTAATTACTGATGAGAGACTCTGCATAACTTATATGTGTAACACTAAACTGGTTTGCAGTGAAACTCATTACTTCGGGCTTTGCAAAAAACGTAAGGTTTATAACAAAACTAGTCTGTTTTTATATTCAAGAAAAATTATATGTACAACAGGAAATTGTGAATAGCAGTTAGTACTAACTCTTTTCATGTAATTTCCTTCTCAAGATGCCAATCCACTTCAACATATGTCTTTCCATGCTCTAAGAGCTCTTTTTAATCCTCTCTACACATCAATAACAGTACTTTAACTCTGACAGAAAGTATGGCAAATTTTACAGCACTTAGAAAAATTATAATCCTCCTGATTTTATTTAGGTTCTAACAACCAATGAAGTTTCATATTAATTAACAACCTTAGAAGACAGAGGCTGGGGAGACTTTAGTTATTTAGGATGCTTAATATCACATCTTTGCTACATATTCATGGAACAATAGCTAGCATAAGGACTGGATGACGTTTAAAGCTAATGTAAATTTTAATTAATATGACCATCCTTCTCGATTTGGAATCATGTATTGTTTATAGTGGGTTCATACCATATGATGTCCAGGATTCCAAGACCTGATGCAACAATGACTACTTCAGGTTTATAGATCAGCTAGACTTAAGACTGATGAGATCCTGTTTTTTCAGTGAAGTGCACAAGTTTGCCCACTTTGATTTCAATGAGCAGAAGAGCAAGATCAGGCTTCAGATTTCCTTCTACTTTTAAGTGTTAATTTGCCATATCAAACAGATTGCATATATGGACATGAGACTTAGTAGCAGTGAACCCTTTGAAGCACACACCATGATTGTTAATGGGTTAAAGGCTCCCCACTTCTGTCTTCTAGCCACTAAAATCTGCAATTACAAAAAAGGTCTTGATCTCTAGAAACCGTGCCTTGTTAAATTTCCTTAGCAGACAAGATGGTACTGTGTAGCATTACATGTGGTTACTGTTAGCCACATCCTTGCTGCAAGTTACCATAGTGTAGCTAAGGTAATAAGATGTGACAAATGGCAGCATGGCAAGTCATTTTGTGGAGTTTCCTCTGGAATATAAAAACTATCTAAGGAGAGGCTTGCACTGCTTTTCACTATCCTTTTGCTCATGGCTGTAGTGAACAACGATTAACTTGAATCTAAGCTGCATTGATCTACAAAGATGCAAAGGAAGATCCTAGGGAACTGCAAGAAATCTGTTATTGACAAATGGTGAAGCAAGGCAGAGTGAGATGCTGCAGAATGCATCTTGGGCCATTTATTTGGATACAATTACTTCAAAAATAGACTTAAAACACTTTTTTTTTTTTAAAATCAAACTCTACTTTTTCTATTTAGGTCCATCCAACTCTAGCATAGGGTGGCAGCTGCCCATGATTTAATATTTCGCTGTTGGGCATGTGCAAAGCCAATAGCAATAGCATGATTCTATTGCTTTGCAGTTTCGGCCTTCAAAAATAAGATTGCCAAAGTAGGAAATTTCTAGTCTCCTACATTTTTTCCAGCACAGACAAGAGTGCGGGCTTTTTCTTTTGATTTATCGATGCTCTTAGATTTTATTAATTGCTTTTTAAATTGCTGTTACTCCAAAGGGTTTTTGAACAAAAAGAGGAGGCTGGAGGGAATGATAATCTTCTTCTGTAAGAAAGGAAAATACACAGCACTTCTTAATGATAGAAATTTAGAAACATTTCGAAAGGCCTTTCACAGTTGTTTGCCTTCCCATAGATTATAGAACGACCAGAAATAGCTGCAGGCAAAAATTACTTCAGTGATTATTGGGAGCATGGACAAAATGTTAAAAACCACACACAATTCAGTTATATTCTGGTGTTTAGATACAGTAATATAAAACAAGCAAAGTGGTAATTATTTGGGGAATGTTTTTTTAACCTTGTTTTTAAAAGAAAAAAATGAAAACTTTTTGCTAAATTTATTTTCTGACTTCTGTTGTATAAAGTAGGTTTGGCTTTTATAAAAACGTGATGAAGAGATAAAGTTTAATAGATAGGTATGAATTTTCATTGAAGATCATAATATTGAAATAGAATTTTTTTTTAAAAATAATTGAGGTCAGACCAACAACTCCAGCCAGAGGAGGCGACTGTTCCACGCTGTTCAACTATTTGTCAGGTTACTGACCCTGGCCATTCCACTCATCTTCCTCTCTCTCCTCCCTCTTCCTTCCAAGGTTGCCTTCATCTCATTCAGTTCTGTTAAGTCCTGGGCAGAAAAATGTTACTAAAACCATTAACCCTGTTGACTGTGGAATTGAGACTAGACTAGGGGCACAAACCATTTTACATGGATCAATGAGAACTAGAACAACATCTCTGACTGTTATCTTTGCACAAAACTGATGCATTATGTCCCACTTCATAATCCTCAGATGTTCACCGTCTGAATACTGATCTGTTTCACCTATTGTCTTACAGAGTTAGAAAAATTTGCAGCCTATAGCTAGTCTTACATGTTCTCCTACCTATTTTTGGCTTTTTAGATACCTGAAAGATATTGATTTTCTCAGTTGCTAACATAGCTCTGAACAGTAACAGCCCCATGGAGTGTTCTACTTTTGCTCAAGACTTTCTGGTTATGAACAATTTCCATTTCTGTTGGCTAGAGCCTGCATGAGTCTTCAAAATGTGAACAAAATGTCACCATAAAGGGCATGGTGGAATGATCTGATCTTCTGTGCTCATGGATTTGCTATAGTCAGCACATCCTGCACATCGAAAGGATTTGGAGCTGCCTTACTGGAGATAGCCAGGAAATATTAAGTCATTCATATTTGCAAGAGGATCTAGGCAGAGGAATGTGCTTTTTTACAGCCCTTTTGCAAGGTAACAGATGATAATTCGCAATGTATTTTTCTGTCTCCTGTTCTAAGAAGGAAAATTGTACTCCTATTGTGATGTTGACTTTATTAAACATTCTACAGTCATCCTGAATATCTGAGTAGAATCTGTAAAGAAGGTGGTTTTTCTTTGTTGAATTATCTTAATTTTGGTAGAATAGATGGTTAATTTGGAATAAGGGATGAAGAGCCCCAAACAACATGGTTCTGCCTTATTCTTCACTATTTTGATAGTTCTAAATATTAATTTTTGAAAATAATTTAATAATTTTTTTGCAGAGATAGTTGCTGATAATCAAAAATTTACCTTCAAATATTTCATCAAGAAAATTATTACAGCTCGTGTCATATGGGATTTTAAAAAACATTTTGGTTTAAATTTTTAAAATTTGGATTAAAATCCCAGCTAATTTTATCCTGTGTTTAATTTAGTTGCATGAGAATTATTTTTAAATATCTCACCTAATTCATTTACCAACCTACTTGCACCAGGTTAATCTCCATAAGACATGCATACTTTACAAGTTAGTGTGCTAGAAATCAAACAAATGTAAAGGGAAAAAAAGGTGCATTTTAGTCAATAGCTAAGTTGCTGTCATTTCATAAAACATATATATATAAGGCATTTTAGGTATCACATTGAAACATATTTTCTAGACAATTATTTCCAGTCTAAGTAACCATAGGGAAGCAGAAAACTATTTAAAAAATGAAAATAAGATGGTTTATATCACCTGCATAACTTGTTTTGTTCTCTGCCTTCAGGCTTCAAAACCCGCTTCCCATATTTTTTCCTTTCTTTAAAAATAATGTACATCAGCTTAATTTATCCCAGGTCCCAACAGAAGGATCAGATTTTAAGCATTTAATGCTGTGGTTTCAAATCCAATTTTACAGTGTTCATCGTTTCAGAAGTGGCAGAATCCAAAGTGAGCTTTAAAACAAAAAAAAAAGCAAGAAAGAAAAAGAAGTAAAGAAAGGACCAAGCTGTTTAGGGCATGCACTTTTTTAAAGTTAGAGTTTTACTATGAAGCTATAACCTGAAGAATGTTTCTAAAGGTGTTAGTTACAAGGAATATTTCTTGTTTTAAGAACTGTTTCTTATTGAAAAGAAACAAAATTTCGAAGGACAGCCTTGTGCGTATCCGCAGTTTTTTGTGTGCTTCTTCTGATGTGCCCTACTGAAACTAGTGCATAGGAGGACAGTACTTAGATTTTAAGGAAAAAACTCCAAATCCGCTTCAATACACAATTATTCCTTTGCTGCTGAATGTAAGTGCAGAACCTGGTATAATATGATTCTTCCTCCTCAAGGGATTGCCTGAGCAGCTTTGGCTTGACGCTACTGTAGGATACAGGATCACCCCTTTACCTGCTGCCTTTATGACGTGCCTGGGAACAACCTCTGCCATCTGCACACAAGTTCACTTCCTTGCTGGTGAAGTCAACCATCGTTAGCTAAAGGCTCTCTGCATTTCCACTTCAAGCCCTATAGCAAAGTCCTAAGCAGAGTAAAGAGTTCCTTCAAGGACTCATTAGGTAAAAACTTTCAATGCTGCTGTCAGCAGGCAGCATTTGCTTTGTAAATCTTTCCAGGCTCCTCAGTGAGTAGCAAATGCTATTCACACGTTCAATTCTACTGACTTCAGAAGTGGGTGTCTTACTGAAAATCAGTGTTTTTCTACAGGACAAACAGAGAACTGGAGCGAGCAATAATTGGGTTCTGTGTCCACACAGAGCTTATAATTGATGGAGGCCAGAAGGGAACCTGCTGAGAAAAAGAAGTCCTTGCATATGGCTTTCACAAGAGTACTAAATGACTCCCAGATATATGACTCTGACTGTCAAATATCTGCACGACTAACAGAAAATATACGTTAGTGTTGGATACTTTTCTGCCCTTCCCAGAAAATCCTGCTCTCCTTCCTGTAAGATATTTTCTTTCATGGAAATTTGTTGCTGATTTTAATCTAAATAGAAAGTTAATAAATGAGACGGGAATTGTGGATTTAAATTGGCAATATAGATTTTCTTAAGGCATAAAGTTTTCTGTTGGAGGAATTTCGGGTGCAGTATCTTAGCTGGGTATAAATCAGCAGTGGTGGTACCACTGACGCCTCAGGCACAAAAGTGAAGCAGCACCTTCTTTGGAACCATTGTAAAATTGCACAAATTGACAGTCAGCTTCTCAGAGGCTGTGATGGAATTCTGCATAGATAACTTGATTTTGATATTGGAAAGAAGATAAAGATTTAATGGATATAGAAGGTGAAATACCTTCCCCATGAACAGACCCCTACAGGCCAGGGTTCAGAAACATTAGTGAGGTAATATGACAAAGCTTATACTGATACAATTTCTAGGGATGTTTGGATGAAGTTTGTCATCTGGATGTCATAGACAGCCCTAGACAGACTTTATTTTAAAGTGGGTGGAGAAACATTATGTCATCCACTTTGACATAGCAACCCCTTCTAGAGCATTTTAAGACAAGAGGGGAAAAAAAATCTGTTTTTTTAACTGAATTGTAGCTTATTGTTTATATGAAGCTTCCTTGTATTGCCTTTTCTTTGCAAGGTATGTGGAATGTTAAAATTCATTCCTTTTTTAACAAAGTGTAGCCAAAAATAGCCTGGACACATGATACTGAAGCTGCTCTTGTGCTACCCATTTAAGTTATGTATCAAGTCTAAATTTAATCAAGGCCACATTTTATTTATATATTTCAGGCATTAAACTCATTTAAACTTCTAGTCAGATTTCATTAGGGGAAATACTACCGCACACATCATGCAGTAGTAAAGCTAATGTGCTTCAGGAATTTGAAAGGATTTAGAGATCAGAGGGTCTGATTTCAAAATTTCTTTTTCTTTTTCTTCTTAGTGCTTGGAGCAGGTCTGTATGCTGCACATAGTTTGTTTCCTAGGACACTAATACAGTCAGCATGGTCTGTACAAATGTGTAAACACAGACATTCTCTGTAATCAGTGCATTTGGTGTCTTAAGGCAAGATTATGTTTTTTTAGGAAATGCAATTTATGTTCAAGATTAAATTTCTCCTCCAGACTGATAATGTCTTGAAGTTGAATGAGATCATAAATTTTGTGTCCTGACTTCTTGTTCTCCATCTTAGATCTTCATTCCATTTTTTAGTGTTTTAGAAAAGGGAAACTGAAAGAAATGCATCTATAATGATTTACCTTCACAAAAATAGCCTTCAAGGATTGATAATGTGTAAGTAAATTTTAAAAAAATCTAAAATTATGGACAGCTGCAATAAATACCTCTCCTAATTAACTTTTGTGTTTCATTTTTATTTCATCCAAGATTTAAAAAAAATCCCAACCAACCACAGAAAAATCTCACACATAAGAAAACAATAACACAGCCTTAACTGAATTTAACTGCTGTGGTTTGTCAGGTCTCTTTTGGTCAGAGTCTCCCTGATGTTTTGTCATCCCACTGTCTACAAAGCTGAGGAAACTTCATGTTGTATCTTTTATTATAAATTAGATAGAGATATATACATATTTCTGATTCACAAGGCAGCTTCATTAATCTTTGCTGGAAAAAAGAAACAAAAGATAAAGAAAAAAAATTAAAAAGGTAAATAACACATATACGCTTGTGCATTTTTTCAGCAAAGCAATTGGACTTTATTTTAGCGTGGGTTTTTTCCCTCCTGGTGCAATTTCACCATATTCCTCAAGAATGGAATTCTGTCATTTCTGTATGCATTGAATCTTACAGTGCTGAAAAGCCAGTACATGGCAAAGTTTTAGTGACCCAGGGCATATTTGAACTTGTGATCTAGAGATGAAAGGCTTCATATTCAATTCCCAGTCTCATGACTCATCCAGTTCCCCAGCATAATTTTGGTTTGGGAAAGAAGTTTTTGAATTACGAGTGTGCAAAGAGCTTTCTGACAGCATTGCAATTTAAAAACAGAATGGTCTGATTTACAGACATGCTGAACCCTCAGGGTCCCACTGAGTTAAGACTATGCAACAGTCAGAAAACAGACCTTACTTAGCACCTGTCTTCAAAACACTCCACAAAAGGTAAATATATTGCTGTAGGATCTAGGGATGGTGATCCCAGAACCAGATACGAGGCCGGGCTTGGAAAGGAATGAGATCTGTAGCATCTTTCTTTCTCTCCTCAGCCTGTGAGGAAACCACTACAAAGGGACTTTTGAAGACTCTGGACATGTGGTGTGTCCTGAAGGACTAACGAGACTAGGAGCTCTGCTTTCTGACAGTAGAAACTACATCATTGATCTCTAATCCTATCCCTTTTCTCTTCCATGTCTTTCAAGGAAAAAGATATTTCTTTCCCCTTTAACAGAATCTCTTATGGTGGAAATATATTTTTCCCCAAGATCAAGTACTTCGTTTCTCTGACAGAAAGTTTCTTTGCAACATGGAATCAGATAATGAGAGGGGGTCGATGTAAACCTAGTGCTGCACGAAAGAAATTAAGCCTTACCGTCATGTATTATACCTGTTCAGTTCTCAAGCCAAACATCTCCGTGTCCCCCATGTAATGCAAGTCAGCTCACCCTCAGAGCCAGCAGCTTCTCCAAGGGGATCATTTCAGGCATTCATATTCATGCTTAGATCTGCTTCCTATTATTTAATGTACTCAAATCCTGACTACCTTAGCAGTATGAAAACAGTTTGGGTGAGCTATGAGCTGTAGTTAATGCAAAGCCTGTGCTCATGCACAGCCAACAAAAGCAATGTAATTGTTCTTGTAAGTCTTAGATAACCTCTTAGCAGTTGAACTCCCTTGTGACTACACAGTCATACCAACCATTATTCCTCACAGAAGAATTTTTGGAATGTGGTAGCTAAGTTAAAAATAATTTTCACAACACTATTCAGGAGAGATGTTGCCAAGACAAAGAAATCATGAGATCAGAGAAGTAGTAAAATAACTTGTTTGAGGGACCTCTTTTAACCAGAATCCTTATCAGCTCCTCACCTTTTTGCATCTTAAGCACCTTAAGCACTGTTTATTGTGCTTTTATGTACCCTGCTAAAATTAAAAATAAATTACTCCTGGCTTGAGCTAAGTAAAATAAGCTTCATTATAACATAGATTAATGAGTAGAGGCATTGGAACTACTATAGCAAGCTGCAGTGGAAATTCTTTGCTGGTATTACTGGGCTTGTTTTGTGAAAATAGATGTTAATTAAACTTTAGTGTAGCTTAAGAAAGAGGTATAATTCAGTCAATTAAAATTACAAACAGAAAATACCGCTATAGTAATTACTAGCACTTTATGTAGTTTTGCCTCTCCCTCACTGCCACTGAATGGCACAATATGATCACATTGATTTCACATCACAGAAATCATTGGTATTGTTAAACAAAAGACAGCACAGCTTCCTATAAAGAACTGGAAAATTCTCATTATATGAATATTAAATTAGATAGAATTTTTCAATAGAAGACTTACTAAAACACCTTAAAAATAGAAGACTTTGAAAATAAAAAGAAGGATTTCAAAAATTCTCTGGCTAGTCTCAGCTGAAGAGGGATTATATCTATAGGTCAAATTACCAGGGAAAGTAGAAAGAAGGACTTTTAAGCCTTTTTTTTAGTTGGTTTTTTTTTGTTTGTTTGCCTGTTTGTGTTTTTTTGTTGTTTTTGTTTGTTTGGGGGATTTTTTATGCAGGAGATTCATATTTCTGCAGAGATTTATGTTGCCAGCAATTGCAATTGTTGGAATTAAGGATGCTTTTTTTTTTCCAGGCAGAACCCACATATAACTGATAGGTTTACAACAGTTTTAAACAAAACTATTATTCTTTCCCTTGGTCTTTGGAGGAGGAAGGAGCTATTTTTCATTTTGATCTGTGTTCAAACTCTATTACTACTAAAAGTGGAAACTGTAAAATACCTTAGGCTGACACTGGTCATGTTTTTGCTTTCAATTGAAATTCAGAAGAACGTGAGTTTCTTGTGGATATGTATTTTATATAAAAAAAATTACACAACTTTAATGCACTTTGCATTTCAAAAACTGAGATAATGCATAAGAAATAATTTTTAAAGCTGGAGTGTTCCTTTTCTCCACTGGGTGTCACCATAAGGCAACAACACTGGGCTTGGAAATCCCAGTAAAAGGTTTATCAGATCAAAGATTCTGTATTTATTCCAGAAGGATGCAATGGGATAATCACACTTGCTAGTTAACCACAGAAGAAAGCCCCGCCTAGCCATAAGGTCCTCAGAAAAATGCCTGTATCCCAGTGAATATCAGAACAGATCTGAAGGGGCTTACTAAAAAACCCCTAACCAAAATGAACAAAAAGCCCAACAACCTGTTTCTAAGAAAGGATATAAGTGGATTTTAAATTTCTTTCTGGTGGTCATTAAAGGAATTAAATGAAAGAACCACTCTGAAAGACTGAAGTCTTAATTGAAGTATTTTATTTGGGAACAGAGGATGGCCTTCAAACATTGCTAGAACAGTTGCTATAGGGAAGAACATTTTACCTGACTTCAAAGTCATAATTAATCACAATTTCACCTACCTATATAATATCAACCTTTCCATTAAAACGTATACACCCGTGGTGAGAGCCATCTGTCATGGAGTGAAAACTTATGGGAGTCCTAGGTGACTGAGATGGAATTTACAGCATTTCTCCCTTCACCTGGAACAGTTACAGCTGGATCTGATTGTCACCTAAATGGCCTGTGGCTATATCTCAGAGGAAAAAAAAAACATTTGAAAAGAAGGCAGCCAATAACCATCTATTTTATTTTTTAAAGAATGTATTTTTCACAAACTGTATACTTAAGAAAAAATTTAAAACCAATTACTGCCTCCCCACCATTCCTGAAGTATTTACTTAATTTGTTTTTATCCTTATTCCTTTCTTCTGTTTTTGTTAATCTTCCCCCACGCAATAATGCCTAATGTCATAATCAAAAGTCTAGACACTAGTTGGTTCTATTAGTTAATTTTTTTGTTATTCTGGATGCCTATCAATAATTTCTCCAGTGTATGATAGGAAAAAAAATTGAGAATTTTGGAAAACTTTCTCTACATTCAAATCCTGGCTAGACTGTAATTGCAAAACACAAAGAAAATGTTTGTGGTTTGATTCTTTGCTGAGAAATATTGGTTAAATTAGGAAATTCAGAAAAAGAAAAAAATTAATGAAAACATTAAAGCCTGGTCCTTTCATCCCACATTATCACTCACTTTTTTTGGCTGTTTATATTGAAGGTGAATAAACTGTGAAAGGTTAAGGCTACAAAACTAAAATGCATTTAAACACTCCAGATGTGTTCACATAGATTAATAGTAAAGTAGACATTTATTTATTTGCTAGTTTTCAGCCTTTGAATGGAAATATAACACTTCCAGTGCAACTTCATATTTCCTACAATTCATCAATCCTTTTTCTGTGGGATCCAGGTAGAATGTGTTATTTCTGGGAACAGGAGTAAATATTTTGTAAAAGTTGTTGAATTTCCACCTTGATGTGACCAAACCAGACTTGGAAAAGAAGAGAGGAAAAAAAAAAAAGAATTTAAAAACAAAAGGCCAAAAAAAAAAGGGTTATACTGGAAATTCCAGTAACACCCAGTGGGTCAGTATTACTACCTGGACTATGTCAGACTGAATATCTGTTCTGAAATTGGTCCCCTTCCCCTCCAAATACACAAAAAAAGACCACAGCCTGCTCTCTTGGGGTTTTATATATACTCTGGGCCTACATTCTGAGGTTTTCAAAAGCTGTTGTGGGTATCTGTCTTAGGGAATGGCCAAGAAGCACTTCTGGTCTTGACCATCAGTGACATGGTGCAGAAAGATTCCACCGTCCTGGTGAAATCTTCAACTCTGGGCTGAGAATTTGTTCGTCATTTGCTGGAATAAATATAATTTCTCTTATTCTAATTAAAACTGTAAGTTAGCTCTTTTTTTTTTTTTTCTCTCTACCAATGAAGAGCAAATGTTGCCAGCTTGAGGTGATCCTTATAATTTCTTTGAAAGGATCCTAACCCTCCACATACCTAACTTGTAGAAGAGTGTCAGATTACTCTGCTAACAAACTTTATAGTCGGGGTTAACCAAAATCAAGGGAAACACAATCAGCACAAACTGTACTTGAACAATTCCTCTGGAAATAATCCAGCTTGATTTTGGTTGGATTTGAGATCCAAATACTTTAGATTAAATGCACTGTTAGGGGTATAATTAACTAGACTTTCAGCTTAGAAGGCAGATCACTGCTGGAAATTTGTAAACATTAGGACTTACAAAGCTAAGAGTCTGGTGTTTCAGTTATTTGAAAATCCAGTGACCTTAAAAATACCATGCAATCCATACTAATGACAAGGAAATGGGAACACAAAGCTACAAATAGCCCTAGACTAAAAAGGGGTTATGAGACTTTTCTTTAGGTTAACATGAAGCCTGAACATGAATTTTATGTAAATTATGCTAGAAGTCACAAAAAATAGATAAAATTTAGGCTGCTGCAGAAGAATACATTGCCATTACCAGACTACTTGTTCAAATAATAAAATAAACAATTTCATTTTTCATTTTTAGGTTATTTGATGCTTTGCCCTCCAACAAAAATGTGTATACTGCTAGTAGAAAAGAAATAAATACGGGGTGCAAGTCACATCTGAGTTTTTGTTAGACTTCAGTGAGAACTCGCTCTTCAGACTAAGAGGATAGAACTGTTAAGGAAACTTCCCAGTCTGAGCATTCACGAGATCTTCTGTCAGTCACACTCCCAATGCCAGAGAATTTCAGTGCCGGGATCAAAGCCCCTTCACAGGGGACAGCTCCAGTGAGCCCACGGGTGCCCGCTTGGCTCCCCGCACACTCCATTCACACAGTCAGGTCAGGTTTCCTGACCGGTTCAGCCCCAGGTTTCCCGTAGTGAAGTCTGAGATGTCTCATTCCATAAAGCCATTTATTCACAGTGCAGTAACACAAAAACAGCCCGGGCTGGTTCCTCCGAGGAGAGGCCCCCAACAAAGGATCCCCTGGGCTTTTTGCCGTCATAGTCTACCCAGGCGCAAGTCTCGCTTTTCCTCCTGAGGCCTCCCTTCCTGCTGTGTCTCCCAGTGTCCGTCCACCTGGCTGGCACCACCTTCTTCGTGCCATTTGTCAATCAAAGTGCTGAGAATTCACGGCTTCTTGTCTTGGACTCCCATCCTCAGCTCATCTGCATCTCAATCTGCAGCTTGCAAATTGATGCACCGCTGCCTTCACCAGATGTATTCCTCCACAGTCCTCCCTTTGTTTTAATTGAGCATTCCTGCTAATATACTAAAAGGAAAGAAACAAACGTTCAAGGCATTTATCCCTTGCCCTTATACATAAGCCTTTTTAAAAGTAACAAATGTACCAATTTAGGCTAACAAGTGTATTCCTCAAGAGAAATCTCCATCAGCCCTCAGCTTCATATAGACACCAATGCTTCCATGTCCTCTCTGCAAACTGCTTATCATCAGTCTGGAATCTTTTAATCTTAATATCTCTGAGTAAAAGCTTAAAATTGCTTTTTGCAAGACTATTCAGAATTCTGCCTTGAAAGATTCTGCCAGTTCATAAGAACAAATGAGACTACTAAGTATTCTTGATATAAGAGAAAACTCCAGCTTCAGTAGTCAGTTGTTGAAGAACTTAGGTTGTTCAATATACAATAATATATATTGTGTATAATAAACAATATATAAATTTGTTTGAAAACAAGTATAAAAAGATTTGCTGCTAGAGCTGAAACTTCTTAAGTTTCATAGTAGACAGTGAAGCTTAAGGTTTATTATTTCCTGCAAGTTCCATGATGCCAAAATCAGGAGGCAGCATCACACATCAGAGTAATATGTTCTTTTAGGTAGTAACCAGATGCACTTATCAGTAATTATGTCTGATGCTAGGAGGTGGACAGAATGATCAGACACTTTATACAAGTGTATCCAATGGGAATTTTTCTTGGCATTTCTGTGAAGGTATTTTGTGAGTTATCTGGCCTTTGTCCAAGTGCAGAACTATTCCACAGGATTCTTGCCTTTGGCAAAGGCAACAGCTGTGCTCCTTCTCTCAAGGATGCATTTCTGAACAGGAGAGAGGTGCAATTTCTTCTTCCTCATCTAGTTAATGAGGAAGTATGAACTTCAGGTAAAGACTTATGGCTCACTGCTCTAGGTAAAAGAAGTCTGGTTACATTTTACTTCTGATTTCTCATCCTATGGTCATCTGATGATAAGAGTCAAGGGAGTCCCCTCTGAAGATGGAAGTTCAGTGTTGCTAAACTTTTGTAAACCTAGCTCCCTGACTTTGAGTAGTGATCTTCGCTTGACCACAGCTGGGTGGTATGATCTAGTCACAGAAATTTTTCTGCTTCCTGGTCACCTAAGTAATAACAGGATGTCCAGCCACAGGTGAGCACATGGGCCAGCTGTTTCACTGCTGCTTTTCACTTCCCTTTCTCTTCCTTGTAAGCCATAGTTCCTTGTGATCACATAGAGGCATACGTTATACAGCAATATATTTGCTGAGCACCACTCACAGAATTTTTGTTTCTACCCTCAGAAGTTTTCTCCTCTGTCTCATGAAAGCAGTTGTTTCCACCTTGTCTTGAGCATATATGTCTTTTATCTTTTTCACCATAACCTTTCACTGCTCTTCAAGGCTATCCATATTGCACAGATAGTGAATGTTCTGATCAATAATCCTTAAAGAAAGATGGCTGTTATGCTTTGGAGCTAAGCAACCCCAAGGTTTTGTCTTCAGTGTAACAGCTGCCAAAATTTAGATGGTGTGGATAGCTAAGGAAATTAGTATCAGGTGTTTCGGGCCTTTTAACAGAATAATGTAGATGTGGCCTTCATAGGCCTGCCAAACCACATATCTTGCCAGCAAGTTTGCTTCATGTGAACCATGTCAAAAATACTTTCAGATAAAATATAATGAAAACAATGACCGTGATATAAAAGGCTCTAAGAGAGGTCATATCCCAAATATTTGTACCATGCTGTTAGGCTGAAAGCAAACTGGTCAAAGAGTTTTCAATCAGAAAATGAAAACTTTGTTTAGCTATAAATTTCTTAGTAGCTGTTTGCCACATGATTGGAAAGAGATAAAAGCACACTCAATGAGGGGTAACAGAACACCTTGTTCAGCCGTTCAGTCACTACTCTTTTTCTCTAATGTTTTTGATTTTGCAAGATGTTTATGTCCATGGGTCAGTGTTTCGCTGGGCTGAAGCCTATACTTATAATGACAACACACTTCACAATTAAATGTCCTGCAAAACAAAGTAGTTTCATGTACTATCTGGACTCTGGCTCTGAGGGTAGCTCCACAATTTCTCACTAAGATTATTATTTAGAAATACATTTATGATCACTGTCACCATGAGACCAAGTGGAAAATAATAACTTTCTACGTACACGAGTGTAAATTCAAAGTGCTAAGAGTCTAGGCAGCTTTTATAGCTAAGTAAAAACTCAAAGCTGCTGATAAAACAAAAGTGCTCCTCATCAAGATTACTTTAACTCTGAGTTGCCGTCTGTAAAATGCATACCCCAATTTCAGGCCACTGTTTTTAAAGTAGGCACATGAATGTTGACTCATAGAGGATGTGATGCCCCCTAAAAGCAGCGCCTGCTGGCACGGCCCTGGCAGGCCATGCCCACCTGTGTGACCAGGTCTGTCACTGGGGGCTACGCTGGCCTGGGCTGGGCTCTGCCGGGCTCTGCTCGCCATCTAGCGAGCCACCAAGAGCGGGTTCACACGGACTGTGGTCTAAAAATTTATAAACCTTTTAAGCATATTTAAGTAAATCCTCCCTTTTCTGCAGAAAAGGAAAGCTTGTTTATGGAAAGTTAGCCCTTATTTTTATTTCTGCCAATAAAAAGCTCCTAATATCTTAAATTTACTAAATATAGTGATCAATTGGCACAATTCAATTTCAACAAAGGTTTGGTAGACCGTTATTATACATTTAATGGTGTACTAAAAAAATTAAAAGTACTTCTTCAAAGAGTAATTATGACCTCCTAAAGAGTTACCTTTCAAAGAGAACAAGAAGAGTGGATTGTATTTTCAGAAAAGTCGCCAGTGCTGTATCTGACCTGATCCAGTGATCTATTTACATAAAAGTAACAAGGCAGATTAAAATAATGCCCCGTATGTTTATCGTGATCACTGCTCTCTTTCACTATGGCAACATAAGCTCCAATTTTCCTGTGTAATGTGCTTTGCTGTACTGGGAGCTATCTGCAAGATGGTATCTAAATCCATCTCTATGCTTTTCCACTCCTGTTATCTGTGTTGCTCTTATGACATTTCCCTTGGTAAGTTCTCTGAATCTTTCTCTTACTCTTGTATGTATGCCATCTTCCATGTCACCACTATCACTCCTTGAAAATCTATACCAGCTAAAACAATATCCCCTTGGGAACTTTCTCAACAAGGAATCAATTATTTGAAACAAAGCAATGCCAATCAGCCTTGAGACTGCCCAAGTGCAATTACTGGTACACTCAGTATTATCTCTTAAAAAGCATGTATTACTTTCAAAAGTAGGCAGTCTTCTAAACAAAAAAAGCCCCCCAAACCAAAATAAAGACTTTAATTTTTTATTTAATCAAACAGAAACAAACGAAAAAAAAACAAACAGGGGAAAATGTAGCCTCAGATTAACTTTTACTTTTTGTTTATTTTGTTCTCATTTGGGGTTTTATTTATTTGTTTCATTTTTTTCTATGAGAAATTATTTTAGGACAATCCCAAATCTTTTTAAAACACACACTTGTGATGAGCCTTGTTGTCGACAGTGCTTCACTTGAAGCATTACAAATAAGAGGGGTTTATAGACAATATTTCATGACATGAATCTAGGAGTACCTGGCAAAAAACCATAGCTTGATTGACACAGATACAGTATGCACAGGTCTCTAATTTACAGGACAGGATTTGGATGAATGCTTCCAGTATAATTTTCAAGTTCCTCTATTAGTGCAAAAGATAAAACACAGCAGATTTTCTTAGTGGAGGTTTTAATTTAAAAGAAATGAACTTAGGGAATCACATTTGTACTGAAACTTTAGTTTCAGAATTTCCTGAGCTTTGGAGGTACTTTTTCTACTGAAAATAGACTTTGCTTCTCTCAGGGATGTGGCTGTACCTTGACAGAGTCTCAGTTGGTCTGGGTGTCCATGCACATGAAGGAACCAAGGATTATGACAGCAGCTCAGCTCTTGATGTTCATGTTCTTATTACAGGCAAACTCTCTACAATTTCTACACCTTTATAGAAAAGGAATTATCCTGATGTATGTGACATGCAACAAACAATGCAGCCTTTTGCTAGGAAATTTTTCAAAGCCATATTGTTGATAAAAGGACATTTCTAGCTTCTATCTATGCATATTTACCTCCCAACAATAAATTCATGTTCACGATGGAATATAATCTGTATGTGGGTTATATAGAATTATTATATGCCTGAATTTTCTGTAAATATATTCTTGTACACCTGTAGAAAATTATGGCTATTTGTCTTTTTATCTGAATATCTGAAGACATTTTTAGACCCCCGGATGTATTAAATTTGCCTCAGCTGTGCTGTTTGATGGATGGGCCTATATAGTTTTCAGACATCTTGTAGTCACAAAAATGGAAGCCACAAAGCAAAATTCTCTGTAGAATAGAAAAGGTACTAATCTTGTAAGTTGCTAAGAAAAAAAAAAAGTTTATACATAATTTGAAACACCTTATTTTTGTTAGCATTTCTCTTGTGTCCTTGAAAGTGGGCTAGTAAATGTAATGTTCTCAGAGTTCTGTAAGGGTAATGGCGTCATAATACCAGGCCATATAGTTATAAGTAAAGGAAATTGAAGAATTGCTCTATGAGACCTGGACAAACAAAGCATGGTTTGGCTGCACTTTGATCCAATTTAGCAGCTCTAACTCTCAGAGAATCACACAGAGAGAGCTAAGAAAAAGTGTTGTTGGACTTTTAATGTACTTTCACCAGACCTAAATGCATTCCCTCACACATTCTTTTAGTGTGGCTAGGCATTGATTCACTTGTTCATTGATAACCCTTCTCTTAAAACTATGTGTACTTACAACTGTCCTCTTATTTTTTTCACCTCTTCTGGTTATAATTTATACTTACTAGCTCTCATCCCTATTGAAGATTTAAGGGCTTCTGGATGTTAGTATAACAATACAAAAATTACATCGTAGCCTCCTATTAAAGCCACATACAAATCTAAGAGTGATAAAAAAACCAAAAACAACCAAAAAACGGACATGTTAATTAACATATTTAGAGCAGTTTTCCAAAATTTAGAGTCTGAGATCAGATTCTCAACCCTGATCACTGAAATCTATCTAAATCAATCGATACAAAACTAAAGACTGTAATGAACAGTCATTACAGTGTCCTGGGCAGTTTTAGTGTGGCTTGATTAATTTTTCTTTTAGTTTCACTTTTACAGTCTGATGGGGTCAGTTAAAGGAGGTGAGATTATGCTTTGCCCTTGATGAGATGTATGCATTTTACCACTGTGGTCAACATGTGCCCTCTCATATGACATTATAGGGAAGTCGTGGATACATAGGAAGGAACACAGTGCAGTAAGAGTGAGTCTGAGATGTATTTCAGGGGTATATATTTCAGATTAGCTCTAAGTTAGCCCTAGACCAACAGACTATAAGGTTATTAATAACTGAAGCCCATTAGATGTGGTGTTAAAGGGTATCTAATTTAATATGGAAGGAATCCACTGATCACATTCAGAACCCTCCAGGACGTGAGCCCAAGGATGTGAGCCCAAGGCACATCAAGTAGCAAAATCCAGGAGATTCCCTATCGCAACACAGTCATCTTAACAAGAATGCTAATGTCCTCAGAAATATCCCAGGACATTCCAGTTAGTTCATATTATGAATGCATAAGGAGTGTGTACAGATTTGATAACTACTTGCAATGGCAAATACTGATACTGTTATGCAGTGTTAGCCTTTGCCTAACTTCTTAATAGAAGGTCCTTGATTTCCATGCTGCACTATGCAGAGGATCAAAATAACATTCCCAAACAGATTTTGTTGAGTGGGACCTGAACAACAGAATTGAAATGCAAATTGGGGAAGAAATAAAATTCTGCAGCAGAAGGAATTCTGCAAGTGCTGTTCAAAACATCAAACTTTTTTTAGGCATATTGTCATTGTATACCTTCCAAAAATAACTAGAACAGATTCATTACAACCCTTAATAAAATCTTTTATGTCAACCAGGTGCAGTAAACAGGACCTAAGAATCCTATTTGGAAGAATACTTTTTGAAGCTACTCAATAATGTAAAAATTTTGATTTTATTTAAATTTTTGCAGCATTTTAAATAAGCAAAAAACCCTAGACCTCAATAAGATTTACGTCTTCATTTTTAAAATGTTCAGTTCCCAGATTTCATTTTTTGTTTTGAAGCCTGTGGATGGTACTTTTCTTTTTCCCTTTTCAAAGGTGTTTTTGTATCTTTTCCTTCAAAGCCACACATGGCATCTCTAAATTCTGTGTTACAGCACAGAAAGCTCTGCAGCTTGGAGTATCTGTATCAGATCGGCCTTTTTATGAGAGGATTAAGTTCTTTAAAGGAAATACAGAAACAATCTATGCATTTTGCTTCTGTTACTCAATTGGCAAAATGTATAAGAATGTTCCACCTGCTGCCTTGAAAACAGGGTGCTTTTCTTCTGGTACACCCAGTAATAAGTTGAGGAAATATCATGCTGGCAGAGCTGGAGGGAAGAAGTAAATGAGCATTGCTCTCAAATTCATCTTTGGCAGCAGAGTAAGCAGCTATAATCTAATGGCCTCTTCTGTAAGTGAGTTTACAAGACGTCATTTTTAGGGACCATTTTCCTGTTATAAAATATACAAAATAAGTAAAAATTTTAGGGAAAAAAGCCCTAGTTTTATGCATAACTCTTATGGTTTCTCTGACAAAATATTTTTTCCTTAGCTTTTCACCTTCTGGAAACATATTTAAAACTTATACCTGTCATAAATGATCTTTGTGAAAGGCACAGGATGGGAATACCTCCCCCATAATTTCTTAGAATATAGCCACTTGCAAAACCTATATAATGGAAAAGTAACATTTTTGTTTATTTATTTTTTTAAAATTTTGTCCTTAGACCAACAACACTCATTATAGCTAGTGCTGAAAATTATAAAATACCCTGATACTAGAAAGTGTCTTAGTTCCAAGTCATACAGCACAGAACAGTTCTTATCTGTGGTGAACTTCTTTTTCCTGGTAATTTGTATAGAATGTGAACAGAATGCTGTAAAAATGTACTTGTTATAAGCTTTGTTAGTTTTTCAGTATCAAAATGCTGAAAATTAATTTAAAAACTATTTTCAGACGTAAGAATTCTTATTTAAAATACTTTTAAAATATCGAAATTTCTGCTGGTAACATTGATATGTGGCTTTTCAAGATGTGTGAGAGGATGTGGTAGCACAGTAATTGGTGGATCCATGCCTTTACCTTCTCTTTGTCTAAGGCTGGGAATAAAAATTGCATTGATTAGTAAAATAATTCTGAGAGCTTTCACTTTGTTTTTGTTGCTAAGGTAACCATTTCCTTGGCATCAATGCATCCGTCCGGTCTGCCTTACTGTCCTGTGAGCCCAAACAGAGGCAGCATTGTGGAATGGCATGGGGGGTTGCAAAAAACCACAGAGATAAATAAGGAGGTAAAGATCAACAAAAGTAGCTGAAAGTTAATACAGGGGTATTGCCTAGTTGAATTGAATTAAGTCTTGTTTCTGTGTGGGTCAGTTAGGGAGCTCTGTGTACAGGTAAGTATTTAGGGCTCCAACAAGACTGCAGCTAAAAGCCAAAGAAGAACAGAAATCTCCACACAAGAAAGCCCCAGATCCTCACCCTCGCCTGGGCCACGCCTCCCGCTTCTCTCCTGCAGCCCTCCCTCCCCCCAGAAAAAAGCCAACAAAAAAGAAAAAAAGAGGGGAAGACAAAACCATGTGGTCTGGATACAGCATCTGAGGGTAGAGAAGTTGTTGGGCTTCCATGCTTCTATCAGTCTTAAAATGGTAACCTTATTTTGAATAGAATAATTTCTTCTACTGTTCCCATCACATAATTTACCTCATACTATGTCAGATGGGGTATTCCATGAGAATGTAGTAATTATGTGTATTTATTATCATAAATAAACATTTTGTTGGTCTTTTGCAGATGTAATTTAATTCTTACTTCATTTCTGCAATGTATGTCATGAAACCACGTAGGGAGAATGAGACAGATAAGGGACGCTTCTATCCACTCTTCCTGGCTGACTGTACAATGCCTCAGCTGTTTCCTTTTCCAGCACTTTTCCTTGCAAATAACTTAAACTCTGCTACAAATGAAGTGAGCGACAAGCAGGATACACCAAACACCACATTTGGCAGAAAGCTGGGTGACACATGAAAACCTGTCAAATAAGTTATATTAGCAAACTGAAGGAAACCCCAAGTGGCAAAATGGTTGACTCTGAAATACAGTAGTGGTATACAATCTTGAATAAAAAAAGGAAAAATCTCTAAGACACTTGTATGAATCGAGGCAAGAGAAATAGTAAAAACATCATTGTCACCTTACAAACTTACATTCAGCCAGCAACGTCTGTCTGAAGGTTGCTAATAGTGTCTGTAAAGTTTCATGTTCAAAAGTCAGGCACAAAATCCTGCTATTAAATCTAAGAGTATTTACAGTCTTGCGCTGAAAGTTTCAAAATGATTGTTGGTGTAGAAGTGTGAAGACACTGAAGTGGGTGTCTTCAGAAAATGAAGTAAGGAGACAGATTACCAATTCACTGACCCAGTCTTTAACCTACTTCTGTACATAAATATGCATATTTTTCTGTAAATTTCAAGGTTATTTCTTGTGTTTATGAACACATACTGTTAGATATGGAATCACTTACTTGGGGACTGTCCATAGCTGCAAGAGGGAGGCTAATCCAGAGGGAAGCTGAGCTGGGAGCTAAGGGTGCCCCCAGAACAGCAGGACGGTAATCCCCATAATCAGAGTGCAGGGGAACAGAGCAAGGCAGTGGAGGCAACCAGTCCCACTGACACCTCATCAGACAGAGGCAAAGTAACCTCAGAGAAAACTTCAAGATCACCTCAGGAAAGACAAATGGAAATTTAACAGCAGATGACAAGACTGGATCCAGTTACACCTGCAATGCACCTCCAGCCAGCTCAACCCTGAGTGTTGATAGACCTCCTGGATGGAAGGAAACACGGAGTTCTGAGGTCTGTGCAGGGAGCTGAACATCTGGGTGCTTTTAGGGCCCTGACACGGATTTAGTGTAGAATGATTTGGAAAGTTTCTATTTATTCTGCTAGCATGGGTAGATTAAAAAAAACAGTGTCTTGGATATTATTGGAAAATACATCAGAGCTAACCATGATATATGACTTCATTAGAAGAGTTTAATTATACACAATCATTCTAGTGTAGGCTCACGAAAAACTCTGTGGCGTGCCTTCATAGATGGAGGATACAAAGGGACTTTGGGGATTTCTGTTCCATATGCAAACCTAACAGCAATAGCAAAGTCATCACTGAGACTTGAGGAGTGCAGAAGCCACAATGACATTAAAAGTTCTCTCACAAACCTGTGTGTTCCGGAGTACCACACCATGCAAGAATGAGGTCCATCCCACTGCAAAGCAAGGATGGATAAATAAGGCTGGGGAAAATAGTAAGAGTCCTACAAAAGTCATAGTAATGTAATAATTTCAAGAAACAGAATAATATATTTTGAAATTTTATTACTGATTTAACTATAACTTGAAGCACACAATAATTGAACTTTTTAAGGAAATATTAAATTGCCCAAAATTAGACACCTATTCAAATTGACACCACCCTTGGCACTATCAATGGAGCAGAGTATGTTTCAATTGATGATAATGAGATCATAAACACTTAGTTAATCTTAAACACCTGGATATTTACACTGGAATATTTAAACCAAAATTCCCAGTTCTCAAGTCAAGTAAAGTTAAAAGTGACTGCCATATCTCAGTCTTCACATTAGGACTTATTTCTCCACATATTTGGGCACTTTTTTTGGATAAGTTGGTTTTTATTTTTTTCAGCAACAGAACACAAGATATAGTTTTAAACTTGTGCCTTTGGCCAGATTTGGACTGAGGTTCAGTTTTGGCTCTTTATCTACAGCAATTCCCTATTTATAGTAACCTCCTGAAGAATGTGCATATTTCTCTTCTCTTTCACTTGTGGGCTTTGTCCAAAGCAAACTTACACCATCCCTTTATATTGTAGATTTTTGTGAAGAGATACTGTGAGGATTTTCTCACACCTTGCATAAATTCATACATAGAGCAAAATTCTGGAACTGTAAGATTTCTGTTGTTTTACTCCTCAGTAAGCAAAAAACCTTAACCTGAGAAAAATAATCTGTATGAAAGAAAGAAACTCCCTAGTCATACATCAGATCTCTGACGCTCATTTGTTGGGGATTATGAAAAAGTCGGAGAATGTATCTAAAAATTAGAGGCTCCATTTACAAAGAAAATCTACTTTATTTCGTATTTCTGCAATGCTGTAGCAATTCAGATAAGAGTGTTTAATTAGGTCTTCTGTTTATCAACACTCAGCTTATATTTCTGGTGTCTGGTGCAGTTATTAGTACCAGTGGGTTGTGCAGTTTTTAAGCCATAGGTAGACAATGTAGCACTTATCTTCAGAACAGAAGTTTTTATATGAAAATTAAAAATGTGCAAGGCAGTGATTTCTTTACCTGTCACATGAGAATGGGAATAGGCTTAATGAGAAACAAAAGGCTTGCTGTTGAAGACATTGTATGCTGTTGCTTTCAACACAAAAAGTCCTGGTATCTCTTTCATGCCACCAACTCTCAGTAATCCAAACAGGTTTCAAAAGGCTCAGAAGAGAGATTTTCTTTCATATGGGTGGATTTACTCAGAAGATTTCGCTCTTTATTCCAAAGCACTTCTATTATCTTGGAAAGTCTGCAAAGTTTAGTTGAGGGACTCAGTTGAAGAGAATGAATTTTAAATCACAGAAATGAAAAAGCCACACCCTCAAACAACTAAGCATTTGATCTTTAATTCATAGTTCTGTTCAGCTGCTTAAAATGTCACTGGAGTCATATAGAACAGAATCGTGACGTTCTGAATGAAAAAGCAAAAATATCATCAATGCTTACATGTCCATTCCCACACCTTTCGTTTCAAAATGTAGGACAATTTGTCTTGGCAAATATATGGCACCTATGAAAAGAAAAGATTTCTGTTGTATTCCTTTCATACATATATTGAACATAGTAATCTCCCTAGGTTAGGCTGACTAGTTAGGAATTTGTCCTAATTTTACAGAGAATATCTCTGACACTGAACTAAACAATGCGAAAATATTTTATGCCCCCTGAAACATTTTCCAGTTTTTGAGTACTCTGGTTTCTTCTTTTTGCTCATTCCTCATTTAAAGTAGTTGAATAGGAAGGACAGACAAAGAAAATAGAAATAAACCCCAAGTAATGGTCATAAGAAGTTTACAAAGTTGCGAATAATAATTTAATTTATAAAATTCAGAGTCTTTTCAGATAATTTGTATATAGGAAAAAGAATTTAAAAATGACCTTCATAAAAAATCCTGAGTTTTTGAAAACAAATAGAACATTTTTGCAGCTGACAGCAGGAAACCTGAGAACTCAATTTTTGTAGCTAAAAATTGAAGACATGAATCTTTTTGAAACTGATATGTATTTCTGAACATACATAACCCAAACTTCAAGTTACTGCAAGAGAGTTTCAGGTCACAATGCATTCCAAAACAAATTTTACTAAAAAAAAAACCCAAAAGATGCAATCTCTAGATAACTATCTTCTCATTCCTTCCTGCTGTTCATCGCTGCCCTGAAGTGAGAGAGAGTGGTGAACTAGTAGTGATGGCCACACACTGAAGGAAAAGAATTCTGTTTCTTTCCGTTTGAGTTAGCTCCTGGATTCTGCTTGATGAAAACCAGAAACATCAGCCTCAGACTAGAGCAGAGATGCTGCCATAATTCATAGGATTACTCAGGATAATTCCAAAAACTGCTGTTCTTAAAGCTGAACATTAGATAGAACTTCATTAATGGCTACAAAACGGCAGTTTGAGGGAGAATCTTGCACTCTTTCTGAAGTGCCACTGCTGCAGAGGATGCTGAGCTACATGGACCATAGCCTTGAGGTCTGTGACCCTCAGCTACAAACTTCTTGCTGGCTCATCAGAAGATGTGAAACATGTCTCAAAAATACTGAAAACTAAATCTGCAGCTACAGCTCTGTATGGGAAAAGAAAAATCTTTCTATAACCTTCCTTTGTTCATCTGAGTATCTCCTTGGTAGATCTCTTACCCATATAAAGAGAAAAACAGAAAAACTGCCACATGACTGCATGAAATAGCATAATCTGTCTTGAATTGGCTGCTTGTTAAGTTCTTATTTGTCTGTGTTTTTATACATTGCATTGAAGTGGCACTTTTCAAGAACTAGTTATGGAGGCGGAAAGTCATTGCTCTCTTCTGACATGAATATATATTGGGAAATTTTGCTTTAAGGAGAGGAGTGTTTGTAGTGATGGCTTGACCACAGCTACAGGGAGCTCAAAACTAAAGAAAGAGAATGGGAAAAAAAAAAAAAAAGAGAAGAAACCAGCTAATTTAAAAAATGTTTTGTGCTAACCACATCACTGAGTTATAAAACAGACAATATGATGGGAAAACAGGTTTGAACATACATTGAGTTGCCCTTTCGCAACAGGGTGATCCTAGTGGGATGAAGAGTTAGTAATCTAAACTACACCCTACTATAAAAAAAGGCTGAGGCTTTAAATAAGTTGTTTTCTTAGTCATCAATTAAATAATAACCACTAAGTAAACTAGTTGACATCGTTGTTAAAGAGGAATTTAATTATAAGACTTGAATCTTTGCAATGGTACTTGAAAAGACACTTTAAACTGTGATCAGAAGTATGTTCTTATCCTTCTCACTTACTAATAACACCTCTCTTAGCGAAGGAATTTCTTTTTCTTAAGTAATTTGCACGTTTGACCTTTTATCCATTTCTGTATGCACTTGAGAGAAATATGTCCAAAGCAGTTTTAACATTTGTATATTACCAAATTAGTATGAAGTCAAGTAAAATTGTAGGAGATTACTGGATTTCTAACAGAAGAGAAAATAAAGAAAAATAATTATTTTTGCTTGTATCTTTCTATTTATATGTGGAAATACCTTTTATTGGTCATATTTCTCTGAACCCTAAGAAAAATCTTCATAGAAAGACCATTCTTTTGTAAAATATACAGAGTAATAGGAATATCACAGCTTTGGTATCCATTATCTTTCTTCTCTACCATATTTTTCTAATTTGTTATTTCTTTAAAGTTTTGTTACAGTATATTAGACTATATTATGTATTTATTCAATAAAATAACAGGCAACATACAGCTATACATTGCAGTATATAAGCAATATAACAACAATTAATAATATAATGTATTCTTTAAATTTTAATATTATATACCATAATTTCAATTTTTAAAATTTTACTTTCATCACTTATTGTTTTTAGTGGTAAATTAAAAAAAAAAATTATTAGAAAGGCAAAAATCCAAACTGATGGTGCTTTTTCTTGAAAGACATTCTGCCAAGGATAGTAAAGTTTGTCTGTGTCAAAATTCCAGGGTTTCCACGATACTACAGTACTGTGTGATTCATTCATGTTTGTAGATCAACACCCAAATCAAAGAAAACGTTTCTACAGAGAAAGACATCAATGCAAGAGCTGACTTCAAATCAGGTGCAGACAGTATCCATAGCAGAGATTCTCATCTTCCTGTCTTTCAGTCTTCTCACACCGACACAACATTTCTACAGTCTAAAACTGAGGGAATTTTCGTACTTTATATAGGGAGGATGCAGAGAGGTGTAATTTCCAGCACCAAGAGGGTGCCACAGCCTCTGCTGTTGAAGATTCTGTCTGAGTTTACCCTGTGTCGGAGGGACCCGACAGCAGAAGATGGGCTGAAGGGCGGGCTGTATGTGCAGCACTGCAGGCACTGCCCTGCCCTCGATAACTGCTCTGGATCCCTCACTCCTCTGTGGTCAGAAACAGCAGCAGCTCCCGTTGCACAGTGTGGCAATGTCTCTGTTGGCTTTAGATCAGGCCCAGAAATTGTGTAGGTTACTCGGCTTTGCAGAGCTTTGAAGCATGGATACCATTATTTCCACAAAATAAAATTCCGATTTTCCAGCAGTCACCATGGTCAGAAATAATTATTAAATAATTAAAGTTATTTAACTCCCCTGAAGCCTTATAATACTCTCTTAGACATTCCTGATTGAGGCACTCATGATTTAGAATGAAAAGTTATGAAAATAGCTTGAGATAAAATTATTATGAGGATATTCAGTTCATCCTTGTCATTCCATGATCTTTCTCAAAAAATCTTTCCATTTGACCAAGTTTCATTGAACAGTTTTGGATGAACAAGCAGTACAAGATCTGAAGTTTTCCCTTTTTTAAAAAAGTTTATAATTAAAATATTCTCCCAGCATCTAAGAAAAAATACTCTGTTCACTCTTTATTTTATGGAGTAAGTCTGCATATTTCTTTTCTTGAGCAAACTCCCTAACTACCAGAGTAGAAAAGTGTTCTGACCTCTACTGTTAACCTCGTCCCATTTAGTTTAAATACAGATTAAGGACTGGAATCTTTATGCTTCATTACACTTGGTAAATGAACGGTTTACTTTAAAATCCCCAGACATGAGAATTTTTACTACTTTTGTCCACAGTTATTTCTTGTGACTAAAGTGCAACCACTATTGGGACAAGTCAGGATTGTTCTATTTCTATAGTCAGTATCTTAGAATAAGTTCAGGATCCTTATATGACAAAAGGTACAGTTCAAAATTTCATCAAGCAGTAGAAGTGGCATTTCTCCAATAGTTTTGTCTTTTTTCCTTCCTTGCCTTGCCCCCTTCCCTTTTCTTTTCTTATATCCAATTGTTAAGCAGAAAAATTGAGTTCAATGGCTGTAAAAAAGAAATCAGTTAATTGCAAAATCAGTTTACACATCTTTAGACCTGTTTAACAAATTATGAAATCAAGATAGGAAATTCATGTTGATAAATATTACACAAACACAAAAATACACATACTTTTTCCAAATGATGTTTTCTGTTGTCTGTTGACCTGTGGAAGAAAGATTATGTGAGCAAGTGGAGATTTTCCTTATATATCACTTTGCTTGCATAAAATGGGAAATTAAAAAACGGTTTTGGTTACTGTGCGCATAATACATACTGTGCATCAGCATCTTTCCCCCACAATGACTGGCTTACGAAAATCAGAAGAGAAAAAGTGAAACCAGTATGGTTTTCCCAAGATCCTCATCCTCAAAGCACAGACTCTCTGAGACTCAAAGAATGGAGATCTCAGAACATCTTTGATATTCCTGTGCCTTTGAAGTGTTGGGCAGTGACCAGGGGACCATTCCATATCGATGAGCAATGGCTTTGACCTGACTTGGACTCCAGACAGACAACATTCTTCTTTTTTGTAGTTTTCTGAAAACTTACACTTTTCAATATTTAATGTATGATCTATAGCTTGAGATGTTGAAAGTCTGCCAAAGAACATTTTTATTTCAGATCTGAATACTTCCTCTTCTACAGATCTCTTATGTGATAATTTCTTGTTTCTCTTTCAGTTTTATACCATGTGTGTTTATCACATTTTCTATTTGTGCTCTGCACTGACAGCCTGGTTTTGTGTCTCTATTACTTTGGAATGCACTAAGGTCTGTATGTCTGAAGTTGTGTCCATGGTTAAATATTTCACAAAGTTGTAGTTTTAACTGATATAAATAGTGAGGACAACTCTTTTCTTCTACTTTGCTTCCTAATACAAAACAATGGATAATTGATTATGTCAGGTGTGAAACTACCTTTTTAGAGTTTTGCTTTGAGGTTTTGGTGGTTTGTTCAGCATTTCTTTCTTTGATTCCTAACACTTTGTCCAATAAAGAGACTTTGCCAGTAAATGTAAGATTCTTTTCTATAAATGAGAATTATTTTGACTTTTTTTCTAAAGTATCATTATAAATAAAGTATTGTTCAGACACTTAATTGAAACAGAAAAATAAGATAGACAATAGCTTTTGGAATTCTGTAAAAAGTATAAGCACTGTAAATAAATGTTTTTGATTATTCTATGCAGTTTTAAAAATATTATTAGTAGACTTATTTTTAGAATCAATTTTTCAAAAATTAATTGTGTTAGCATACTTTAAAGTTAGTTCAATTTACCAGCACAGAATTTTCCAGATAAAAATCTTCCAAATTTGAATTTACTGATTTTAAAAGTGACATTTATTATAACAAATGCAATATGTAAAATATATAGCATTTCAGAATTCTATGAAACTATTCAAGTACATTTTTTCTTCTTAATACAATTATTACTAAAGGTATGTTTAAAAATATGAAACTAGTTTTTCTCACTCTTCTGTAATGAAATGATTTAAAAGTGTTTACAAAAAGTAAGAGTTTTTTAAGACAGTAACATACATATGCGGTTTTCGGGTAGACAGGCAAAGAACTGTTCTTCTGAACATTCCTAAAAAAAATTTTTGACCAGCTCATGACCCAAAGAAGGAGAAGTAGATTTTTGCTTAGATGCTACACAGCTATTTTACAAGTTTGGTAAATTTTACCTAGAAGAGAAAGAAATAACAGATGTTTTCAGAGCCATCCTTAATGACTCTGATGCAAAGGGAAACCTCCTTTCCCAAATACATTAGCACACAGTTGCATTCACATAACACATACATATTAACTCCACTGCTGTTTTAATTTTTTAAAAATTTTCAATTCATTTTTGCCACCATAATTATGAGCTTACATTTTTACATTAAATATGCTTACATTTTTAATAGAATATCGATAAACAAGAAAGAAGCATTAAGATCTATTGCAGTGATTTGATGTTAAGTGACATCAAAACTATGGCAAAAACAAAATGGAAAGGAAACCTTAGAGAGATAAGGGACTGATTAGGTCAGTCAATATATTCAAATATATTTATTTCATCAAAGATAAAGCAGAGAGCTGAGCTGATTGCATTGGATAATTTGGTCATCAGAGGAAAATATGGAAAATATATTAATCCATATAAGAAAAATATCCTAGTATCATTGTCTGGGACCTAAGAGTAGGGAAAGTAAATTCAGAAATGCATATATGTATGTATGAACATCTATCATGAATATTGTTGCCACTAAATATATTAGGAAAGGTAGAAGGAAATTCTATGTTTCTTGGCATTTCAATTTTAAATAGTAATTCTCTGGAATGAAGCTAAACACTACACTTTTCACTCTGGCTGAAATTCTACCATTACAAAACCAGCAATCAACACGCATGATTTAAAGTTCCTGACTGAGTGGTTAACACTTCTGGTACACATTCCCAGCTTTCAGTCCGGTCTTCCTTTAGAAATGAAAAGTCATTGCTTTAGACATCTTTCACTGCAGGTTTTGAAATACTCGTTTTCTTCCTCTAAGTGAACAAAATTTGTTATATTTGTACCTGTAGCTTTTGCCTATACGCCAGTAAACTATTCAAGTGTAGAAATATCATTGTCTACCTAATTAAAACCTAAGACACAGAACCATTTTGGCAGGAAAAATCCCTAAGAGCATTGAATCCAGCCATGAACCTAGCCAAATTAAGCACTAAACCATGTACCTAAACACTATATTTAAACATTTTTTAAGCACCTCCAAGGGTGGTAACTCCACCATTTCCCTGGATAGTGTGTTCCAGAGTTTGATAACTCTTTTGGTGTAGAAATTTTTGCTAGTAAGCAATATAAAATTTCCCCAGGCACAATTTCAGGCTATTTCCTCCTGTCCTGTCACTTGTTACCAGGGAGAAAACACCAATGTCCATCTGGTTGCAACCTCCTTTCAGTTAGTTGTAGAGAGTGATGAGGTGATGCATATATGTAAATTTATATGTGTAATATATGTGCTTAAAATCTACTCAATGAATATGAATATAATTAATATTTACAATATTTAATCAATAGGCTTTCCACAAAAGTAAGTTACAAGTCTTTCTAATTCTTTACTAGTTTTGAAACTCTATTGCATGAAAATTTTTAACAACTGGAAAAAAAATATGCCATGTTATTTGACATGGATATAATTTTATCATTTACTCATTAAATGAGAAAGGCGGATCTTTAAAAATGGTAATATAATGAAGATGTGGTTATGATCTGTAGCAATCATTTAGTATTTCAATACATAAACCTGTTGATTGGCAGAATGAATTTTGAAAACAACCTAGCGTCTGACTTTTCATGAGGCCAATGGACACATATATCCAGGCATTTGAGGAAATACTCCAGGACTGAGCATTCTATTCAGCTGCCAAGATTTATCCAATTAAGAAGCTAACTATCAACACTGATAAATTCTGTAGTGTTTTTGTAATTTCAAAAGGTTTTCTGGATATTTATTCTTGCCAGATTAAAATACCATTAGTAAATTTTTCATTAAAATTTTTTGGCTAATTTTCATGAGAATTTATATTTTGTGCTATATAATGCCTTACTGACAAACCTCTTAAAGAATATCACTCAAATAATTTCTGGAACAAATAACTTACAAATAAAGTTTGAGCTGAAAGAAAATTAAAATTCTGATTTATGACACTCTTCCAAAGCTATGAAAAGCTTACTGATTGCAATCTAAGAAATTAGTTGGACAAAAATATTAATTTTCAATATCTTATTTTTTCATATGTTTTATTCAATGATCTTTGAAGGTCTCTGAAAATCTGGTGTTGCCATTATTGTGGAGGGTCAAAGCTTACGTACTCTAAAGTTAGTGTGACATCCAAGATCATCCCAGGTTTGTAGAAGGTAATAAGTCCATTTCTCATGGCTTGGTACTTTTTGTTATGGCTAAGACCTAACATAAAACTTCTCTGTTCTTGTTTTCAAACCTGTCTGTAACTTATCCACTGTTAGTGCCATCATTAAGCCTGACGGTAATTTTGTTTGTTAGTTATTTTAAGATTATAGTCCCACATTTAAATTATTTAGCCAACATTTTGAATCTCATTTGGTTACTCTCAGTCCCAGTACTTTATGCTTTCGTATTGCTAATATTTCCTAGTTCCCTTTGCTGTTTCCTGTTCCCAGTTCTGCTCCACATTCTCGTTAGTTTGACATTGTTTGCAAACCTAATTAAAGTGTTCTTTATCTCTTTCCCCAGACAATTAAAGAGTATGCTAAATAATAGGGGGTTTGTTGCACTCTCCTTGCATACTTTATTGCAGATCTCAGGTCTAGTAGCTCATAAAATACAGGTATTGCAACTTTTCTCTTTGATCCTCTGTGTGTGTTTTGGTTTTCAGGTAAATGTTTTTATATGCAAGTGAATGTGATTAATTATACTGGTAAAGCTTTTGACAAACTATCAAATGTCCTGGTAAAATCTGGGGTAAGGAAACAAATTGTTCTACTATTAGTTGATTTACAAGTAGGCAAGCGAAAGAATTTGTTTTACCATTACTTAATTCATAAGTAAGCACTTTAAAACCAATGAATACTTGAAAACAGTAATATTCGGATTGCCATTGCTCAAATATATTAGATTTTCATCCAAGTTTCCTGTGTATGTTTCTTTTGCAGAAAACTACTGAACTACTGCAGTCTTTGTTGGACATATAAGAGCAATTTCTTGCATTGTATATATTCAGAGTCCTCAAACATTCCTAAAAAAATTAGAATATGATGCTTTAGAGAATTGAGGATGAAAGTTTTCCTCCAGCAGATTATTCCATGCAATTGTTCATAGTAAGAGCATCCAGAATCAGAGAATCCTAGAATTAAATGCAGACAAAGTAAGCTATGATGCAAATTCAGCTCCTTCAAGGAGAATGTATACTTAAAATTTCTTTTGTATAATATCTAAGATGCAACATTCACCTGTTTGTTCACATTTTTATTTTTTTCAGTAGAGGACAATAAGTATTAATTATTTTGACTGTGAAAATTGTTTGGTTCTACTTTGTGCAAGAAAAGATAGATTTAAAATGGTGTCTGACTGTGGCACTAGATGGAGCTATCTCTTTGAAATGAGTCAACTCTGTTGGCAATTCAACTTCCCTTCCATGTGTTTTATACTGCAAATTATCATATAAGGGAGAAAGGAAAAAAAAAAAGGAAAACGAATAAACAGAAAAAAAAAAATCAAGAGCTGAAGCTAAACAAGTAATATAATTATGTAAATCATTATGAAAATGAGTCCAGAATAATTTAAAATTAAAATATTCTTTTAACACACTGAAAGCTTTTTCCACGGTGGTAATTTTTATTAAGTACTGCTGGGAACTTAAGGTCTGAAGAAGCTTTGGTAGTCTAAGTAAAATGAGATTAGTTAACAGCTAGTTGTTTTGTTACAACAGCTGCAGTAGCAATACATAATACTGCTATCCTTCCTCTGCTCACCATAGGGGTAAAGCAACTAGACTTTTTTGTCCATATTTTGATATATGTGCGTCTATTATGAGGCTACTGCTGCTTGGAAGCTAACAACTCAGTATCTAACCTGTTCTCCATGCACTCAGTTGAAGGTATTTGGTTTTCAGAACATTTGATGTGTAAACACATAATCAAAATCTGGTTCCAATTAGAACCAAAAGCTGTGAGTATTTTTGGATGGTACTTTTCTTGCTAGAGGTTACTAAAGTGAGTTAATCAAAAATAAGAAGAATTCTTTGTAATAAGGTTCAAAACAAATTCTGTGGCTTATGGAGCCTTGGAAGGAATGACTTTTAACGAGACTCGTGCAAAATTTCAAAATTTTCTGTGGGATGTTTCAGTTTAACAACATATTGTCAGAAGCATAAGAACAGAAATAAGAAAGCTGGCTAAGAAACAAAAAGTAAGTACACACAGTAAGATTAGCTCTCCCATGGATTACACAACTCCTCTTTTTTTTCTTTTTTGAGCTTCCAAAATAAGCTTTCCACAAGCTGTGCCAGATGTCTTTCTCCAGTACCACATCACCACTTTTCGAATCCACTAAATAGGAAGACTATTCTTGGCTAACACTGAGTGCTACAGCCTATTTCAAAACAAAAAGAAAAGATAAGGAAATCTGCAGCTCATTTCTTTACATTCTAGCAGATTTCCAAAGTTCTCAGTGTATGGCTAGACTGCCAAACACTAAGGTGTACCATGTAGTGAAATGGCCTGATTTCTGTGCAGAATGTTTTTTTCCTTTTTGAAATGTCTAAATATGTCTCCTGTGCATCTTCCCCATACTGTGCTATTTTCAAATAGGCACAAATTCCCCATCTCATTAATACATTTTGCATTGGAAAACATTTTGTTATGACTCTGTATTTCATTTTCCATCTTTGTGGTTACCACATAAGTAAAATGAAGTACTCGAAAGGACTTTTTCATCCACCAGTAACCAGAAAAATTGCACATGAGCCAGCCATATACAGTTGCAGCCCAAAAAGGCTATCACACCTCAGGCTGTGTAAAAGGAAGTATGGCAGCAGGTCGAGGGAGATGATTCTTCTCTTCTCTGCCCTCGTGAGATGTCACCTGGGCTACTGCATCCAGATACAGTACAGGAAAGATATGGGCCTGTTGAAGCTGTCCCAGAAGAGTGACACATAGATGATCAGAAGGATTAAACATGATTAAGCTGTGAAGAAAGACTGAGAGAGCTCGAGTTGTTCAGCCTGGAGAAGAGAAGGCTCTGACAACTTATCTGGCCTTTGAATATGTAAAAGGGGGTTTATATAAGTTAGATGGAAATACTTTTCATCAGCATCTGTTGCAACAGGGCAAAGAGCAAGCAGTTATGAACTGAAAGAGGGTAAATTTAAGTTTGGTATAAGGAAGAGATACTTTACGGTAAGGGTGATGAGACACTGAAACAGGTTGCTCAGAGAAGTTGGGGATGCCCCATTACTGGAACTGTTCAATGTCAGGCTGAGTGACAGGGATGACAGGGTTGAACTGGATGGTCTTTAAAGGTCCCTTCCAACCCAAACCATTCTACGATTCTGTTATTCTAACCACCTGAGTTTGTAATTTAGTTGCGAAGGCAATCCATCATTGGCACATGATGCATCTTGGTCCATGCAACAGGATTATTAGATGTTTACACCAGTGCTGCTTGGGAAAGATGGGCAGTGAACCTGAATTAGAGAGCTTGGTGAACATACCTCAAAAGTCCATTTAATCTGTATTAATATATTTGCACAGTGTGTAAACTTCTAAAAGCAGAACAAAACAAAGCTTAATTTATCTGAACTGCATAGATTTTAGCTCAAGACTGTCGTAAAAAACAGACTAAGAATAGATGTCTTTCCTCTATTCACTATGCTAAAAAATAAATATTTTTTTTCTTTAATACAACTTTTATACAAATCTGACTCCTATTGACAGAAGAAAGTAAACAATAATAGTAATAACAATAACAATGTCAACAACAGCAGACATTTGTGCACTGCCCAATCAAGATCTAACAATTATATATATGCTTTAGGCTTTTGAAAAAGCTTGGAGAAGATAGATTTTAAAATTTTCAATGCTGCCCTTCATAATGCAATGTTCTAGCCAATGATTAAGGATTCTAATTTCCTATGCTTCAGAGTAAAACAAAATATGCTAAAATATTTATAAAAGAAAAATCTCCACAGAGTTTGATAGAGTCTGTTTTGAACATTCAAAGCCTTCATTGCTATGGAAATCATGAAGTTATTTCTAGAATACACTATTGCCTTCTCCAGTATATGCTAGTATGAGAGAGAGGAAGACTCTCCATCTTGCTTCCAAATAAATTATGGCTAGTCATGTTACTTGGAAAAATCAGAACAAATTCTAAGTAAATGCTGAAATTCATTAATAATGCACAGGGAGAGGGAATTTTAATAATCCAAAGAACGAATTTTAATTTCACAAAAAATTACGACCTGAATTCCGTGTTTCATATATAGTCTATTTTATTTGAATACTCATGAATAGAAATTAAAGAACTTTGTTAACTTAACATCAAAAACTGTTCACATCCCTGACAGTTCTATTGAAAGCATAATGCATGCTACTGGCATAGTCCTGCATATACAAACTGATTGCATTTATTTGCATTTGTCTGGGTTGTTAAGGATGATTTGAAACTACAATATGAATTGATTTTAGGGACTGTTCTATGTGCTTCAGTTTCAGGAGAGACCTTGATTTTTGTTAGCACTTGTTAGCAGATTCTTGGAAGGTAGCCTGTTGCAAGTTGAAAGGGAAAAAAAGAAAGACAGGCGGTTAGGGAAAGCTCAGCTTTACTGGAAACACACAGCTGAAAGCAGTCTTCTGTTTTGCAAATACACAGTACTTTCTGAGAGCAATGAAGAGCTCTCCGAGAAAACACTTTTGAGAGTGCAGAAAGGTTTATCTTTTTTTTATTATTGCTATGACATTAACATAACAAGATTTAAGCACTGGAAGTAGGTTAACAGGATTAACATTTAGTTTTAGGTGGTTAACAGCCTATTTGCAGAGCGGCCTTATTTCTGCTATGTAAGAAAAAATGAAAGTATAATGAAGTCATGCATGAAACTGTCTCTGCTTGAGGAACTGATTTTTCATTAACCGTTTAAATAGTAAGTGATGATTAAAATACAGCGCAATTCACTCAAAATTCCCATTTATTTGGTTCCATTAGATTTATACTCAGAAATTAAATTGGTTGCAGAGATCAGCATGGTTGTCCCAGTGTCTGGCACCAGATAAAAATCTGAGTACTGGTGAGATTATTTTGGTTCAAATTCAACACTGAAATGAATGAGTGCTTCTTGCCAAAATTTTGTTACGAGAACCATAAATCACTCTTGTAGTTAAAGTCTGTTCAGAGTATTTGCTAGGATTTCTGTGTAATCAATCCAGATTTACACATGTAAAGTATAACACCTTATGTGTAAGTAAAATACAAAATGGGAACACTAGATGAAGTAATGTAACTGGTATTAACTTGAATTGAGATAGAGAGGTACAGCATATATTGAAGGTAGCAAAGGCGAAACAGCATGAAAATAATTAGCACTATTTTAAAATAGGCGATTTTTTTCCCTTGCACATTTCTATGAATCTCCTCCCCTGCAGTGCTTATGCCGCTTATTTCCTTACAGATCTCTTACAATGCATACCATAGTGATATGAAAGAATTCTCAGCGGTGCACTGAAACTTTTGGTTTTGTACTTTCCTTACCGATTTAAATGAAACAGAATTTTAATTTTTTTCCTTATCCAGTTCTTAAAAATCTAGGTTTTAAAGTGTCACCATAATTGTTTCTGGATTATTTGTATCTTCTTTGGGTTTTTTTAATAAACTTTTATCTACAGTGTTTTTTTACAATTTAGTGTGAAATACTGTCTCCTTTATAAAAAAGAGTTAGTCTGCTAAGTAGTTCCCAAAAAATTATATCTCATTTTTTCCCAAGAACTGCATTTTAATTGTCTTGAATATCTGTGAATGTCTAGAACTATAAATGAACAAAAGCCAGATAGAAATGTCAGACACTCACTGTTCCAGCACTTTTTTAAAACTTATTTTTGCTTTGTTTCCCAGCCATTTTTTTAAAGAGCTATACCAGTACAAAGAGTAGCAATTAGTGGTCTTTTCATCCTGGAGTTGAGTTGCTTAGCTTCCAGACACAAAACTAGCTTTACAAACAGGAAAATGGAAGATTGAAGCTGATTGAAATTGTTAAAATAAGTGATTTGTGACTGAATCTGGTCAAACTTTTATTACATCCTTTAAATTTATGTAAATCCATGGTGGAGCAGGCAAAGTGCAGGTTAGAGACCTCCATAACTAGCGTGTTTTCAAATAATGATCCAGATGGATCATTATAGGCTAGTTAGGCAGTACCTGGAACAAGTTTCACAGCTGCCGTTTGTTATTTCTGTGAATTTACAGAAAGTGTAAGGTCCAGGAGATTAAAAAAGGAAAGAAAGGATGGGATGAATGTGCCAAATTTTGGCAGCTCTTCTAAGCAGATAGATGTCATGCAAGAGATGTCTGCGCTGAGTGTGAGAATAATTGATGTCACCTGTAGTTTATCTTGTATGACAAAAAGGAAAAATTTTAGACAGTAGGAAATATTTAGAAAGTCTAACCTAGTATTCCTTGTAGCAGTATAATATATAATTTTTTTATTTTATCTTCTGGTTATGCCCAAGATGTCCTTCTTTTTTCAGTATGACATTTACGTCCAAACATGGAACATCCTGTATCTATCTTTTCTATCCCTTCATGTGTGCAAGAACATATCCCCTCAGCTGCCTTGTGAGTAAGTACAAGACCCTAGCTCTTTTCAGTTTTCCTCATCATATTTTCTTGACTTTAAATCATTCTCTGATCACACCATTATTCCTTGGTGTCTTGTATGAACTAAGGCTTTTGTATTGAACCATAACTTTCCTTAACTGTTGTATTCATAACTGTCTGTGCTGCTCCAGAGGAGGCCTTTCCATCACTAACCGGAAGAAAAGGATTATGCCATATGTCATAGTGACATGAATCTTGTTTAAGTGACCCACTGTGAGATTTGCCTTTTTCATCATCATATCACATGGTATGTGATTTGTACAAGTTGTACAACTTGTACAAAATTTGTGCAAGTTCAAAACAGTTCTCATGCGATCCCTGCTCCAAGACACAGCCCTTAACAGGACAACTCGGTAACTATGTTTTGAACACCATCTAAGTGTGTTTTGAACACTACTTTCCAGTGATTTCCCATTTTTGCAGGCTCCTTATAGTAAGTTCACATTTTTATGATAGCTTCTGAACATTTGACATAGGGCAGACTCTAGTATTTACTGGAGTCTGGATATTTAAAGAAATCCTAAGGCATGTTATCTTGTCAAAGAAGGAAATCAGATTGGTTTGATATGATTTGCTCTTAAAATCCATTTTGACTATTTCTTATATGATTACACACTAGATATTTGTTCATAACATATTTACTATTTGTTCTGATATTGTTACTAAAAAATATAAGTTTGCAATTCTAATGCTATTCACTATCTTTCAAAGGTAGACATGTTAGGATAGATTGTAGTCTAAATTGTACCTAAATAAAACACTGAATTTTGTTGTGTACCTTGAGAGGTACCCAACTTTAATGTCATTTGGCTTGTAAGTTTTCAGTGTCTAAATTTAGGCACCGTTGCATGCTCATGAATGCCTTCCCTGAGTCACATGTAATCTAAATTTCTTGTCAAAACCACCTGAATGTTGTTGGAAGTCTGTTGCATTTGCTGATGGAAAGCATTTCACTTCTCTTTGAATATTCACTACTGTGATTAAATCTGTCCTAGAGCTTGCACTCAGATGTTGTGTGAGAATGGCAAGGCTTTCCACGTATAGTTTTCTTCCATTTCCTGTCTTTTTTTGACTTAATCTTCACTTAAAAGTGCTGCTCAGGCAAATCCTTTCCACTGTACATGAACATTTCATCCAATTTTTCAGACATCTAAAACTGGTCAGGTGAAGAGTCCCTGCTAATCTTTCTTTTTTTAGTTTCCGTGAGAGATTCCTATAATGACTCATTCAGATGTAAATATCCACACTGGAGATGCTCTAGGTCAAATGTGATCAATATCCCTCTTAGTTGCTGAAGACAAAGGCAGAGATGGCTGTGAAAAAGTAGATTGCTAAATTCAAACACTCCAATTACCCACATTTTGAATGGCACTTGCTTTATCTGCACAATTTTTTCATCCAATCTTTTCTGGTGTTGTTTTTTTTTTAAAAATTTTTTTAAAATTTTGTTTCTGAAAATGTTTATGACCATGACAATAGGAAATCAGAAGGAAAAAAGAGCAAGTACCCATTTCAGGAAAGTATATTTTCTGTTTTGTATATTATGAATACTTTACAAAATTCAAGCAAATGCTTAAGTAGTCTGTGACCTTTATGGAACTTGCAAGTGCTTTTTAGCTCCTTGCTGCCTTAAGGGTCTTGAACTCCATCATTTCATGGGTCCATGAGACCTGATGAGATGCATCTTCAGGTCCTGAGAGAACTGACAGATTAAGTGGCTAAGCCACTATGCATCATACTTGGGAAGCCATGTCAGCCTTGTAAAGTTCCTACTGACTGGAAAAAGGGAAACATAACACTTATTTTTACAAAGAATGAAAGAGAGACCCAGGGAACTCCAGATCAGTCAGTCTCACCTCTGTGCCCAGCAAGATAATGGATCAGATACTCCTGGAACCTGGGCTAAGGCACACAGAAAATAAAGAGATTGTGGTTACAGCCAACATGGCTCCATTAAGGGGATATTGTACCTGCCAAAACTGGTGACCTTTTATGACAGGGTTACAGCATTGGTAGATAAGGGAAAAGCAACAGATGTCATTTACCTGCACTTGCGCCAAGCATGTGACATTGTCTCACACAATATCCTTGTCTCTAAGCTGAAGAGACAATGATTTTGATAGGTGAACCCCTTTGTGGATAAAAATTTGGCTGGATGGTCACAGTCATAGTTTCTGGCTAGATGTCCAAGTGGAGACCAGTGACGACTGATGTTCAGCACTAATCAAGGGACATTTTACAAGAAAAAATAAATTATGCCTATTATTTTGAAGCGAAAAATAAGAATTTGCTTCCCAGAAATGGTCCTGCAGGATTACTGTGGCTTTGTAAATGTTAGAGTTATGTGAGTTCCAATACCTTCAAAGTGGTAGAATAAATTAATTGAAGAAAAACTCAGTGAGGACTGCTGAATTCAGAGAGACCTGCAGATGACCAGAAGCTCTGAACTGAAAATGGTCACAGATCACAGACAGAAGTATTATTTACCCGTGCTCTGTGCTGATACTTTTTCTGAGCCATCTCCTTTGTTGGCAGTTGAAGACAAAGAACTTTGGCTAGCAGGATGGCTGTTCATCTCAATGGGACTTTCCTATTTCTCTTGGCTTTAATACTCCTTTGTGTTCAGAACTTAATTCTTGGTAGCTGTAGAAACTCTGTTAAACGTGTTAGATCTCAATCTAAATCAGATCTAAACCCAGGACTAGAATTAGATTTTCATTTTGGGTGCCAGGTAGCAATTTTTTTCTCCATTGTATTTGAACTATATCTTAATATATCTGACATATAACTGAATAGCATCATTTCAATAAAGATCTAAAAACAGGATGGGAGAAATAAGGTCAAAGTTAACAAAATAACTTCATTAAAGAAAGGGTTTAATTAATTTTCCAATTAGCCTTACCTTTCAAACATTCACTGTTTCAAATCTGAAGAAAGTAAAAACAATTTTGTTTATCTTAAGATCTAAACTCATGCTTGAAGAAATACTGGTTTGGGGGGGCATAATTTTCCTTATAACTCTTCTTTTTTTAGAATTGAAGAGGCAGATACTCAGTATTTCATTCAACTCCTTACTTTTTCCTGTTTAACTGACTTTACCTAATGTACTACATGAAGCATAGCAGAAAAATGTAAGTAGTATTAGGAATGTTCTTAAAGCTGCTATTTACCATTATCTATAATTTAGAGGCATTATCAGTTGATAGTTGAAAACTGACGTGTTTGTTGTAATGTGCCACTGTTTATAGCCCATTTTTACAACTGTGACTAGCATGTTATAGAAATCAGAACAAAATATAGTCATTGATTTCCCAGAGGTCACAGAAGGTGTTCATTAACGATTATTTTCAGGATGTAAGCTAAAGTACTGAAAAGAAGAAAAAAAAGCATATCCTTGCCTAAAGATAAAGCTTTTCTCTTACAGTGAGCTCTGGATACAGCCCAAACACTGTGTAAGTTGGTATGTATGTCTCTATGACATTGGTTTTGGACAGACTGCAGTTTGTGCCTACTCCTGTGCTTATATTGAACTCCAAGCATGTCCATGTGGCTTTGCATCTGCATACAATGCAGAAGAGTTCCTCTTCTGGAGCTCTACTCTTTTCTGCTTGTCACAGATCAAATCCAGATTTTTATTCCTTACATGGAATGTACTATACTCCTTATTTTAACATGTAGCATATTCATTAAAAGCTCAAGAAGAAAATAACATTAAATATTCTTCAATTCAAACCCCATATCAAGTAGGCTCACTCAATGCTGAAATGGTAATTGAAAGCCCTGGTTTAATGGAGATATTGCTTCTCAGTAATGTCCTGAGCCACTTGTAGCTACTGTAATAAGCAGTCTACTCCTTTTCGACTAGATTGAAGATTCACTATAACTAACATTACCCCACTTTTTAGAAAAATCTGTCAGATATGTACTGCAGTTTAATATGAGAAACAAGCATAGCATGATTTAAGCAAAATTTTAAATTAATTTAAAATTAATTTAAAAGCCATGTTTATACTGTACTGAGAATCTTGCTTGAGCAAAGTCCACAGATTGCTAGTCATGTTAAAAAGCAAAAATGATTCAAATAAGTAACATCAAAAATATGTGATTGTATAACTTTACATTTGCTTTTGTGATTCCATTCTTCATATGCAAGCCATACACATGCAGAAGGTTTGGCAAATTCATGCTTTCTTCGAGTGCATTTATTTTTCATAGAATCCTAGTATCATAAAAGAGTTTAAGCAGCCCACCAAACCTCTTTATCTGGGCTATGTGGCCCCTTGGGCATTACTGTGGTTGGTTCAGTCACCAAAACAATCTGAAACAAAGGACACTTTTGAAAAGCAAAAATATTAATACTTTTCTATCATACATGATAGATCCTACTTCATCTCTTCTTTGGAAGCTGCATGAGAAATTTTGAAAAGTAAATAAGTGGATCTTGTGGCAATATGATAAAGAAAGTTAAACTTGAGTATGGGTACAGTTTATATAGCTTGATAGTTTCTTCCAGGTGCACCCAAGATTTATGATGTGTTTTATTAAAAGAGCAGAAGTAAGTATGATTCCCTCCTCAGGAGCTGCCTCTTACTATTTCTGTTACATTTGTCACAGTTCAGGTCTTTTGATGCAACAGGAATATAAAAAGGAGACAGCCATAATCATGGCTGTAAATTATTGAATCTTGAACACTAATGAAAACTTGACTCATGCAGGATGTTAGCTCCAGCCATACAGCAGTGTAAACTTATTTTCTAAATAGCAGCCCAGCTCAGTTTTATTGCTTATTGGAGATGATAGGCAAATATTGAAGTTGTCATTGTACATATTTCCTAAAACAAAAATGAAAAAGAAACAAACAAAAAAGCAGAAGTAAAGTGATTTACCTATACATTGACTGACACCCACCACCCTCCTTCCAAATTTAATATTTTGGAGTAATTTTGTGGTTGCTAAGTCCAATATATGTACTTCTTATTGACATTGATGGTTTTATTGCAACATTATAATTTTGTCCTCTATTTTATTTCTCAGTAGATTGTTTCAGACAAGGATTAGTTTTTATTTGAAGTCACTCATGACCATCTCTTCTATTTGACCTTTTTATCTCTGTGCTAACAGCAGAAGTGAGACAGAAACTGAATATGCCAAAGAAAGTAAGCACAGTAATTTGAAAGAAGGGTGTGGGATGAAGTGAGATAGTCCAAGAAGCTCACTCAATAATTTTCTGCTTATCAAGCAGGTGATAGTAGGACCCTAATCTTGCTTTGTTCTTAAACGTAGTGCAGGAGCAGTAACAACAGTATTATGACAATCATACTAGCAGTACTTGCCATGGCATTGTATTTGCTAATATACATGATTTAAGAATCACATATGGAAGAAAAGGAATTCAGCTGAAGTTATTCCCTTAACACTAGCTGATAAGATACTGGCAAATTCAATTCTGATTAGATTTTTCTGGAGACAAAATACATAGAATGCAAATAAAGATGCAAGCACAATGAGAATTTAGCCTGCTGTCCTACACAATACAGGCTACAAGGTCTTTTCATCACTTCTTGTTTTGAGTTGGAGCAAATCTTCTGAAGAACACACTATTTCAAGTAAAATATTTATAACACTGGAAAACTTACCACGAACCACAATAAATTGTTTTAAAGCTAAATTATTTTCATATTCATTCCTTGGCTCATGTTTAAAATTATTTGGCTTTAGTTTTCTGTCATTAGAAGCCATAAAATTGTTTGCTGTTGAAGAATGCAAAATTTCTAAGAGAGGGATTATTAGTTTATGAGTTCACTTGCAGGTCTATCTATGTAACATCACAATATCCTTATTTTCTTCAGATTTTCTTACTCCATAAAACATGAGCTAAATATAAAAAGAAAACTTACAGTTCTTCTTACAGATAATATACAGACATCAGAAGCAAAAATTCTTTTGTGTACTTTTTCTCTTTACTTCAGAGTAAAATAAATTTTCAGCTAATCCCTAGGGTAATCTATCATAAAGCAATAAATCTTCCACAAATTGATTAGAATATAATGTCATTTTGTAAGCATCTTAATGTGAGGCTTTATGTCAAGAGTGGAAACTACTGCATCAAAAATATTCCAAGAACTCTTCTGTGAAGCTTCTATATGCTGAGTTTTCCTCAGGTAATCCCAAATGAAATCCCCACTCTTAATGACTCTGGATTTTAGAGAAAGTTTGACTCAGAGCATGATGTGGTGGCTTTGAGAATAGTGCTGACCTATTTCGTAACTACTTTAGTTTTTAATACATGTTCTAACAGATGCAGTATCTGTCAAGAGTACTTCATTTGAAATTTATTATGGTGAATATACGCAGTTGTACCAATAAGGTTATATTTAGGAACAGATAATTTGATTTAATACTATTTACTTGATAAAATTTAGCATTCTTGTAGTTTCTTAAAACTATTAAATTTATACTATTTTCTTTAAGTATTAAGTATTTTATGTCAGTTTAACCAAAAAAAGAAGTAAAAAAAATCAGATAACAAAATGTTAGGTTTCAGGCTAGAATTCACGTGATTTTAGTAGTAATTGTCAATAATGAATCGCTAATCAAAACTTTCAGAAAGCCTGTATAACAAATTTTAAAATGATAGTTCTGAGTATTAAGATATCAGGAATTCAAGTGTTAACTCAAATTCTTCAAAGACATCCTGAATGCTTGTTCAGGTCTCAGAACACTGAAGTTAAGTGTTTTGACACCAATTTTAATGGATTTAAGAGAAAACTCTATCAGTCAATTTATGACTCATCTCAAACAATATTAGCATTGTATTTTAAACTTTAAAATATTAGTTGAACAAGAGAAACCACAAAGCTATAGGAAGAGAAAAGATTAAACTCCTTGTACTAACAGAATACACATTAACTCATATTACCCAAGAAGTAGATACTGCTACACGCTGCCAAAGTCAGTAAAAGCAGAACAATCTCCTCCAAAATGGATGAAAAAAAGAAAGATGAGATGGAGGAAATATTATGTCATAACTCAAAATCTAGTAATTGAATTGTGTGAGGAAAACTCACTAGCCAAGCACCTGAGAGATTTCTCAATGTCACCAAAAGCACCAGCTCTCCTAATCCAGAATGTCTTCCTGAGCAGTACGCAGTCTCCAATGGTTCAGAGGATGGTGGGAATAGGAGCAAACAGTGGGCCCTGAGGTATGGAATTAATTACCAACAGAATAAATAAATCAAATTAAACAGTGAATAAGTTACCTTCTCAACCATCTGCTGCCATCATTCTTAAACAGCAAATGAATTAGAGAATGAAATATTTAGCAAAAAAACCACCCTGTAGATGCAAGAGTGAATATTGCTAGTACACCCATGTAATCGCTGCAGGACAGGATTTGTCAGGTACTGGTTTGTGTCTATTTTATTTATGGTTTTAAAGCAATAAAGAAGAAAATCAACTAATTTTACTGATATTAGGTATCAACTTCTTAAAAAATGTAGCAACAAAACATTCCAGCTGCTCCACCTATTGTAAGATTAGCAACACACATGCTCATGACTGATGTTTAAAGCTGGAAGCTTCCAGATATTGATATAATGAAAATCTGCACTTATAAGCAATAAATTATTTAAATGATTTTGTTTCCCCATTATTTTTTAAGCATTATAACTGATACGGAAACCTGAATACATTGAAGTTAAAATTAATGGGGTTTCAAAAGCTGAATAAACAGTCAGTACCCAACGGAAACTTACTGTTATATATAGGTCCTTCTTATTGTTTGGTAAGTAAAGATCTTCCTGGTTAGCACAGGTTTTGTCTCCTCTTGGTTTTGGATCATCTTCCAGTAGTCAGGGTAAAGGTTCTGTTCAACTCCTGTCCTGTTCTGAATTTTTCCAAAGAATTTTGTGTCTACTCTCCTGGTTTCTGTGGAAAATCTAAAATATTACACAAAGTTGCTGCAGAAGTCATTCTTAAAACCACAATTAGAAACAAAGTAAAAACCCCTCAAATTTGCTTATTCTTGGCAAGAAAAAGGAAAAAAATTGAGTTGAAGCTGAATATCATTCAAAAAACCCCCAGTGAATATTACAGACGATTCTTTCAGATAATTGGCTTTACAAAACTTTATATAACTCTCCTACCCACCAATCACTCCTCCCCCTCTTATTTCTGCAATTTGAAAAGGAACATATCTAATTCATCACCATGACATTAGATTCATCATCACATTTTCTATGAAATATTCACTCTTTTTTTGCTACATTGCATGGATAATGGTAAAGATATTACTGTATCAGCAGCACCTAAATGTGGAGTAAAGTTGTTAAAATAGCACGGCTCTACATCCATAACATCATGGCAGAATTTTATCAGTTTTAATAAACATTTAAGAACGATCACAGAATTCTCCAAGTGGACCCCACCATAAACATAAGAAACATTTTGTCTAAACTGGAAAGAAACATCTTATCTTCCACTGTCCTCTTCCTGAAGGATTAGATTTTCAGATCCTTCAGAGCCCATACTGGCTCACATCTTCATTACAAGGCTATGATTTATCACATTTTCATGACATTCATTTTTACTGTTACTTAGATAACAATAGTCTTGGTGTGATGATTATTCTATTGTGAAAAAATATTAGCACCAATTAGATCTGTGATAAATATTAAAATTCATTTTCTAGGTAAGAATGATGAAAGGAAAAGTTTGCATTTCCAGCCTCGTTGCCCAAATTTTAGTTTTGGTACAGTGGAGAACTGGATCCAATGGAGCAAGGAAAACAAGATGAGATAAAAAGGCATGATATGAAAATACTGTAATACTAATGGCTATAGCAAGTTTAAAATAGGTATTGAACAGTGAAGAATTTAATACTGATCTTCTTTTGAATTCTACAACAGTGGGTTGGTCATGTCATGAGTAATTTCTGTTACTGTAATGAGTTAGCTCACCACTGCTTCTTACTTTCTAAGTGTTGCTACTTTCTGAAACGTTCTTGTAAAGATCTGAGAAAATATGAAGATACATGCTCTAAATAAAGAAAATCTTGGGAAAAGGAAAAGTAAACTACTCTAGAGACTTTTTGTTCCTTTTTTAGAAGTATGTATAAATAAGGTGCACAGTAACACTGTGCATATAGGTCATACTAATAAATAAATGATTATATATTGTCTCTATTACTTGGATATGTTTGCTATACCATGTAGGAGAGTGTTGAGCCATCAACGTGGAACATTCTAGTTCTAGATTTTTATCAATATACTTCAGCACCGTGGTTTCTTCACTGAGACTGAATATTTTAGGAAATTGGGGAAAGGCATAATTGTAAATTGACTTTTTATGGGGACAATAAAACTAATATTTAAAAGGGAGAGTTTGGGACACCATTTTCCCTCCTCACCTCTTTTCTCATTGTGACATATAACCATTCTGACATTTAATGTAGTGCTTTTCCAAAGCAATTCAACTTCAACAGTGTTGCAGAAAAATACCAATGTAAGCTGGAAAATCATCTACTATGAGTAACTAGATACCTGGAATCGGCAACAAGTTGGCACTTACTTGTTTAAAAATATAATTTCCAATATTTTCATTGATGCTATTCTTTTCACTCCCATGAGATTTTATCGAAAATATGAAAAGGCATTGAAAATACGAAAAAAGCTTTCTAGATTTTGTGCTATTTTCATTCCCATAGTTGACCTGATGAACTGGCCTGATCTCATGGCTTGCTTTTCTTTATCAATAGTTAAATTTCTTTTAAAAATATTGATCAAATATATGTGTGTTAACATAAGCCTGGATTTGCTTGTGATTCCAGTGGGAGTAGGCCCTAACAGACAAAAAAGATTTTGACTCTCAAGTACGAAGTACATACTCTGTTTTTTAAGTAGCAGATGTTTTTTCCAGTGTATCAGTCAGTGAACTGTCCCTTGATATAAATTTGCTTGCAGTTTGCTAGGTCAGAGCCAAGAATTTTGAGTGGAGAGAATTTTATTACAAAGGTAGCTACTGAAGTGAGATTCCATTTGATCAAGTTAGTTATTCTGGTTACACTTCTGAAATTTAGGTGGACATTTGACATTTGGAGGTAAATAAATCTCTATTAAAAACAATGACTCAGTTGCTTTGAGAAAAAAAAGGAAATTGAGATAAGACAGCACAATTCATATTACACTGTTAAGTAGTGTTTTATGCATTAGTTTTAAAAAGCATTTTAGCCTGTTAATGGCATGTGTTTTACGGCAAATATCCCTTTTACCAGATTTCCTCCATCTGATGTTTCTCCAATGTGGAAATGAAGCACAAGGAAATTCTGGGGAGAAGAAAATCAATCCACCATCCTTTTTTTTGTTTTTCTGCAAGTGCTCAAATATTGAATTTATTAAGGATTAATTCTTTGAAAAGGAAATTCTGAGCTTTTGCACTAACTTGTCTCCCTGTCTATAATCTTACGTTTGACCGCATCTCCTGATCTTTACACTGTGTGAATTTTTCTTCTTCTGTGGAGGAAACAGAAAAGTAGATAATGTTCCAGATTGTATCGGGTTTGTGTGACAAGGTTAGGGCTGGGGGGAGAGCAGGCTATGGGTTGGCTTCTGTGAAAAGGTTCCCCTGTGTCAGACAGAGACAATGCCAGCTGACTCCAAGACAAAACCAACATTGGCCAAGGCTAAGCGCATCAGTGATACCAGTAGTGTCTCTGGGATAACATGTTTAAGAACAGAGAAAAAATTATTGGAAAGAGGAGTAAGGATATATAAGAAACAGTCCTGCAGACATCAAGGTCAGGGGAGAAAAAGGAGGAGGAGGAGGAGGAGGAGGAGGAGGAGGAGGAGGAGGAGGAGGAGGAGGAGGTGCTCCTGGTACCAGGGCAGAGATTCTTCCGCAGCCCACAGTGAAGACCATGGTAGGGCAGCTGTTACCCTGCAGCCCATGTAGGTCAATGATGCAGCAGAGGTGCACCTGCAGTCTACAGAGGACCCCACACCAGAGCAACTGGATGCATCCAAAAAAGGCTGTGACCCTGTGGGAAGCCCACACTGGAGCAGGTTCCTGCCAGGACCTGTAGACCACACGGAGAGTATAGCCCATGATGGAGCAGGTTAGCTGGTAGGACTTCTGAACCTGTGGGGCACCTGTGCTGGAACAGTGTGTTTTTGAATGACTGCAGCCCATGGGAAAGACCTATGCTGGAGCAGCTTGAGGAAAACTCTCTCCTAGAGGAGAGATTCCATGCTGGAACAGAGAAAGAATATAAAGAGAAAAATGCAGCAGATGATGTATGATGAACTGATCTCAGCTCCCATTCTCCACCCCCCTGCACCGCTGGAGGGGAGGAGGTAGAGAAATTGGGAGTGAAGTCGAGCCTGGAAAGAAGGGAGGGATGAGAGGGAGATGTTTGAAGATTTGGTTTTATTTATTATTACCCTGCTTAGATTTGATTGGTAATAAATAAAATTTATTTCCCTGAGCTGAGTTTGTTTTGCATATGGTGGTAATGGGTGAGTGATCTCCCCTGTTCTTATCTCTGCCCAGGAGCTTTTGGTTGTATTTTCTCTTCTATTCCCTGCTTAGGAAGTGAGGGATATTGGTGGGCACCTGACATCCAGATGAATTCAACCCACTACATAGATCAAGTGCAGAAGAGGTTGGAAGGACACATAAAAACCTAAGACATTGAATGTCACTTCTTTGTGCTAAGCTGAGTTCATAAACAAGAAAAATTTGTAATATCAATGTGTTACTTCTGTCAGAGTAGACTGTTATTTTATAGCCATTCTTTTAGAACATTTTCTTCTGAGAAGTATATAAACTCCATTTTAACCGTTACCTCAAAGGCATACTCAGATATTTATAAACAATTATTCTATATTTAGATATATGCAAAGAGGACAAAGACATTATAAAATCTAGATCTCTCGGCCTCTCTGAGTTATAGTTCTTTCACACATGTAAGTACACATCTGCAGTGAATGTATTTAATTTTCACTACTACAGATTATTTAAAGCTCAGTTATGGGCAAAATATTTGTAACACCTGTGTTGCTTTCAGGTTTTTTCAGAGACAACAGTTTTCTTATTTCAGCTTATTCTGTAATGTTATTAATGAGAAAAACATAAATTGCAAAATACATTGCATACAAGTGTTGGATGAACCTGTGATGCTTCTTAGAATTGATATGTTCTGTTAAGAAACTATTGAATTGAATTTGAACTTGTTAATTCCCCCAGATAAATCTAGAGAAACAATATGACTGAAAAGCATTCAATTTTTTAATAAATCTATAATAATATTTTTGTGTCAAAGTAGTTTTTTTCAAATATCAGTGTACTGGTCCTAGTGTACTATTTATCCCTCAACAATTGTTATTTCACTCACATACATTTCTAAAGAACTAGCAAAATCTATTCTTACTTATACCATACTTGCCTTCTACTTATTGAACATCTTTACCTCATCATGTGAACATTACGTAAGTATAAAATCTTTGCTCACAATATACAGAGAATATTTAGATAAAAGAGAACAATTTAGCAGATTTAACAGATACGCAAGTGTTTCTTTCCATGCACCTTTATCTTTGCTGACAGTTGGTGGCACATGGATTTACTTCCTAAGTTTAATCATTTACATAGGTCAATTTTATGACTTATGACTTGTATTTTAACTTTGTTGCATTTTTCTTTTTATTTTCCAAAGATAATTTTATATAGCTACATGTTTTACAATCCCGGTAATTAAATATATTATGACACAAAAATGCATAAAAGTGAAAATGTGAGCTAATTCACAAAATTGTAATGAAGACCTGCGTAAAAAAAATATTCAAACAGAGAAGTACTGAAATTTCCATGTAGACATGTAGCCATGTACACAGTCAGAAAGACAAACCTACATTAGGGTGATAACTTTGTTCTATGAGATTAAACCAGAGCAAAAAATTGACATCCCTTTCAATGAAGTGAACTCACAGCAAAGATGATAACAAAGATAAACTTCTTTCCACCTAAAAGACCAATACAATGTATGTTTTCAATGAGTTCTTTTTATTTTATAGAAATAGAACTGTTAAAATTCCATGGAAAATGATGCTTTTACAGACTAACTGTTTACTTGGGAGCGATGCATTAACAAACTCTCCAGAAGATGACAAATATACACAAATGAGTAGGAGAAAATCTAGACATGGCTATATACTTATTCAGAATGTTAAATCTACTGTCAACAAATGTATTCCAACATAATCACTGGAAAAGTATTGTCACCGAGAAAACAAATACTCTTCAGAGTTCAGTTATATGCTATTTTTAGAAGCCAGTTCATGTTTTTATAAGGACTCATCAAGTACTCACTTGCCAGTAAGTCATGTAACACTTCAGGACTGAATGAACGGCAGTGTTGCAACACACAAGCAAGCCTTCATTTCCAAATTCCTGCTTTAATACTTTTCTGAGATCACCTTATTTGCCTTGTTTTTGATCCTCAGAGTACAGGCTGTAGTGATCCTGACTGACAGAACCCTGTGCCTGGAGGAGTGAGTGATCCAGAGCACAGACAACTTGAGCCAGAGCAGGCAGTGCCGTGCTGCATGGATAGTGTGCAGCACTGTGCCATGGGACAAGCTCAACCAGCTCACCAAAAAAGGATAGCCCTCAGGCAGCTTCTGGTCAGCACTGGTGATTATACCTCCTGCTTGACCTTGCCTTTATCTAACAGCGCATCAAGAAGGACTTGTGGGGACATCTTTTATATTTGACTGTATAGAGTTGTTTCCTCATAAAAAAATATTTTGAAAGACCAAAATGAGATAATAACTGCTTTGAAGAGGGTCTGTCTGGTTTGCTGCTCCTGGGTCAGAGTCCTATTTGATGCTACACTACTTGGGACCTCCAGCTCCTAGGGGGAAAAAACATTATCCATGCTATTCTCTTCTTCCAGCATTAACTTTAATGAAAAGTATTTAAATAAGACTTTAGATGGTATAAGTACCTTTTTTTACACAGATCACAATGGATCAGCACCTCCTGGGGAAAAACAGGCCCACCTAGACTTTTTCCTTACAGTGATGCCTTAGAGAGGCTGACCTGGAGCAAAGGCTAGACAGAGTGAAAGGATAAAGGGCAGGTATTTATTGAAAGACCTTTACAGGGTACACTTGGGCAGTGCAGGAGTCTCGCAGAGACTACAACCAAGATGGACAACAGTCACACGTTTTTCGGACAGATATAAGTTTGACCTATTTGCATATCAGAGGTTAATTCTACAATTACAGCTTCAGGGAGTGGAGTCCCATTGTCCTAGTTTGCTCCCCTCCCAACTCTTGTTTACATTTCTCGGGGCCTGAAACAGTGAGGTGTCCTTGATTCTCAGGCCTAGAGAGGAATTGTTGTGTCTGACAAATATGGGAAAACAGTCATTAACACTCTGTATGGAGTTCAGCGTTACAGACTAAAGAATTGCAGGATTACAAATATATGAAAAATATAAAAGCTAAAATCCTAAGGCATCAATGGTGTTTCAAAATGTGAATGCCTGTAGGCTGTCCTTTGTCTTCTCCTGCAAAATTTTGAAAGACCTGGGTCAACAGAAATTTTTCTGATTCAGAGTCCAGGTGAGTAATCTTGGGCTTATTTGGTTTGTAATGATGAAGCAGAGTTATTCTTATGCCAGCAATAAAGATGATTGTTTTCATTAAAATTTCCAACTAACTGTTTTTTCTCTATATAAAACCTTTTCAAAGTCAAAGCTGAACCTGTGCTTGGCATAGATTATATTCACAAAATAGATAACTGGATAGTTTTATCTCACATTCATTAAATAAGCCCTGTTCCAGGCCTACTTAAAACTGTCATAGCCAACAGTCATCAAGTGCTTGTACAAATTGATAAAGAAACCACAATGGCCATGTTTCGTCCCACCAAACTCCTGGAATCGAACTCATACAGTTTGTTTAAAAGTTTTGCCACTTTTGACTCCCTTTATAGTCAGTGGAGAGAGAACTGAGAGAAAAAGACATGTCTTCAGAGGAAAAGACAGCTTAGGTGGAACAAAAAAGAGTAAAACTAAGAATTACATTCACACCAATGATGTAGTTACAGTAGTATGAACAGGCAGCTTTCCCTAGAGTACCATAAATGCTTAAGGAACCAGGTACAAATACAGGATCCAAAACTATAATCAGCTGAAGTGTTTTTTGGAGTCCATTGCCTAAATTTGTTTCTGTCAAAAAGACTGTCTCCTCCAAGTGACAGCCAGTGTTTAAAGAACTCTGAAGAAGTGAGGAGGCCAGAGATGTCTTGATTAAAGAACCCAGTCCCACATCTCCACCATTCTGCATAGTGCCTTAACTATCAGCTGTCAGATATATAAGGATTGTATATTCAACCATGATTTATAAAGTAGTTCCATTATATATTACTTTCCTCGTTTCAGGTACCAAAGTAGAATGGAAAGGAAGGAGAGAAACATGTGAATGGACGGGTAGGCGGAATATTTTAATGAAGAAATGACTGCATTTCTAAAAAATAGTCTATAACGAATTGATAGATTGAATTTGAGAGTTTGAAATCCCCTCCTTGCTGATATTCTCCTGATAAATGAGAGTTCAGGTGTTCTTAGGCAGCACCAAAACTTGTTTCCAGCAGTTTTGATGATTAATTTAAGTATCAGCTTGTCTGTCTCAAGGTAAAACTAGTCTTTCATGTGGAACCAAAATTGCTACTTAAGGACTTTTTAGAGGTTGAGTGACGTATGTTTACTCAACTAAGGTTTTGTAAATCACGGAACTTTTGGATGAGTAGGAGATGCTACATAAACTATCTGAAGTCAAACAAGAAATCCAAGCAAAACATTAAATTGGTCCCATTTATTCACAAGTGTTTTAACCTACATAAATTAACTCATAGTCTCAAGAATAGTTAATGTTAAATATCAAGGCATAGAAACACAGTTACTATTTGATGGTTTCATCTGAAAGTTTTCAGTTTACATGCACATCACTCTTTTATACAGAACAGACTCTCTTTGGATGGAATTTCCTATTCCCAGAAGGATTTGAAAACTATTTTCTTCTCAGCTGACTGAACACTGTGCCTCAGCTGTTAGCATCTGCAGGGAACAAGAGATGAATAATCGTGTATGCCGCACGTTGCATTGCACACCAATGATTTTAGTCATGTCTTTGCATTTAATGTTCTCTTTCCATACATGTAACTGATATTTAGATTTTTCAAATTAAATATGTACCAGATTGCAATTTTTTTTTCTGTGAAAATTTTAGCAAATGGAAATTTTTGCTACAAATATTTATCGAGGGAATTTTCATAATAAAAAAATTTATTATGCTTTTTTCCCACCGACCCATCTTCTCTCTCAGACCATAATTATGATGAAGTTAGCACAACTTACGTGACAAGTGTGACTGGCTCATCCATCCCTAAGATGGAATTTGTCTGCATAATAGTGTGGTAAGTTCTCCTGAATTAGACACACAAGCAGAAATTGATGGTGTTCAAGCCATTCATGAACAGGAAAAGGCTAATTATTTTAACTGAAATATTCCTACAGCTGAAGATGTAATTTAATTTTCAGGTTGCTATTTAATTACTGTTACAAACAATTAAGGAAATTTTTCTGAAGGATACCATGTGTAAGTCTATTATAGTTGATGAAAAGCATTACATATATAGCTGACTTTTCGAAGGTATTGGGAGCCTGAAATTTTACTAGAGTGAATGGTAGACTAGAGTGAATTAATTCCGTTTCAGTCTGTGTAAACAGTTTTACGACTGCTAGATGGATCTATCTTGAGGTTACACACCTTTTGTTTTGCAGATAAATTTTAGCTTTGTTCAGGGCCCTGTCACATTTCACTTTGTATTGGTTTGGCACGGCCTGGTTTTCGGTAGTGGGAGACGAAGAAGATGGCTCCTGTGGGAAGCTGCTGGAAACTTCCGCCATGTCCAGCAGAGCCAATGGCTGATGGCTCTGAAGGTGGACGTGCTGCTGGCCAAACCTGGGCCAATGAGAGAGGCTGGTAACACCTCTTTGATGACATATTTGAGAAGAAAATCAGAACAAAGTCACAGGTTTTTGCTCCTAGTCAGAGAAGAGGAGGAGGTGAGAACATGTGAGGGAAAACAGCATGGAGACACCAAGGTCAGTGGAGAAGGAGGGGGAGGAGATGCTCCAGGTGCCAGAGCTGAGATTCCTCTGCAGGCCGTGGTGAAGGCCATGGAGAAGCAGCTGGGCCCCTGCAGCCCACAGTGATCCACAGGAATGCAGAGATCCACCTGCATGTGGATGCAGGTGCCCATGCCGGAGCGGGTGGATGCCTGGAGGGATCCAGTGGGAGACCCGGATGAGAGAGAGGGTCCTTGCTTCCAGGCTGGAGCAGCCTGTCCTTGGGGGACTGCACCCCCTGGAGAGAGAGACCCACGCTGCAGCAGTTTTGGGAGGACTGTGTGCCCGTGGGGGGAGTTCACGTTGCAGCAGGTGCGGTTTGGCTGCTGCTCGTGAGAGTGGAGCCACGCCGGAGAAGTTCACGGAGGACTGTCTCCCATGGGAGGGACCCCACGCTCTCACAGGGGATGGACTCCTCTCCTCGAGCAGCAGAAGAAAATCCCAGTGATGGACTGACCCAAACACCCCCATACCCTGTCTCCCTCTGCTGTCAGTGGGAAGGAGCAAGGGGCTGGGTGGAAAAGGTGTTTTAAGGGCTTGTTTTCTTTCTCATTATCCTCCTCTGATTCTGTTAGTAACAAATTCACTTTGCAACTTAAGTTGAGCCTGTTTTGCCCTGTAAGTGTTTTCCCAGTCCTTATCTCACTCATGAAGCCTTCATTAATTATTTTTTTCTTTTCCCTCCTCTGCCCAGCTGTGGCAGGGGAGGATGAGTGAGCAACTCTTGTGAGTGCCTGGCATTGGGTCGGTGTCAAACCATGACTGACTTTTAATTTGACTTCGGAAATCTCCAAGTGAAAAACAGCAGTGAATTTGCTGATTAATAAAGTACCTTTATTTCTTTGGAGATGGAGGGAATTTTACGGAAAATGAGTCTGAGATGACTGAGCAAAAATATTAATTGCATCAATTGCACCCTTTCTCCGGATATGTTGTTACTAATGTGTTTGTTTAGCAGGTAATGTAGCAAGAATTTTTAATACTGATACCTAGAGATGATTCCTGCTCCATAATATGTCAGATATTTTGCTAGACTTTCATACAAGTGGCTTCAATAATAGGACAAGAATTTTCAGACAATAGCACAATATATTTAGTCCATCCAGTTTACCTTATCCTGTCAATTCAGAATTATTTTTATGGAAGGCACACCTGGATTTCAATGTAAGCAATTTTTCAGAGCATTCTGAGACAAACAAAAACATTGAAGTACATGAAAAGGGAGAAAAATACTCACCTTGAGAAGTTACTTCTAGAAAGGAAAACATGTCAGGAAGCTTTGTCTCCTTTCAGAGGCTTTGCTATAATTATTTTTTAAGGAAATATCTAGACATTACTGATGCCACTAAATCCCAGAATTGTTTTCTATGAACCTCAAAGGATGAAAAGGACAAATCCCAGCAGAAAAGCAGAATTGCAGCTGAGGCTATTGACATTTTGACACACAGTGCTAGTGAGGGACTTAGTACAGCTGCTGAAATACCTGATGTCTGAAATATCTGCAGATCTAAGTGCTGCAGTGCATTCTGGCTTATTTTGTATGACACCATGTATATGTGTAACAAATTATTCATATAAATGCAGCATTCTATTTGTTTTTACCCTTTTTGTTTTAAAAATGTTTTCCTTACTTGCTGTGCATCATGGGTGATCTAGGCTTATATATTAGGTCACTGTAGCATTTCTGTCAGCAGCCAAAGATGGTTAAATTCAAATTGTTCTGGACTTTGGTCTTTACAAGCTCACTCTTTATCTGTGTCTGCCAGAAATTGCTTTTAATTGTTCTGCTGAGCCATTCTTCCTATCAAGTAAATACCTGAAAGCGTATACTTAAAATAGTCAATAAAAGCAACTGACCTTTTTGCCTGTCTTTAAATGCAATAGTTACCTATTTTTGAAAAGACAGCTTTGATTACTTAACTTTTTGAATTATATTTGCTTTTAAAGGAGACTTAAGTTGTTTATTTCCTCTCACAATCTGTTTTTTATCATGTGAAAAAACAAAGGAAAATGAGTTTCTGGTCTTTACATAGAGGTGATCTCAAGTAAGATTGTCTGTCCAGTTGTAGTTACCCAACTCTAGATGCCATAAATGAATAAATAAATAAGTATGGTGAATAGACATTAACAGATATGCCAAATATCTGTATGGTGTGCCAAATACTGAAGTGCTTAGCTCACTGGATTAGGACTTGAACATCACACCATTTTGAACTTGAATACTCTAGTCACTGACAAAAAGTTAGTGTCCTGTAATTTAAAAAGGAAACAGCTTTACAGTGGGGAGACTTCCTCATTGAGATAAATTGAATTTTCCAGATACATTTTTTGATTCATACTTACTTTTAGTTAAAAAAAAAAAAAAAAAAAAATTATTGGGGGAAAAAACTTATAAGGCAAAAAAACACCTAAACCATCCCAATTCCCTTGTGACACCCTAGGTACTAGTGAGTGACTACTGCATCCTTTTTAGTATTTTGCTATTGGATAGTCAATCATCCAGCAACTTGATACAAATCTCTAGGATCACTCAGATGTCTTAATATTACAGAAATCCAGAAATTAACATAAGTTGAACCTTAGTTAATGTCCAGATAAATAACTTGACCAGATCAGAAAATAGAGTGAATATGATAGCTTAATTCCAGTGACCTGATATCATACACCCAAGTCTAAGTCCTTATCAGCTTCAAAAACTGTTCAGATACTTCAGATCTAACCATGGAATAGGGGGCAGGGCATCCTATTGGAGAGAAGAAACTAGAGTGCTTTTTCTTTGTATATTCTCTGTGACTCTACTGACCCACCAAGGGAACAGGGGGATTGACAAGCATGGAGCCCTTAGACCCTGATTCGGCTTCTTTCTCAAATTAAATTTCTAAAGAAATTTGAACAGCCCTTACACTGGAATGACAGGAAGGAAAGGTTAAGCTGGCCTCTGTCCCCTTGCTGAGTACCTTCTCTCTGGGCCTTTTCTGGTGCAGTGCTAAATATCTGCTCACAGCTTGCCTCTGAGAAAGTGTCTTGTTCCATTAAAGGCACTTTTGCAGAGCAGTATCTGATGGAAGAATACTTGAGGTGCAACATAAAAGCTACAAATGGCTATTTCAGAAGTTTGGAACTAACTCTTAAACCTTACTCAGTTCCACCAGTAGGTAGGAAATAATTTAAGTTTGCAAGGTGGCTTTTTCTTCAGATTTGGGAAAGGTGTATCAACATACCATTTTTCCTATTTGTCAGCTCTTTAAAATTTCATTTAGAAGCATAATTAGAACAGAAAATGGTTATATTTTCCTTACAATTACCTATGATGAGGTAAAAAAAATTTGTGAGTGAGCTAGTTATAGACTGCAGATTTCTACGTGAGTTGCTTTAAAACTTTCCAAATCTGGTATACATTGATGCATAGATTGTAAATTATTGAATTAGATTTGGAATAAATAAATATTGAACTCCATATCTTTGTAAGTCTATAAAAGTTCCCAAATTAAGAACTTAAATTGCTAAATGTGTAGAAAATATTTGGTAGAAATAATGGTGTGGAAAAGCAAAAATGTAAATTTCATTAATGTTATTTAGCTCCTTAATCAAGTTTCAATTAAGCTGTAACGCTTACATAACTTGAACTAACCAAAATTTAGGCATCCTGAAGTTATTACGGTACCTTACCAAAAGAAGCAATTTATCTTAAAATATAAAGTATTTTTAAGATATATATATTTGCTATTCTGTTTCATTTAAATGATTTGGTTTATAGTATTATTACCCCACAGAACAGCTGCAAAGATGTGTGCTGCACTGAAGATTACAATGGCTAGCCAGATGAACGAGATTTGCCATTGGACGAAACAGCCATAAAATTACATCTCTAGATTCTGAAAGCTATAAAGCAGTGTCCATGTGAGTACCCACTAACCTGCATGCTATCTACACACATTTCAGTTCTTCAACACTGTACAGATGTCACACAATCACAGAATCAAAGAATCATTTAAGATGGAAAAGACCTCCAAGACCATTGATTCCAACCTTTGACCGAACACCGCCATAACAACCGGACCATAGCATAAGGTGTCACATCCTGTCATTTCTTGAACACCTACAGGAATGGTGATTCCATCACCTCCCTGGACACTCTATTCCAATATTTAAGAGTTCTTTCCAAGAAGAATTCCCCCTGATGTCCAATATGAACCTCTCCTGGTGCAGTTTGACACCGTTTCCTCTTGTCCTGTTGCTTGTTGCCTCGGAGAAGAGACTGACCCCCACCTTCCTACAACCCCTTTTCAGGTACTTGTAGAGGGTGATAATGTCACCCTGAGATTCCTTTTCTCCAGGATAAACAAGCCCAGCTCCCTCAGTTGCTCCTCATAGGACTTATTCTCCAGACCCTTCACCAGATCCACTGCCCTTCTCCGGACACTCCAGCACCTCAATGTCTTTCTGTAAGGAGGGGCCCAAAACTGAACACAGGACTCAAGTTCTGGCCTCCCTTGTGCTGAGTACAGGGAAACAATGACTTCCCTGGTCCAGCTGACCACAGTATTTCTGATACAGGTCAGGATGCCATTGGTCTTCTTGGCCATCTGGGCACACACTGGATCATGTTTATCTGGCTGTTAACCAGCACCTCTAGGTGCTTTTCTGCTAAGCCACTTTCCAGACACTCTTCCCCCAGCCTGTAGGGCTCCAAGGGTTTGTTGTGATCAATGTGTAGGACTCAACTTTTGGCCTTATTGAATCTCATGCAGTTGGCCTTGGCCCATTGATCCAGCCTGTCCAGGTCCCTCTGCAGAGCCTTCCTACCCTCCAGTAGGTCAACACTTCCAGCCAACTTAATGTCATCTGCAAACCTCCTGAGGATGCAATTGATCCCCTCTTCTAGATCATCAATAAAGATATTAAACAGGACTGGGCTCATTACTGAGGCCTGGGAAACACCACTAGTGACTGGTCGCCAACTGGATGTGTCACCATTCACCATTAGTCTCTAGGTCCTGCCCATCCAGCTGCTTTTAATACAACGAAGAATGCACCTGTCTAAGCCATGGACTGCCAGCTTTTCTCGGAAAATGGAATATCAGTGGCGTTGTTTCGAAAAATGATTTATAAAGCAATTTTAACCAGCAAACTGCTGCAATTTTGTATGAACTTGTAATTTATAATTTGTCCCTTTTGTGAGTTTTGTGGGTGTGATAAGTTTCTCTAAGTAAATGCAGTGTGGTAGCTGTTGAAATGCTGCATTTTAGCACTTCAGTTAATATTTGTTTGTAACAAGATACCCTAATCTTGAATCTTAAGGGATATCATTAGGGGATATCATTACTTGAAGGCTACAGAGAAGGAAAACTAAAAGCTTTAAAATCATATGTATAAATAGAGAATATTAATGGTTTAAGGTCTAATTCTCAGTGCTTAAGAATAGAAGACATTAAAGTCATTTGGGGACTTTAATCATATTGACTTTTTCACTGATGTTATAGCAAAGACTGCACTGATAACAGGCTAATACTGACCAGATTTTTGTTATTAAAAAATTTAATTTTCCCTGTAAAGATTAAATATAATATTTAATATTTTACATTTATTTCACTTCTAAAGCAGATATGAATAAAAAAAATTATGTGAAAAATTTAGTTTACCTCAGTGAGGAAGACTCACCATTGTAAAGCTGTCTCCTTTATACATGATAGGACACTAACTTTTTGTCAGTGACTAAGATATGCCTGCTGAACATATCTCAGAGATTTTTGGAGAACCTTTATAGTCATGTAAAGATTTGGCCACATCTCACTGCTAACACAAGAGTGTGTGCTAGCTTTCAGAATGACCACCAAAAATCAGGATGATAAACTATGAAACATTTCTCAGGTACTTAACTTGGAAGTAAATAACTGCTGCTGCTGCAAACTCTTGCTGATATACAAGTCCAGATAAATTTGGCAAACTCTTAGAAAAATAAAAATAGAGTCTTAAAATAGAAAATATATGACAAGTTATCCTTTTAGTGTCCTTTCCAGTATCACCTACAGTAATGTAAAGGCAAAGTGTGGGCAGTTTAGGAAGGTTTCCTCTTACTCTTATTTTATTTTTTGATTCTTCTATAAAATGTCTTATCATGAAGTCGACAAACACTACTACTTGTTAGGCTCAAAATTTCCTTTAAATCTGGAGATTGGCACATTCATGCTACATAAATAATTGTGTAGTTTTGACAAGTAGTTTAAAATGCATGTCAATCAAAGAACGAGACTGTTTTTTTCTCAGCTACTTCCACTGTGGACATATGGCATGGGAAAAAAAAAAATGGGGTACTTGTCATGAGGCTGCACCTACTAGTGTTGTCTCCTAAGTAACAGAGCCATAGAACACAGCTTTCAAAATACTGTGAACTTTCCTTGTTTCCTTTTTTGGACTTGATGATCAGGCAGCTGTCACGCTGTATATTTTACTCAGATTAATTTATACCTAAAATTTGGGTAATAATGTACTAAAGAGAAGGCGCTGACTTCATTAAAAAGAAAGAAGCTTTGCCTGTAACTTCAGTAATCTACCTCGAAATTTTACATTTAATGTTTTGTGAATACCAATTGTGCATCAGAACACAATCGTGCTGCATCTCTACTGAAAGCACAGTAATAAAAGACTTTCCTAAAAAGCTTATAATCTAAAGCTGTCCATTATACAAGGGACTTTCCAAAAAAAGTCAGTTTTAACCATCATGAAACCTCTCATACATTTAACTGAGTTTGCAATTATCTCTATAGAATTTAACAATAAGAACACCAAAATATGAGATAATGCAGCACTAGTATGTATTGGAGACTAAACCCATTTTGTCAGAAATAAATTTTAATTGATTTAAGAGGTCATTCCCATTTCTAGGACAACTCAGACTTCTTGTTATGACTGAAAGCAACACAGGATTTTCAGAAGGGCAGATGATAGCACTTAACCCTTTGGAAGGAGTCAATACCTTTTCTTTCCTTGAGAGAAGAAGAACAAAAAAAAAATGACCAATATGAGTCCTAAGGAATTTATTTCTTTGGCTTCCAAACTGTTGTCAGGACCGAGGATATAAAGAGGTAGTCAAAGTTTTGTGGCTATTGTGAGATACATACAATCCTATAGTTTCAAGGCCCTTAACTCGTAAGCGCGACTTGATCTAGTTATAACACTGTTTTTGTTTGTATTGGAAAGTCAGGAGGACAATGGGCTACCTAGCTCAGGGATAAATGAAAAGAAAGCTATTTTTCTCTGTTTTTTTTTTTAATTTTGGTGCCAAATGCAGCTAAACCAGAACAGATACTTTACCTAATTAGATATATTTAAAGAAATTATTTTCTTTATTATAGGCTTTAGAGCTAAGCACATAATTAGTGTATGCTGTAACTAAGCTCCAGTGAATTATAGATCTGTTTGCCTATAGCTAAGAGAACGAAGAGTATTAATTTATAAATTTTATCTGCTTATTTTTATGCTTTTGTCTACAGTCAAGTCAGGGTATATTTGCATTTGTAGGTATTTGTGTAAAGAGTCTGAGAAAATGAAGAACTTCTTTGTTGATTATTTAATTTAATTGGATTGTAATCAGAGTTGTCTATCTGAAGGGCCAGAATCTCAGTTGACCAAACTGAACATATAATAAATGGATGTCCTTTGACACCAGATAATATTCTAGGTGCTAGGAAATTCTTAGGTTAGCTAAATTCTGTCATATGTTTCATGGGTTATGAGCAACTGCAAAATTATTTTCTGATACTGCATTACTGACTGCAGGAGAGGCACAAAAAAAGGACTGTATTGTGTCCTTGAAGTGTTAGAAGTCCTAGATAACATTAAAAAAAAAAAAAGAAGAAAATATAAGTGAGATTTAAAGTACAACGCCTACTTCATATTTAATATAGAAATATTCCTGGAAGCACAAGTCTGATACAAGGTCTTCCAAAGCAGTCTACACATCAGACTATAACATCAAATTTACCCTGCACTTCCTCTCTAGTCCAGTATATCCTGCGTTCTTATCTGCCTGGAGACTTCAAAAGAGACATGCAGATTTCTTACACTTCAGGAGACTATTGTCTGAGTGGGACATGAGGATTGAAGGCGGAATGCATATGAGAGCTTTTAGGAAAAGGATGAGACTAAATCTGTGAGTCTGACCTGCTCAGTGGGTGTACTAAGTAGTGTGCCATGCTGCGTGAGAAATTAGGGAAAGACTTCTCTTTGTCTGTGGTCTAAAATTGACCTACTTTAGATTTGTGTGTGAAGAGCATGGTCCTGCCATGTTCTATGGCCTCTGGAAATGTTTAATGGATTGAGCTTTTGGAGTGATTCAGACTTCTCTCCTCCAAGTTTCTCAACCTACCCTGAGCTCAGACATGATCTAAGTGCTGAGCTGCTTAAGCCCGCCAAGCATAGGACAGTTCTGGGCACGTGCAGTGACTTAATAGGTACTGAAGAGATTTAACATCAAATGTTACAGGGTTTATAGAGATTAGGTGTCTCCAGCTCAGAAGGTGAGTCAGGACTTTGCAATTACAATTTCCCCTCTGCAGTCTAAGCTTTATTCTAGTACCTAAATCTTGTACTTTAACCTGCCTTGAATTCCCTCTATATCTGAAATAAAAGAAACAAAATCTATCATTATAAATTAGCAGGATTCTTTGTTTCTGGTAGTTAACTGCAGAATCATCTTGCTTTAGAGAATAAACCTTAGAAACACATGAAATGCTCATCAGTGATCAAAACCCCATAAGTCACATTTCTGTACTTAAGACCCTACTGATCTGGGAAACAAATACATGTTCATTGCGTTTAAGTAGAGAAAAGTCTGAGATAAAATCAATGTTCAGGCACCTTTGAATATCTGGGTTCCTGTCCCTAGAAAAAAGCTTGAATAGATGGTGTATTTTTCTCAGCACACAGGTTCCTAAACTGTCCTAGATCAACAACATGTTGATTAAATTAATTGCATTGTATGGGCAATTCGCTCCAAATAACATTCTTTAAACTACATTCATTTGCATCCAGTAACACTTGTTATTTTTGCAGTTAATGGTATAATATTTTAAAACTTACTAGCTCTTCTTTGAATCTTTTTGTCACAGTGTTAGTTACCTTAGGATCATTCAGATAAACTTTTTTTCCATTCATCCACTGGGAAGGGAAAATGAAGAGTTGAGAAATCAAAAGGATCTGAATGTAAATGAAAGAACATTTTCTTTTAAAAATGTATTTATTTTTGTCTCCTTTTTGTAAAAAAAAGATTTTTATCACAGTCCTCAAGCCACAGGCTATTGAAATTTCTAGTGCAAGGATTCACCTGGTGATGAATAATCACATATAACTTTTGCTTGATCTCTTCAATATGAAGCTTTTAAGTCAGGCTGCTGAGATCATTGCCTATTGTGCTGACCAATACTGTAGCACTTCTTCCTTGTACTTCCCTACAAGTCTGCATTCATCTGCTGCCTCTGGTCTTGCCTTATATTCAATTCTAAACTTTTTCAGGCAGTGACTGTGTTATGTGTTTGTAATATATATATATATATATATCTCTGTCTGAACTAAATTCTTAAGTATTACTACGGTGCAAATACCAATCAGTAGTTAAGTAAAATCATGTCTATTTTTTTTAAAAGACTTTTTGCAAGAATAAATATATATATTATATTTCTATTACAGAACTTCAAAATGATAGCTTTGTATTTGAAGGTAAAAATAAGCTATCTTAATATTCAGCTTTGTGAAAGTTCAAAGAAAAGGGGTTTATTTTGCATAAGAAACTCTCAAAATTGAGACATTCAAAACCAGAAATTCTTTAATTACTATGTGATTCTGAAAAGTGAGTACAATTCAGAAAAGCAAAGAACTCAATATTTAGTAATCTCTGTTTCTTATCTAGTAAGGTTTCATAGGACTATTTTTCTTCAGCATATGCCTCATGCCCTTCATTCTGACTCTTCCAGAAGTCATATAGTCACTTACTCAGGTACAGTCTATATGTTAGAGAAATGCTTCTCCTTTTTTCTGGAAAAAGAAGATATAAAGTTAGATCCTAAAAGCACTGCAAATGTATGTAATTGCTAATTGTGGCAGTTCAGATTAGAGTATGCCAAATGTTACTGTCTTTGTAAAAGGAGCTTAATCTTCTAGATAAAGCAAATTATTAATTTATGTGCTACAAAAGGCTGAGAAGGATCCCTTCCCTTCAAATCATCTGCTACTCAGAAATTTCTCATCAGGTTATAAATGTTCCACCAAATACATCTGGAATTTAGTATCCCAAAGGTTAATTACACCTGCAAAAAACCCCAATACCAAAGTATTTACATACTGTCTGCAGAAATTCTAATTCATTTCTTCTATGTACATGACTATATAGCTGCATTAAATGGATTTACAGCCGGCAGAGTCTCTTCTAAGCAACTTGCTTTTGTTAGAATAATTAGCAATATAAATATTCCAGCATTCACTTTATTATTACACTAAAGACTCTACTGGGATATATAAAGACACTAAAGGTAAAGTGGATAAGTCAATTTACTGTAATTTTCTCTTTCACATGTTGCATATTAGCTCTTTAAAAGGCTGTGGGTTTACAATCTGCATGAAGACTTAAACTTGTGATCTGAATGTGAGATGTAAACTCAAACTGAGAATAAAGGGGAGCTGGCTTGTGTTGATGGAAAATATTGCAATATTAAAGAAATTTCCTGCAAAAGTTTTCGCGTAGCCTACCTATCTCATACTTTCTCTTTTATTCTTGTAATGTTCTCTAAGAGAATGGCACTCAGGTATCAGGGTGTGGGTGACCTTTCTATTCTCATAGGTGTTCGTACAACTATACATTTCCTACCTATTGTGACTCTCCAAACCAAACCATTCATTGCCTGAAAACTAACCGCTCCAATCAGGAAGTCACTTTTATCTGTGTGCAGAGATGGCTCCAGGAGATGTCAACCGACACTACATATTATTAATAGATGCCTGTTATTCAAATGAAAAATAACAAAAATTAATTATTTATTTGTATCTATAAGCCAAAGCCATTTTGAATCAGATGCTTATAATTCTACATATAAAGAAGGAGATTTTTTATTTTTGTATTATCTATATACAACAATAATTGAGGTAAAATGGATATTGCTTATACTAAATTAGAAGCAAAGGAAGCTCAAATAACTTGGCATTCACATCCTGTGGCTTTAGCCATTTAAAAGGCAGATAATCTCTTATCTTCTAGGCTCTCCCTGTTGTCAATGATACTTTAGATAGCAAAGAGAACTTTGAATGCATGTTGCTGCTTGGAAATCGCACTTCCTAGTTGGCATTAGCAGGCAAAATTCTTTTGCATTACCTCCAGCCAGTGAGTAAGGAACTCCTCAAAGCTAAGGGGTTTTTTTCTTGCTTATGTTCCACTCATTGTTTTATACAGCACTGGTGTGCATACAGGATCACCACTAAATATATTTGATCACTGAATAGTACATTGCAACCCTTGCAATTCATATAATTGCAAAACATCACTTTAGTAAAATAAGCATAGCAAAAAAGCCTTTTAAAAGTAAGATGAGAAAATAAACAGCATGAACCCTCCTTGTTTATACTGCAGCATTCAGTGCTTATTACTGTTCTGTGTAAAACGCTAAGAAAACAATCATTTCCAGGCTTCATAAAAGCAATGTAAATATCAACAGGTGTATTAGTGCTATTAACATGGCTGTAAAAAGCTTATTTGAGCAAAATGTTCAGGAAGAAACTCTTATTGCTTGGCAATGCTACTGGACCATAATCTTTATACAAAAGCTGAAATCACCAGCTGAAACCATAACTGCATTAAAGCAAGTATGTATACACAGGAGTTCTTAAAAGCTTGGTAAAACAGCCCAAATAGAAGCAAGCATCTTCTGCTCAACAGTTATAATGAAAGTAACAAACCCGTGCTGGGCAAAGTGGATTTCTTCTGATGAAAGCTATCCCATCGAGCTTCTTGGACACACAGATACAGGTGTCTGTGGATTAAAATCCAGTTCAAAAGAAGACATTTCATAACCTGAAACAGAACTGGAAATGGAAGGAGTGAATCAGGTTCATCAGATAGTTGCTACCAGTCTGAATTATTGATTGTCAAACTTATTAGTCCTATTGTAATTGATGATAACTGGTCTGCAGATAAAATTTTTCATTCTCTGTATTTATACAGCTGCAACTGGCTGTAGTTGAGCAACTGAGTCTTGTGTAATTCCACTGGTGATGCATAAGAAATTCAGACAGAACCAACAGATAACAAAGAGAATTGTGAGAAATTTTTTTTTACTTGTTTGTTTTATTTCCTTGATTAAGATCACCTCAGTTATTAGTAGGCTGAAGTGAAGGAAAGAAGGAAAAAAAAGAAAAAAGAAAAAAATTAAAGAAATATTCACTAAACGTGTACAAATTCCAAAACTCCTGGATAAAAAGATGATACTACAGTGCTGAAAAATGGAGAAATATATAACACTAATTATACCAACAAGCATATGGGCCATAACTCATAGACAAAGAAGTAAACAACATGGAGAATACACAAGACACTGAACACAGATCTTTCTTTTCTGAGGGTATAAATAAATGTTCACTTGGTATAAACAATATATAATTTTTTAATATTTTTTAATATTTTGACCAATTTTTTTTAAGACTAAAAGAAATAAAGATAACCATATGTTTAATGTAAATTATGAAGTCTTGAACTTGTTCATTTATATTTGAATAAGTGAAGTATCTGAATAGACTACTTCTGACTCAATCCTCATCCAAAGGTAAAGAACGGTCAAAGTAATAAATGGAACTGAGTGATGAACTACCTTTTATTTTCTGTTTAAATGTATTAGAATAGCATAATGAATTATAACAGTGCTAATAGTGTGCAATTAATCTTTAGAAACACAGCAGTAACTGTAAAATAGAGTGAAAACTGATTAAGAAAGAGACATCTAAAATCAATTTATGCTTAAACTATAATCCATTGACATTGGAAATGGAGACTGAACCTTGAGCCAAAACTTCAGTATTACTGAGCACAAGAAAAAGGAAATCAGTTGCCAAGAAAAAAGTAAAATGAATGAATGATGATGAAAATTCCGAGTTTATACTTTACTTTTGGAAAATAAAAAGGCAACTGAAGGTAATACAGAGTACTTCAAACTGAAATCTGACACACCATATCTGCTACCAAAAAAAAGCCCCATGAAATCCCAACCACAAAACACTCTGAACTTGCAAACTGGAAATACCTCTGTGAATGTTAGAGTTGATTCAATGTGTTTTGTATTTTTCTAATAAATAATAAAACAATTATGTTAGACAACTGTTTAGTTCACAGAGCAGGACAATTAAAGCAAGTCAATGCTCACTTCCAGCCAGAGATTTCTCCACTTCTGCAGTTTCTTAAGGATGTGTTGTCAGCTATAATTAAATCAATAATTAGAGAGCTGCAAATCATGATGGAAAACCTGGAATACTTCATAAGTTAACCCCTAGAAGCATCTCAAAGTTGTTAGTCAGTGGATAGCTTCGAGCATTTTAATCCATGAGACTTGACCATGAATTTTAGAAGAGCAAGTAATTTTGCAATGGTTGAAACAATTGAGTATTTTACAGAAATCATTTTTGAGGTCATCATCTTCCCTGAGTAATGGATTTTAAACTCCAACCTTAGATCTTGAAAATGGATTTTACTTTTCTTTTTTTTCTTCCCCCAAATAACCAATAAACAAAAAGATTTCCTGAGTTATAATCTGTAAACCAATGCATCTAAATTATTAGAACCACTGGAAAAGCCTTTTACCTGGTGAGAGGTAACATTTACAGGTAAATGCAAATGGCACAGAGCATGGAATTATTTTTGTCATCAGCAAACATTGGAACTTGCAGAAGGACAGACTCTTGTCCTCCCTTAGGAGTCGAGTAGAACATCTTGAGGTCAAAGATGCTACAAATGACATGGTTAAGATGTTGCTACATCTTGACTCCCATACACCAAATTCTTCAAAATACCAGGAGATAATTTTGACATACAGTTGCCTACAAGAGTTTTTGAAGCACTTAAATGTGGTTAGAAGCCATTTTCTATCATTAAAGCACCTACACTTCTGATTTCTGGAAGAATTTGGAAAATAAAACCTATGTGAAATGACAGAAGTTAAAAGGACATTTTGGAACCTCAGCCAAACTTCTACTCAAATTTAATTTTTTGAGGAGCTGACACATATCTGCACTGATTTCATCTGACTTCAAGCTGGAATGATATTTTTGTGCAGTCTAATGTGCTTTCTTTACTGATAAATCATTCTTTTTTAAAAATGTCTTGTGCAGAGCACTTGGGTCAGAAAAGAAAAAGAAAAAGGGCACATATAGGCCATTTCTATAAAAAATTGACTTGAAATGTAAGGCTTGGACCTGATCTGAAGCATGGACAGGATTTTGTTATGTTTTTGCCAGATTAAGTTTTTTTATGAGTCTTTTTTCTGAGTCCAGCTCAGATCTACATCCCCTCTGTGTTCAGAAAACAGAAGTTAAACAAGACAGATTTCAGGTACAAAAGATATGTATAGAGGAAAATTAGGGAAACAAACAAGATATTTCCTCTATCTATGCTAATTAAAGACTGATTTTTCTAGTCGGAGACTGCTGAGGTCTCACATTAAGGCAGCCAAAGGAATATAAGTAGTATCAGCTATTTCCCTAACTGTTAAATTCAAGTATTTAAACAAAACAAAGCAAAACAAAAATTAATGAAAATTAGGTTGGAGTAATTACTGAAGCTTTTTAGAGATCTGAACAAAAGCCTCTCCTTAGATAGTTATGCGGAATCTAAATTCTAGTGGCCAGGGGCAATGAAATAACTCTTATAATTTTGGCTTATGATAAGAACAAACCAGTTAAAAACAATTTTGTTTCCTCTGTGGCAGAAAAACAATCTTTGATGAAAAGTGGAAGAAGTATGTGCAATACATATAAGGTAATATATATGCATACATAAAAGTATATTTTTATTTTACATGATGATTTCATAAGAAAACATTGAGCTGGATGGAAAACTGGTTTGAAAAGGAGTATTTCGATATAGTAAAATAATTATTTTGACAGTTCATTATGAAATTGGAGTCAGTTATCTGATGACGACCATAGAGATTTTCCTTGGACCAGTATCATTATCAACAAATTTTGACAGACAGATTTTCAACAGTCAGTATAGAATGTGTTGCATGCAAATCAGAGAATAAAAATTCAGCAATTCAAAAGCACTGTCCAGGTTTCAAAATATTAAATAAAGTAGGAAATGAGAATGATGAGATGTCAAGAAAAAAACCAAGTGACCATGGGAAATTTGAAAACTGTGTCATATAGGGGAAAGACAAGGAAAAGCTTACAGAGGAGTGAAAGGGGTGATGCTAAAACAATCTTTACTTGGTCCAAAGGTCTAGCTAACTTACCATTCCTTTTGCATCTAACACTAGCCAATAAAAACTGCTTAGGAAAGACTATATGACTATATGAAAGGATATAAATGGACTGACCTTTCTCTAGCATATTCCCTGATATTTTTATATTAAAACAGTGTTACAGTGTTTGCAAGACAGTTTCACAAAAGTAATTAATGTAATGTTCTCAGCATCAGCTATGGATTCAACCTTAAAAATTTTTGGCCAAACCTGAAATTACAGATTTGGGGTAAATGCCATAAAGAAACTGTTAGTAGAGTTCAGGGAAGTTTCAAATCACTATCAGGAGACATTTCTGTAACAGTAGGTTAGACAAATGTTTATGACAGATGATGGTTGATCCTGTAATGAGTCAGGAAATGAATCAAGGAGTTGAGATCTCTTTCAGACATATGGTTCCATATCTTCTCAGTTATCTTCCAACCATCTTCCAGGTTTTTTTTTATTTTTTGGCAGAATACATATGATGTGTTTCATGAACAAACCATGTGCAATGTTTGGCTGAGGAAGATGAAGTGAAGAGGTTGCAGTTCTTCTCAGGAGGTATATGATTCAGCAGCACAAAACCAGACTAGACTGAAAATTAAAAGGTCTTTTCAGAAAACTAGATGAACTTCAATATTTGTTCTGGAGATGCCACTTGAATTTGGAAAAAAAGTGAATGAAGCTCTAAGAGGAATTAAATGAGAATTCATACTTCACTTGGGAACACATCAAAATAGTATCTCAGCACAAGTTTTGAAGAGAAATGTTTTTTCATACAATAAATGAGAAATTTCTTCTCCCCATTATTCAGCACATCCCCATGTATTTTATTATCTTCTTTCACCTACTGTGTTAGCAAAATCTTTTTTTTTCCTATGCTGGTCTTCCACACTCTCAGATGTAGGACCAGGCATGGAACGTTTCTCCTGCACCATATGCCTTCTTTCTGATAACTGAATCTTTATCTATTAAATTAGAAATCATTTGTGTACAGGAAGTCAGCTAAACAAAGTTGTATTCATCATATTACAGTTATATCATAGATATTACCTAAGGCACAACTAAAAACATGCAATATAGAAGCTGAAATTATTAAAGGTTTATACAGAACTTTTCTTGAGCAATTTGCACCCAGCCAGACACCAGACTTACAGACTTCTTGATCTTGTATCAAATTATGCAAGGGGCCTGAGAACACTCAAAGAGTTAGCTGATGTCAATGCAAGGCCTTTCTCAGTGATTTTTGAATGGGAGTCTGGAAATCATTTGGAATGTCCTGGAAATCTAGAAATAGTCCCAGATGACTGAAAGCGGGCTAGTGTTGCCTAAATTTTGAAGATCAACAACCCTTGAAAGTACAGGCTTGTCAGTCTCACTGCAGCACACAGCTGGATAAACACATCATGTGATGGGTGAGCAACTCATGGGTTGGGCACAAAGGGTTACAGTGAATGGGGTGACATCAGACTGATGACCTGTCACTGGTGGGGTTCCACAGGGCTCCATCTTGTGCTCTGTACTCTTCGACATCTTCAGAAATGACTTGGACAAAGGACTTGTAGGATTACTAAGTAAATTTGTTTATGAAACTAAATTGTGAGGAGCTATTGACTCCTTCAAAGGCAGAGAGAACCTGCAGAAAGACTTCAACAAATTAGAGAGGTGGGTAATGACCAACCATATGAAATTCAACAAGAGAAAGTGCTGCATTCTGCACCTGGGATGAGGCAATCTTGGATGTATGTAGATACTGGAGAATGAGATGCTGGAAGGCAGAGCTGTGGAAAGGGACTTAGGGATACTGTTTGATGGAAGGTTGAACATGAGTCAGCAGTGCCCTGGCAGCCAGGAGGGCCATCCATGTCCTGGGGGGCATCAGGAACATCACTGCCAGCTGGGCAAGGGAGGGGGTTGTCCCGCCCTGCTCTGCACAGTGGTGACCTCACTTTGAGTGCTGGGGGCAGCTCTGAGTGCCACAATATAAAACAGACATGAAGCCATTAGACCGTGTCCAAAGGAGGGCCATGAGGATGGTGAAGGGCCTTGAGGGGAAGCCGTATGAGGAGCAGACGAGATCACTTGGTCTGTTCAGCCTGGAGGATACTGAGACCTCATTGNCTTCCTCATGAGGGGAAGAGAAGGGGCAGGCACTGATCTCTTTTCTCTGTGGTGACCAGTGACAGGACTTGAGGGAATGGCCTGAAGTCGTGTCAGGGGAAGTTTAGGTTCGATATTAGGAAGAAGTTCTTCACCCAGAGGGTAGTTGGACACTGGAACAGGCTCCCCAGTGAAGTGGTCATAGCACCAAGCCTGACAGATAAAGCTCTCAGGTGCATGGTGTGATTCTTGCAGGTGTCCTGCGCAGGGCCAGGAGTTGGACTTCAATGATCCCTGTAGGTCTCTTTGAATTCAGCAGATTCTATGAACAAAACTTTTTAAAAAAAAAAAAAAAGGAATCGAACATTTTATTTAGAGGAGATTATCTGTCCTTTGCAACTCCATAAAAAAAAAGTTGAGGAGTTGTAGCTTTCTTTCTCTCTCATTACATCTATAAAAAGTTTTTCTCTCTCCCATAATTATGGAAAATCTGATGCCAGAAAAAATGAACTAAACCCCACTTTGACATTTATACATTGATGCTAATCAAGGCTAATCAGGGTTGTCCCTGTAGCACATAGCAACATAATAGTTTTTTCTAAACAGAAGTACACCCTACAGGTCTTAATTCATGCTTTTAGAGGCACTGACATGTTGAGGTTCAAGTAGTTATGCTTTTCTGAGTTTGATTTCCACAAACTGAAATTTTATAACTACGTAAACCCCATGTTTACCTTAATTGATCTTCACAGAATCAGAGAATCACAGAATATTCTGAGTTGGAAAGGACAGACAAGGATCACTGAGTCTAATTCTCATCTTTGCCATTTTTCCCTTGTTTTCCCCACGAGGATAAGAATTTTGTTTGATCTTATCATTCAAGAAGAATTTTCACTGGTGCAAACTACTTCTTGACATATTTCCTTTTTCTTCCATGTCTGCTATCTACTCTTTGAGTTTACCAGTCCTTAGCCAGCTGACAAGTAATACAGGATTAACCCTCTGCCAGACATGTTACATAAGTAACTTTTTGCATATGATGAATGTTTCTTCAAAAAAGCAATATCTGTCACAGTCTCAACTCACAGTGACACACACTGGAAGCTCCACCTGAGCGTGAGGTAGAACTTCTTTACTGTGCAGGTCACCATGCACTGGGAGAGATTGCCCAGAGAGATTGTGGAGTCTCCCTCACTGGAGATATTGAAGATGAATCTGGGTGCAATCCTGTGCCATGCACTCTAGGATGACCTTGCTTGAGCAGGAAGGTTGGACCAGATGACCTGCAGTGGTCCTTTCCAACCTTACACTTCTGGGATTCTATGACATATATTAATACAGGAGCATGCTTGCTTTTCTGAAGCATGGCTTTGGACTTATTTTTGCTATTGTTTCTATAGAGCCAGATTCAAATGTAAAGTATGAGGAAAGAGCTTCATGGTACTTCATGGAAAGTATGGCTACAGATGTTCCATGCCTACTACAAGCATTACCTACTCAAATTCACTATGATATATCATTATCCTATGTGTTTGATACTGATGCAGAGCAGTAGAAAAATTGAAGCGCTTTTAAAAACGTGTAAGTTTGATTTTACAGAGTGGTTTCATTTCACAAAATGCTTTGAAGAACTGACAACTATTTTTTTACTCTTTTGAATAACAAGTTCACATATTTACATTGGTTATCTACAGTAGTTTTGAACATTGCTTAAATTTATTCTATAAATATTTTTTCACTGAGATGACTGCAATATAAGTGTAAGTGAAACAGCCTCAGTTGGTTTCAGAGAAATCTGGAAAGGCTCACACTACGCTCTGTATTGAGAGCTCAGACATCACTTTCCATGGAAGTTATGACAAGGTGGTGGAAAATTTTAGTTATATTTTGGCTGCTGCACCAAAGGAAAAGATTACCATTGCCAAAATCAATTCCCTCAGCAATTCTTTACCTCCATTATCTGCACTATTCTGCCTGTTATCTGTTTTCTCTCCCCATTGTTCTGGTTGGCAAGGGAAGTACAGGTCACTCTGCAGTGGCACCTGAACACAGCTGCACAGGCTGCTCCTTGTACTGACGAGCTAATTACACAATAGTGAGAAATCTAAATGCACATTTCCTGGTGAGCTGAAACATATCACTTTCAACAGAAGGGTAACTAATGCAAAGAGGTAATAGAATCCTTCACATTCATATCTCTTTGTAAAAGGAACTGTTGCATAAGTAGTGTCTATGGCAAAATTTGCTGAGGTCCAATTATTAAGCAAGCTGACACAATGGGAGGAAAAATGTTTTAGTGGATACAAAAAGTGTTCAGATCAAATGAAATACAAGCCCCATCAATAATGGCTTGAAAGAGACTGTTTTACTGCCTGCACGAAATGTGTCTGTTTTTTGAAGACTGCTTAGGTAAAGGTGAATTGCACTGCTTTTGCATTTAATGATATATTTTTCTGTGCACGACTTGGCATAGATTATAACAGTGGACTGAAAACATAGTCATAGTGATCTGAGGAGTATTTGTTATAATTTTCTAACTAGATAATTTGAATTTGTTTCCCAAGCAGTCAGTTTCTATGGAATAAGAGAAGCAGAAAATTATTTCTCCAAATTGGAATTGATGAAATGTCTTTTTCTAAGCCACACACGTGAGTCATTACTGATTAAATTATGTATTAAAATAATAAGGGTGAATTATTTTCCCACTCCTTTTGGTTTTTTTCATGGGTTCAGTTATGTTTTATAGACAGACTGAGTGATATGCCTCACTCCTGAGTATTTATAATCATTCTGCTTAATTGAGCTGTCAACTGTTTGAAGAAATACACCAAAAAAAATCTTCTAAAAACATCAAAAGCTTGGGATTTTAACTGAAAGATCCCATTTCAGAAAAAAAAAAAAGAAAGGAGAATTATATTAAGAGTTTAGTAAGGTAATTTTTGCAATTTAGAAAAATCAGGTAGGTTGAAATAGAAGTATGTAGGTTCTTTTGCAGCTAATCAGTTACAGTGGGTTTTGTTGACAATCTCCAAATCAATTCTGACTTCATTTTCACTTTCCCATAAGGTAAAAATACAGATTTGACTGAGGCTCATTATGTTTCTTCCAAGCTGTATGTATATTACAGCTGCAAAACTATTTGTTTATCTGTAACGTCTTCATTCATATTTAGAACTTGTCTCCCAAGGGGGCTTCCTTGGGACTTTGATTTGTCCAGATATTTCTTGTTGAAATTTTTTAGTATTTCTTGCCAGCTTGGGTTTGCCATGTAAGCAAGACACAGCAATTACAGATGCTAAGAGAAAGCACATTTCCTTCAAAGTCCAGAGCAGATTATTACAGGAAACCCTTGATATTTTCCAGGCATACACATTTCAGAGGTAATATAAAGAAAATAGTATCAAGAAAAGCTATTTTGCACTTAACTACTCCAGTAACGCAAGTGGGCAATTGGCCTGAAGATCCAGGTCCATCAATAAATGAATGGTATCCATCTATATCAGAATCAAAACTGATGTGCTTATCTTGGTCATTGCTCCTGCTTATGGATGCTAGAGAGAGGGCAGACAGGAAAGTGACATATGTAGGTTTTAAGCCTCAGAATGAGAATGCTCTCATGAAACCGTATGCAGTATGCTCTCAGAGCTTATGCAAAAAAAACCATTTAATCTCACTTCTCTTTTTCTTTCTCACATTATCTTTACAGAAAAAAATTGTTATGGTAAAAAATCAAAGCCTTTGAGATTTATTTTTGGTTTTATTTACTTAGCATGACTCTTGTCCCTTCCCTTCTGTCTACTGAAGATTTGAAAAAAGTAAAACGAAGCTTAAAAATTATAAATTTGTGAGCAATACATTCCTTTTCCTTTTTTTACAGTTACTTTATGTTTGTCACACACAGCCTTGCTTCACATATTCCTTTGTCTTCAGGAGAAAATAGCTACTTTCCTATAAAATGCCTGGTTAGCATGAGCATTTCAGCTCTTGAAGTATTGTTTTACACACTTCTCCATAGAGTAAAAAGTTTTTCAGCCACCATGGATCAAAATCTATTTCTTAGGAAATGCTTCACGCTACAGACGTGGCTAGGAATTCTCTTCCAGGTTAAGTCACCTAAAATTAGGTGTCTTCAATGTGAGCTGATGTCTAATCTACCTTAAAGCTAATAGAACTCTAGGGCTTGGTGCAGTTACCTAGGCATGGGCATTCGATATTGTCTGAAGTGCACTAGAGACTGGAGTTCCACCTGCCACCTGAAGAACATCCCTCTTTATGTCTTGGGACTTGCCAGTGCTGGCCTCCTCAAGGGAACCAACATCCTAGGGCATCCGAGATGGCACTAGAGCTGGAAACCTGGGTTCAGGCTATACAGTCCACATCCTAAACAATACAGCCAGTACAGTACTGAAAGAATTTAGGTAACTAACGCCTGCAGAGCCACTTTGTGGTGGATTAATTTGTTCTGTAATTTTTGTTCAGTAGATCTCCATTAATGGAAGCTTAGGCATATGAATATACATGCAAACATCTACATTAATATGTCTTCATTTCAAATCGATTCTCATCCTGATTATTTGTCAAATACCAACTTTGAGAGACCTTACTGTGCCTCCCATTTTTCTTTTGAAAGTTTAAATAGAAACTTCTAGAAATCAATATGTGATTTCAGGATGGGGTAGAAATACAAAACCCATTTGCATGTCAGGAGGCAATTTGAGTAGGTGTGACACATTGCCTCAGAAAGATACATCTCACTTATCTTCAGTTTAACCAATTCTTCTTAGGAGCTGAGGTACACTGTGAAAATGTATCTCTCTACAAGCAGCTAAAAAGTATCCTTTTGCTCACAAAGAAAACATTAGCTTGCAATTCCTCAGCTGTTTTTATCTTGTAATGAGAAGAGAGCAATCAGGTCATTCTACGGGACATAAAACAGTTAGGAATAGTGAGCTGGAAGGATCCATTCCTGAAATTCTTCCAATCTGATTACGTAGACAAAAATTTAAAAATTTTAAAAGGTTTCTAAAATAATATAAAACTGCAACAGGATTTTTGAATTTCAAAATTTAACGTATTGAAATTAAACTTCCTACAGGTGAATAAAAACATTTAAAAATTTAGATTTAAGGTCTCCCTCATTTAAAAGAATTTTTACATCTTCAGATTCTTACCAGTTGTGGCTAAGTGAAGAAAAAAAACGAGGAAAATTAATAGAAATTAATATTAGTATTTTAATCATAAGAAAAATTATCAGCGTAATCTTTAAATTTGCAGAATACTTAAAAGTGCACAAGGGCTCATTGATCAGCACTGACGCTTGATTAGGTGAACATTTGAACCAGCAAAGCATCCAGGCAGACTGTGAAACATTTAGACTTCGTGTAGTGGTGTTCTATCTCAAGTCATGTCTCAGATTCTTACAGTGATGTGCAATACTGAGAGAAATCTTTTACTGTATTGCAGAGATGATTTTCACAAGGCTGAAACTGGAGATAAAATAGATTTAAGGGGCATCCTGAACAGACACTAATTGATCATTGAGTTAATTGGAAGTGTTGAAGCTATTTTAAATGATAGAAAAACTAATCAAGATTTATTAATCATAGGTAACAAATCCATTTGAGAGGGCTCTGGAGAAGTAGGATAATCTGATTTGATAATTTATTGGGGAGGAAGACTATTGCTCATGAAAAGTATCCTCTCAAAAGTCTCATTTGTGCTCCCCATTGTAATTATTGCAGGTTTGTAGAAGTTCTGTGGTGTGTCAAACTCCACTGCTTAGTCTGGACAACGTAATTCTCAAATAAAATTTCAATGAACAATCTTGATCTGTCAATAGAGAACAGGAATGTTAGACTATTCATATTTATAAAACTTCTCTTATCCTCTCATTATTGCTAATGATGTGTAACATTCTAAATATTCACACATACAGGATTAGTGAAAAGACAATTACAAAAGCTGTTCCAGGAATACTCTCAAAAGACTGCTAATTCTAGGCCTTTTTCCAAAGGCATCTCTGACATAGGTGACTCTAACCTATTAGCTCCTGTTCCTTTCATCTGAAGAGAAGTGGCTATTTTTTTATGATAGCACACTTTGGTGATCTTTATATATTAAAAAGAGTTTTAAAAGGAAGCCACTCAACATTGTTCTATTGCCTATCTCTACTATTACTTATTTTTAAAATACGGTTTATCTGTTCAGTTGCATTAGATGACTTGCTTCTCCAAATTCTTTAGACTTCAAGCAGCTTTTTTCCATTTGCTTTTGCAAGAAGCTTATAAGTTTCAGTTAGGCTTCAGGGCTCCCTTTAAAACCACAGGTATTTGGATAATCCTATAGCCAATAGATCAGGAGACACAGACAAACATGAACAAGTGGATTGAAGGATCAGCTAGGTGGTTCTTAAGTTAGTGAAAAGTTCCTCATTGGAGCTAGATAGTTCTAGATAATAGCGATTTATATCTTCAATATTTCAACATTCAAAATAAGTATTTCAAATCAGGTTCAAAGATAATTATGAGACAGAATTTACAAAAGGGGAAAATTATGAAGTCTTTTTCTGGTGTTTTATTCTGGCTGTCATGATCTTCCACACCAATTCAGTGCTTTCCATATTGTTAAATCTATTTTGAATATCTGATTACTTGAACTACTAGTTATCAACCATATTAAGAAATTAATCTTGTTACTACCATGGTGCAGTGACTGATTTTCAGACAGAGAAGGCAGTCTTTTCAGGGAGATTCTCAGGATCATTAGACAGACAATCTGCACGCTTTCTAAATGGTATTACTATTATTATTATTACTTTTACTACTACTATTACTACTATGATTTTAGTAACCTCTCTAATGACATACTACACTACTGAGCCTGAGGTGTGTTCATACAGGATGAGATTGGTCTCAGTGTATACACTATTGCCTAACTTTATCCACTTTTCCATGAGTTATTTCTTGATGCTTTAAAATTTTTTGTTCTTTCCTGCCTTATCAGATTGCCTTGCAAACTGTGAACATGACTGCAAGGCTCTTACATAAACGTTCTTGGCAGCTCCTAACAAAATCCCTTTGTGCGAATGTTTATCTTCTTGGAGATGGTATGCACAAGCCATGAGTTATAGAATTACTTTTATTTTTTCCATAGCCCTGTGGTTTTTGTTGCTTTTTATTTTTTTTTCTTCTGCTATTTATAGTTTTCTTAGAGAACTGCAGAAGTTCTTTATGTAGTCAAGTTATATTATGAAAAAATAGGGAGTTACAGCCAGAAAGTTGGACTTAGGAAGTATGAAAAGGTGATAGAGTCTAGATTATATCACACTGAAGTTACTTAGCCTTAGCATTGATTTACAGAAGCTGTGGGCTGAACTTAAATTGGGGAGGTAATGAATGTGCAGCAGCACACACACACAGACACACAGGCAGACTCAGATGCAGACACACACACACACACACCGTGTTTATGTCATTTATTCAATTAAAATATATTCAGTAGCTAGAAAATTTGAAAGCAAGACTTGGAATACGACGAGTTGAAGAGAAAGGACCAAAAAACACATTCAATGGGATATGCGGAGGGCAAAGTGAAACTAGCAGATTAATTCATCAAGAAAAAGACAGAAAGAGCTGCCAAAACACAAGTGAAAACAAGACTTGAGGAATCAGTCAGGGATGAAAGATGCGGGGAGGGTCATAAGTCTTTGATTAGAATTGTTAATAAGTGATTTCTTCTGTGTTATGAAACATTATAATCCGTCTAAATTTAACTTAATCTGGTATTTTTCTCTCAAATAGAACAGTTGAAAAATATAGCCACAAAAAGCAGGATGGATAAATTTGAGGAGTGCCTTCCTGCAACAAGACTATGTATCTCATATTGGGGCATATCTTCAATTTACACTTATACAAATTAGAAAATATTCTTTCAAGTTCTGAGAAGACACTCTCTGACCTCTATTATTCTGAAGCTGTCTTAATAAATATTATGGTATCATCTAGATTTTAAGATGATTCTAATACATCGTACATCTTTTTTCAGTATTAAAAACATGCAATTGAATATCATAGTGGAGATGGACACATAAATCAAATAATAATGAGAGATGAAAGCCAAAGTAATACTATCTCTTACTCATAACTTCTCTCATTGTAAGTAAAGTTATGAGTAATAGTTTACACAAATTAAATTCCTGTACATTTTAATAAGATAAATTTATGGCTCCAAAATTATAGCTTCTCTTTCCAGCATTTAATTTGTGGAAATCTCTTTTGTCATTATATATGCACATACAATGTACATCGGGCGTTCTTGAATAACAGCATTTGTATCTTGGAGAATAAATGTTTAATAATCATGTTTAAAAGTGAGTTGCAGAACGTAATAAAAAAAGAAATGTGCAAAAAAACCAGTTGATTGTTGTAATAACTAAGGTAGCCCACTGATATCTGATTGTGAGCCTGCATAATTGTCTTTGTACAATCTGATTCTAGATGTAGCTAAACCAAGATTTACTAGATTAATTTTTTTAGTCATCAAAAAATGATTGGATTAACTTTGAGGTTTTAACAAAGAACTTTTAAAAAGTTTTTACAAAAAGAATTTCTGAAAGTCTAATTTTGAACAGTCTGAACTTCATTAAACATTTTTTTTAATATGTCAGTACAGAAAAGACAGTGTTATATTTTAAGTCAAGTTAGCCAAGTTAAGCAAGTACTTAGACCTTAAGCATGTGAGTAGTCCTGACAGATAATAATTAATTCACTACTAAATTAGCTTTGATATACCCCAGCTATCTGTGGTGAATTATAAATACTTTACATTGGAAAAGGAAAAAGGGAGAGGCACTGCTGGACATAGATTTCAGATTATGATTTTGCCAGTTTGTACACTTCAGAGAGGGACATCGAAGCTACAACAAGGGTGGTAATCACAAGATGAGTGGTTGAAAAATTATTGCAGGTGGCTCAAGAACACAACAGTGAGGCAACAAGCACCTGAATAAGAGGAACAGTGTCACATCCATACTATCACAAGTTCAAGTGTTTTATGATTCATTTTCTAAACTGGCATAAATACTTGAGGCATAAAAATGAGAAAATAAAATAGTCTGAGACAAGCCATAGGTAAATTTTCTGTTTAACTTGATTTAAAAATTAAAAGAGAAGGCATTTCCTTAATTCTCAAATTAAACTTTCACATTTTCCCATCTCAGTATGTTGAATAAATAACTTAAGTTCAGCTGAACCAATACTTTTTAGTGAGTCTGAAAGACTACCAAACTTTATTTAGCCAGCCCTAGTTTGAAAATGTCAGACAAAATGACTGATGTGTATCAAAATAGCTTTATTTAAGCCGCATCACTTTACTGCTTGGTTTCCACTCAGTTTATTGTACCATACAGCCAATTATCTCATGGCTGTGTGTGTCTGAGGCTTGAAGTTATGCACTCTTTCTGCTGCAGGGGGAACATAACAGGATGGCAGCAAGTTCCCTGAAGAAGGGCACTTCAGGAGAGAATATGTTGTGGAGGAGTAGCTTCAGAGCTGCTAAGCAACTCAACACTGACCAGTCTAGGTCACTTTTTGCACCTAAGATGTTATCATCTTGGATGTTACTTTTTAGGAGGTGTTGAAGGTTTCTTTTAAACATGTAATTTCCTTGACAGTATATACAGATGCATATATCAGTGCATCTACATGCACAGGAATTTTCCTCAATTTTTGAGGGATAGAAAAAATGGTAAAAGTTTACTTTTTCAGACATGAAATAGTGCAAGTTGTATCTATAGAAGTTTCAATTTTCTATTTCTTCACAGGCATAAAAGCTGAAAATACCTTGAAATCAATGTGTACTATGTGCCAAGTGCTTCATTAGCTTATGCAGTCATCCTTTGAAGGGTCAACTGTTCATGGCTTCAGTCTTCGTGCTTATTACAGGAAGTAGGTGAACTTCCTTTTCCTGGTGGATTCCTGTAAAAGTATTACATCAGAGTAGGCAACTGGGCTGGCTTTTGCAAAGCATGAAACTCTGCATCTGTCTGGCCTGTCCAAACTACAAACTATCTCCACAACCAGTGTCTGTGATCTTCGTGAAGTTTCCAGTTGAACCTTTGGTTTCTCTAAACCCATAAAATGACAGAATGGTGTATTATCTGTAGCTCAGACTTATCCATACACTTGCTCTTCATAGGCCTGACAGAGTTTGGCAAAATCATATGGTTTAATCATCCTAATTTTTTTATTCTGTCTTTCATAAGAAGGACAATAAATATTATTTTTAAAATCTCTATTACCAAAAGCTCTTTGGTTGACTTGAAAGTATTACTCAATAGCATGAACTGACTTGAATCCAAGACACTATGGACACATGAAAAACGTAATATCATCTCAATACTCAAGGACTGAAACTAATTTATCTTACTGTTTGCAAGAGTATGTAAAAATTTTCTTAACTTTCTGCTGATCATTTTAAGGAGGCTTAATTGAAGACAGATTATCCACGTTGAGGGAGTACAGTGACTTAAGCATCCCGAGTCTTCACTTCTGAAAGTGTATTGCAACATGTCTGCAGTCCTAGTGATTTCTTTAAAAAGAGATCACGCCTCTCAGAACGGCAAGCACTCTTTTCCCTGCATATATTACTATCTTAATTAATTTTTTCCTAGTGTTTTAAATGAGTTCTCTTAATATTATCAATCATCAAATAATTTCAAATAATCCATAATGGGTGCTATTAATTTATCACACCAGAATGAAAAAAATGTTCTGCAGGGTCAATTCAATATGCCACTATTTGCATTTGAAACACATCAGTGAAATTATCAGCTACACCCAAAGCAAGAAAAGGTGGCCCCATCTCACCTTTCTGTCCCCAGTAAATGGGGAACTACATGTTCTTAGAAAGGAAGCTCCTGTTGGGAAACATCTCTCCCTTTTTCAGTCCTTTGACATCTCTAGCAAGAGACCTTCAGGGAACGTCATATATCTCATTAAGTTTATCAAATTTAACCAAAAGTGACTTTTAAATAAATGATAGATACTGACAGTTGTTTAGGAATAGAAGGAAAAAAATTAAGTGTAATGTCATGCATATGATAATGTCCCTAAATTCAAAATTCTGGAAATCATATCTATCATACTTGAAAATCAGTGGGCATGCACAAGGTCTGGCTTCCAGTTTACAGTTTTTTCCTTGAACTCTTAGATTTCTCTTTTTTTTTTCCCTTTCAGAAAATATTGGAGTTGTGCTTCACAGCAAGCACTTACTTCAAATCCTTACTACAGAACTAAAATTTCTCAAAACACTAGGTAGGAGGAAATGATGTAAGCTGATAACTGATTCATTTGAGAATGATGCAGTGCTGTGAAGTAAGTCTAATTGGACCTCTTTTCACAGTCTCAGAAGAACTGCAAGTAGAAGAAACATCTTCTAAACTAAATTCTCTTTAGGATAAGGCTGAGAATGCAAGCACACAGTGGTGATCCAAAATCATATTATTCAAGTATATTAGAATTATAGTGTGCATCCTTCGGTGATAGAAAATGAAACAGTTGTCACAGCCTCAAAGTATCTTAAAGTCATTAAATTAAAATCCACCAATTCCCATTTCTCACAGAGCACAGAACTTAATAATAAGCTAAGAAATGTATTTATTTTAAAAGTTTGACTTTGGTATATCACCATTTTTCTTTAGCAACCATGATTTGTCCTTACCAGTGAGACATGCCACTGCTCTGGGAAATGGCACTAGAAGAATTAGTTGCAATAAGAGATCAAAGGGCCTCTTATGAGCCACACCAAGAACCACCTGCTTGTTACTGAGGCCCTTTAGAACTGCATGGGAATAGGAATAGGTTGCAAAGATCATGACTTTTTAAATCTGGTGTTTGTAAAAATTACATAAAATCTGCTTTAGATGACAGAAAAAGCCCTGAACACCAGAAGCACAGCAAGCATTGAGGTGTACCAGGGCTGCAAGCTCTAATGATATAATTCCCTTTGTCATGGACAACTTTTTTGTCAGATTATAGATGAAGTTCATGAGTGTTGTTTGAGAAATGCAACCTGAAGTCATGACTTTTGATTTCTTAACATTTGAGTTGTGGGGCCTTCTAAGTCACGAAATGGCAAGGCTTACAGGCCTGTTCACCCTTTTTGGCTACTTCATTAATTCTGCAGGCACATAATTATCTCCATTTGAGGAAAACACTGGTCAAAATAAAGAGTAACTTCCCTGCAGAATAGAATTAAACAGAAAAATTGCATCTGAAAGAAAACAGTCATCCACTAGGTTGTGCCAAGGTTACTGAGCTTTGAGAATAAGACCACTGACTAGCCAATATGTTGTTTACCTGCTATTAAAGACTGTCAAAACCCGTTTTTCCACCTTATTGTTAACTGTCAAGGTACTTGTTAACAATAGATATCAGTATGTTATTATTGTTGTCTTTCTGATGTTACCTTTCTGTTATCTAATGCTGCCATTCTGATCAGATCCTTAGGTTTCAAACTGGTACAGAAGGAAACTTAGACTGAAACAACAAAGCAAAAGCACCTGATGACACTGGTTTTTTAAATTGCATAGTATGCTTTGGAGAAATATGTAATAACACAGAGATGCATCAGTTTTAAGTAAGTAAATCACATGAATTTAATTCCACCTTATTTTTGTCGATATCTATATTACTTGTGCCAACTCTAGGCTTAAAAGTAAATAAGTTCACTTGATCTGTTTACAATGCCTAATTTAACAGAGTTTTGACTGGATTTCTAGCCCCCAAAGATTGCTTTCAAGAGCATTTGTTTTAGTCTGGTATGATGTGCCATTCAGCCTGGAGTAATTTGGAAGCAGCATCCTACTACGGAGCTACAGAGAATGGTAACAATGGAGTTTTAAAAAAAAAAAAAAAAGTTTGAACTTATTTGTGGTCACTAATATAAACTAAAGCCAGCTATCTCACAACAAAAATATTTATTGCAGCATCTCAGATATAAGTTATATTGCTTGATACAATTTTTTTCTGAACATAAATTTAGTTCAATGACAACAATAAAAGCTGAGGGGTGGTTCACAATATCCCTAAAGCATTTACATTTCAGAAGCAGGCTAGTAATTTTTTTTATCAACGGCTTTTGAGACACAAATCCATCCACTATGACACAATGGGCAGGGAAAAGATATGTTTTCTTTTAGTAACCTGGACTTTTTTATTTCCAAGTATTTCAGTAATCTAGTTTCTATCATAGAAAAAATCGATCTTTCTTGAATTTGGAAGATCCTGGATGTGGTTTGAGTGGTACCCTATATGGGAAAGTTCTTGGTAGATTCTCCTTAAAACTCTGGCTAACGCCTTCATGGCCCATCACATTGCAGTAAACAGTAAAGATCACTAAATAAGACTACAGGACATTATAATGAAGATTCTAAAGTATATTATTCCTTTCCTTTCTTGATTTTACCTTCAGCTGAGTCTATGTGGTAATAGTTTTGCAAATTTCAGATGACCAGTCTTTATGAAAATGTAGTCTATGGTTTTATGAGATATATGAAGAAACTGACTGTATAAAGGACTCAGAGCAGTGACCACTACATGCCATACAAGAGCATGCAAGAATTTCTCTTCTGTTATGTATCACTTCTCAAAAGTCCTTTAGATGTATGAAAATTCTTCTTCCCTCCGCTCTGGGAAAAGTATAGCTGACATGGTTTTGTCCAAATATTAGCTTTATTTCCTGGGACGTTTAATGATGAAAATGTATAAGAAATGTAGATCATATGTGGGGCTGCACTTCTGTGTATCTTCTCATTGTAAAAATAAACACTTGAAGTCATATTGATATCAAGATTTCCATATTAAACTCCCTGTCATTTCCACATGGAAATGCAGCTAAAATACTGATTAGCTGTAGAAGAGTATCTTATCTTCCAGTAGATTTGCTTACAGGCACATGATAGGTTTCATTGCTTGATTCTGCATATAGCATATATTTCAGTACTGGATCAAAATCATGTCTCACTTTGGAATAAACAATTATAATTATGATCAGAATTTAAAATTGAAAAGTGAATATCAGTAAAATAGAGTGGTGCTTATATGTAGAGAAAATACTTCTGTTATTAGCTAATTTTCAAATTTAAGTGAATGTGGATGTCAGTGACCAAGTAGAATAGTCCATTTTGTTAATTTTACAGTTCCTCTTCTGAAATGCCTACCAAGTGGTCACTGATTTAAAAACAACAAGCAAATAAGAAAAAAAGCAAAACTTCTATTAAGAACTTAATAGTAGTTTCATATGAATATAAGAAAATATATGTTATTTTACTGGCTTATTTTATCTACTCTATCACTTAAAAACCACAGTAGGTAAGAAAAAATTATGTGGTAAACACTTAGAAATTTCCCTAGTTCTGAAAGGTGAATTCTTTGTTTTACAGATATGTGGTTTTTATTGGTATAATAACATGCAACAAAATCAAAATAAAAGCAGGATATTTTAAAAAAAACTTTCTCAGAAAATGCAACACAAACATTTTGTGTTGCCAAACACAAAGGTATCAATGTTAAATTTGCCTCTGACTTTTTATGAAGAAAACAGTTTGAAGCCAAAACACCTTGACAATATAAAGTAAACAACAAGGATTAAAATGTTAACCAGTTACCTTTCTGAAATTAAGCAGATAGACAAGTTTAAAGGAGAAGAGAATACTTGAAAAAAGTTTTATTTATGACATTGTGATAATGTTGTTCCTTAATCCTTTTAGACATTTATCCCTAAATTACATTTGCATCTTATAATTGTACGTAATTTGCCATAAAAAATTCCTGGGTACAAATACAAAAATATAATAAATATCTAGCCCTGAATTAGAATAAGAGAATCAGAACACTTTGAGAAGGTGAAAAGGCAATTTTCTGACAGGACTTTAGAGGCACTACAGTGATTCAAAAATATATTGAATTACCTGTAAGAAAATAGAATTGAAGTCAAATGCATCATCAGTGAAATAAATTTTTTCTGATTTGATTATCTCAGTAAGAATGAAGAGATAGAAAGGAGATAAAATTTCATAATTTTCAAAAACCGGCCACTGCCTCTACCTTTGGTACTTGTGACTCTTCTAAATTTGTTTTTTCAAAATGCACCCTTGGTTTAAATCTTCATCTCCAAATTAAACCCAGGTTTGTTCCTCCATGCTTACACTTTTCAACTTTTATTGACTGTATTCACTTCTTATAAGACTTATATTTTATCAAGTAAGATGAAATATGAATTAAAAATAGCCCTAGAATCTATGTAATTTTGTTAGATTTTTTCTAATTTATATAGCTTGCCTTAAGTCAAGTAGCAACTTGCTTAATCCCCAGACCAATACCTGTTTCAGCAGAGAGGTTTTTGACAGAACAGTTTGGTAACTGAAGAGAACCTCATATCTAATCCAACCTTTTGTTCAACCTGCAAGAACACTACAGATGTGCCTCTAATACATCATATAAACATTATTTTACTCATTTGGCTCTCTCTTTCACAGTGCTTCATATCAGATCACCTTTTCTTTTCTCTTAAAGATTCCATTGAGCTTATTTTCCCCACATTGCTTTTAAAATTCAGTTTATCATTGTGATCTGCTTACCTTTGGCTCTGCCCAAGACAGTCAGTGAGGAATGACTAGAGTTGATTTTGTTTGTTGTATATATACTTTATAGCAAAGTGAATATAGACACAGTCTAAAAGTTCTGATGTTTTAAGTACCATGAAAACTGAAAGCAAACTTTGTATGAACTATTTCTATCCGCAGTTTAGAAAAGTGAGAAAGCAATCAGATGAAACACTTTGGAAAAGCTATAAAGACTCAGAGCCTTGTAATTGAGTAAACCAGTTTGCCATGAGAACATTAGTTCAGACTGATATGGGCTTTTAGTTTAGTAAAAGATACTCTAATCATACTCAGTATTATTTAGAGATATTATAGGAGGAAAGATGATAATATGCTTCATTCAGATATGCCACTGAGCAATTTCAATATAATTTTGAAGACAGTTAACAGTAGTCACATTAGAGTGTTTGCAGGGACAAAATTATAGTTTAATATCCAAAGTGCCTAAAGCCCCAACCAAAATCAGGTCTAGATTATATAGACTATGTGATCACTGCAAATCTTTTTTTTGCTGGTCTTTACCAGCACAAACCAGCAAACTAAATCATATCCTCCTTTATTTTTGTCACTTGCTCTGTGATTTGATTTGTATATAATAGTAAATTGCTATATTTTCATCACCAGTTTCCTGTCCCAGAGGTATTTTCTTTCTTGGACAGCTTAATTGGTTTAAGGAACCCTGCCACCAAATCATCAAATATTTTGACAAAAGAGTCAATTGCCTCTGAAAGTTGGACATTGTTCTCAACGTCACTATGAGATCTGGCAATAAAATGTTCAGAATATTTATGCAATCCTCCTTTCCAGGTTTCCTCTGTGCTGATAGACGTAAATAAGGGATAGGCATGTTATCTCTAAAAGAGTTTGAAGTTTAGAGAGGAGATTATTGCCTGACTTGCAGATCAAGACTGATTGCAAGCTAACCATTGGAAAGTTTCCCATCCGTTTTAACAGCTTTGATGTCAGGCACAAATCACTGATAAGAAATTGTTACCATATATCTGATGAGCATCATCACTTCTGTAATTGACAAAGGATTGGTTTTTTTGGAACATGTTACTTACCTTTGCTATATTTCTTTCATCAAGCATGACCTCTGTCAGCTGGAAAAAAACCCAATATCCATGCTTAGGAAGGTGTGTGTTCATCTGTAATTCCATAGCCATGACCTGTAGCTTTTAAAAGATGAGATTAAAGGAATAAATATGTGTTAACATATCCCTCTCAGATTTAAATGGAACTTTGATCTTTTAATTATTTTAATCAATTTTTTATAATCAGAATTTGTTGAGCCCATGACACAAGGTGTAGCTATTTTGTACCCTTCCACTCTGAAATGTCACTGACTGTATTTTCATTAGCATATGGTATATTTATCATAAGAATGATTTGTGAAGCGTAATATTTGCTGCTGAGGACCTGATGTCATACTGTTATCTAAGGGTTTAATATCACTATAGGTACTGAATGTCCATGAGGGATTGGAGTGCATTTTTCTGTTAAGTGTCATCCCCAAATGACCAAGTCAGTGCAATCTGGGAATCCTTCATGAAGTGAATCGCATCAGCAAGCAGGAACAATTGGAATATTCCCTTCAAAATCTCACTTCTCTCCCAATGAACATGCTTAGGCTGAGAAGCATGTTTTCTCTATAACACTCATGGTAAATGAATACTCATGGATCATTCCACCAGGATGAATTCAACACTTCTCATTTAACTTTTACACAAGAGAGCTTAAAAAACTGAATCTATAGGAAAGAAGAAAGGAGATGAGTAACACAGAATATACATTATCCTCTCTACCAGAGGTTATGGAAATTGGCAGTTTCTTCTGCAACTGAAGAGTCATTAATAAGGGTTCCAAAATTCCTGTAATCCCAACTGGCCTCTGCTAGTAGCAAAGGTTTAAACAGAACTCTACCAACAAAGATCAGTAAGAAGGTGTTCTAGTTCAACTACTGCCCAAAGGCAAACCACCTTAAAAATATTATTTTTACAGCCATATTTGTACTAGGAATTTATCCGTGTTAAATCCATGGTGAGTTTCCAAATCCATATTTGTTGTTCTGGTTTTAGACAGTAAGTTTGAAATACATATATAACTTAATGCTGTCATCAAAAGCAATAATTATTTAACCCATTAGTAAGTAGCAGGAAAGAGCTTAAGTAGTAGGAAAGCAATGTTTGGGGATTTTTTTTTTTTTTTTTTTAAAGTCAAATGAACCTTCAGTTAAAATATTCAGAGTACTCCTAGGTTGATAAAACCAGCTGCATTTGTATTCCTTACTCCAAAGAGAGTCAATAAACACATATCTGACATTTTGAGATTACTCAGGAGCATTTTCAATATTTTTTTCCCTCAATATTGAAGAAATATCACCATCAGATTTTATTGTTTTCCTAGAGGTTCTATTTGAAACCAGGTTCATTAATATTTTACATCAAGTTGAGAAGACAGTTTTTCATCTTAATTTGGAAGCTGTTGTAGAAAAAGATCCCAGTGAAATAATATTTATATAAAAAAATCACCTGACTTTCAAAAAAGCCCATAATTTCAACTTCAGGAAAGCATTATATAAATGAAATAGTAACATATTTCATCCTCTAGCTTCCCTATGCCATAAACATTTCAAATTGATTTGGAAGATTTTGCCATCAGTGATTGAAAATAGGTAAGAGAAATATATGAATAGACATCTATTTTTGGGTTTTCTGCATTTCTTTACTGTTAAAACAGATAAAATTAAATACTTATACTCTTTCATGAATCATTTCTCCATAAGAAATATTTGATCATTTACCTTCAAAATTTTTGTAAAGTATCCAGAAATAAATATGATAATAGAATGCTCCCAGTAGTAATCTGGTAGAAAATAGCAACTGACATTTCCACTCAAGGTTTTTTGTTATTTTACTTTTTTTTTTACTTTTGTTATTTTTGTTATTTTGCCAAATTATTATTCACTAAGACCACTGATGCTTGAGATAACCCTTATGCATATCTTTACTATTACTACAAACTGCAAACTTGATGCAAAGTTTTGCTTGCACCCCCAATTTTTTAAAAAAGAGAAGAATAATGTTTCTTAGTCTAAAGACCAGGTGTTTCAGTATGGTTTACCTCTATACCTGTTCATCTCAGTCCTGCTCTGCAGTCTTTGCTTGTTTGCATGAAAACCATGTGATCCAAAGCTATATCATAGCATCTATTCAGGAAACCGCAATATTTACCTTATTTAACCTTATAAATGAAGCAAGCTTCCTTTTTCCAGGAATCTGTTTTTGTTTGTCTATTCCACCCTCTAGTTTTCTGACAACTCTTCTCCGCCTTTGTCTGTTCAAAAGAGAGTTTTAAAATACCGAACATTACCTAATTTTGAAATTTTACCACCCTGTGATAGGTTGACCTTGGCTGACCACCAGGTGCCCACCAAGCCACTCTATCATTCCCCTACTCAGCAGGACAGGACGGGGACAAAACAAGATGGAAAACCCCTCATGTCTCAAGATGAGGGCAGTTTAATAAAACAAAAGCAAAGACCTTGTGTGGAAACAAAGGAAAAAAATTATTCTCCACTTCCCATCAGCAGGTGATGTCTAGGCAGTTCCTGGGAAGAAGAGCTTCAGCACACACAGCTGTTGCTTCAGAAAGCATCATAATAATGAAGGTACACAAGCCCACGTGCACCCTTTCTCTTAGCTCACATTGCTAAGCAGATACCACATGGTATGGAATACCCATTTGTCCAGTTTGGGTCAGCGGTCTTGGCTGTGCCCCCTCCCAGTGTCTAGCCCACTCTCAGTGTGCTGGTGCTGGCGAGGAGAAATGTTGGAGAGACAGCCTTGATGCTGGGCCAGCACGGGCTAGGTGGCCTCAAAATGTTCCCAAACAGACGTATTACCAGATTTATGCTAAATAGCCAAATAACAGAATAAACACATGCTAGACCTAATGAAGGAATCATATATGCTTCACTAAGACAACATTGGTCTGCCAAAACCATTAAAAATTATAATACGGTGAAACCAACCTGAAATGCCTGTTTGCCACACATAATTGAACTTAGTAGCTATTGTGGAAGAAAATTATCATATTGTTCCATCTTCCATGTCTTGGTGAGAAGGTGGGAGGTGAGGGAGAGAGGGAGTATTAGAGTAGTTCTGTCAAGAGAGTGTGAATTGGTCGTGCAGCAAATACAGGCATTCTATTTACACAACAATTTCCCACAGAGCAACTGCTCCAGTCAGCTCTGTGGCACCTGTAGAAGATTTGAAGGCAAGATGTAGGTAGCTGTGTGTCAAAATTTGAGGAAAATTTATAATAACTGCTACTGCCAAGATGTTTTGATACACTGACAAAACATTGCATTTGTTACACCTAAGGCTGTACTTTTTATATAGAAAATATGCAGCATAACACAGAGAGCAGCATCTGAGCTCAAAACGCAATGATGCTAAAGCTAGGAGTAGACATGAAAGATGTTGTTCCCTGTAGAGGCTACATCTGTTTCAGTACAACAAAATCCTTTAGGATTGTTCACTGACACTGAGGTCACCTTGAATACTTTCACCCACACTCATATATTTCAATTTACTCATCCTTGCAAAAGGTCATGGACTTGTCCTAGTTCACAATTCATTCATTTGGGAAAGAGTTAACTGATTAGGGACAAGTAGATGATAGCTGAATAGTTTTATGTTATAGAAAAAGTGTGACACTTTTCCATTAAAGATGTTCCTCCCATAGTGGAAAATGTATGCAGACAGTATGTTTCAAACCCACAAATGTTAGGGAAACACACGCTGAAGCAAGCTTTTATCCCTACTTTCTGCAGTTACATCTATCTAGAGAAGCACATAATTTCCTGCTGTGAAAATTAATTTCCAGTTATTAAGACAGAGGTGTAAGATCATTTTATTTCTGAATAACTGTCCACATACCATTTGAGGTACTTAAACTGTACTTTTATAGCCAGACAAGGCTTCCTTCTCAGGCTGCTCAGGGTCTGATACTGGTGGTTTTGGCTCAAATCCTATCTTGGTGGAACAGTCTTATAAGCAGAATTTCCAGATATTGCTACCCATGCTAGATAGCCTTAATGAAACAAAGACAATTCAAACCAATAGATTATCTTATCTTCAGAAAAAAATTAGAGAAAACACCACATTGGACTTAGGAAGGAAGTGTCACTGTCTACTTCTATGTTTTCTGATCATACCCATCATCAGTGGTATTTGAAGTCAATAAATTTTTCCATTATGTTTGGACAAATGTATTGCTATATTTGTTATGAAGAAAAAAAAAATCAACCTAAGGCTGGTAGATTGAATTAACAGGTTGCCTGTTTCATCATATATCCTGCTGTTCATCAGTTTAGAATGATCTCACAGTCAATGGATTTTATTCAATTATAAGCAATTTAATTCCATTAGAACCTTTATTTATTTATTTTTATTAATATAAGTCTAAAAGTAATTGTGATTATTTTCATGTTTACTTCCAGGTCTCCTACAGCTGGATCAGACCTGTGGTATCGCACAAGTAAATAAATTATTTCCCTTCTTGTAGCTAAAGGAAATCTACAGCTGGAAAAACTAATTTGCTTCCTTTAAACCTAATTCAGAGAATTGGATTTTTTTTAAAGTACAAACAGATTTAGGGCTTTTCCAATCCAGGATAGTGTTTCTCGTTCCTTCTTATTATGACATCATAGAGGACATGAAATGAATCCTCATTTCAATACAGTAGCTTTGCTACATATCCAGACTAAAATGTCAACATACTTGAAGAATATACTTAATATTATTTAAAAAAAAAAAAGGCAAAACAGTCTAGAGTATACTAAAAAAAAAAAAATTATTTGCTTTCATGTGAAACACAAAGAAATAAAAACAATAATGATATTTAAGAAATATAATCTGAAAATATTAATCTTAATTTTATCAATTTTAAAACGATTTTCTCCAAAAATATACTCCAGTCTTAGAAATGCTTCATATTTCTTGAGTAAGCTAGAGCTACTCAAAGGAATACTCTTTAGGTCTCACCTCATAAATACTGAGTCTTTTAGCTGAAATCAGTTTTCCTCTGCTGTTGAATACATAAACATTTTACCTCATACACAAGTATGATAAAATTAAGATAAATAGTGTCATGTTTATGATCTAATAGATCAGAGGTAATGCAAGAAGCTAGTACGAATAATGAAAGAATAAACTAATAATCTAATGATGACATTCTTTACCTGTATCACCATGACACTGAACATTTCAAAAGCCATCTCACTGACAGATTTGCCATGACCTATCTTCTTTCTTTTGCCATTCTATTGGAAGCTACATCCTAAGGAAAGTGAGCAAGTATGGATCCATGAGGCAGATTAACAAAAAGACTTCAGCTTTCAGACAGTTAATGTCTCATTTTTAACAGCAAATATTTCATCAGTGGAAAATTTATAGACCTGAGTTAGCACAGTGCTGTTGAGAGCACAAGATTCCTATATGACCACTAATCATTGTTTCCATTGATTCACTACTGTCAAATATGTGTACCAGTCCCTTGCTGATTCAGCCAAAAGAAAACCACTACCATTCAGGGCAAAGTCTGATCTGGAGACTCCATCACAGCATATCTCAGTAGACTGTTTTTGAATTAATACCTTTAGACAGTATGACACAAATGTACAACAACCTATAGCTGCAGAAAATACAGCAATTTTGCTAATCTAGCACTTGAGGAAAAAATTCTGTCTGTGTGTAAGACTGCTGAGGTGGAATGGTTTCAATAGTACCTTATATTATTGTCGCCAGCTGTAAAACATGTGGCCTTTTAGAGAGGACCATCATCTCTGTTTTACTAGTTAAACTGCTCAAGTACAAGGAAGGAAGTGGAAGAGGTGGAAGAGTGTCACTGATGAAATGTGTCTTCTCTGAAAGGATCCTTTCTATGATAAATTCACAAGCGTACTCACTGTACAGACCAGCTTAGGTAATCATGTCAAAAAAACCAAGGAGGATATGAGGAATTCAACTTGTTTTAGTGTGAGAAAGTAGAAAACTAGTGTTGTATTTTTACAGAAGATATTTTAAAAATATTGTCTAGTTTAATGTCGCTTCTTTTTCCTAAGAAATTTTAATATGGGAGAAAATAAAATGGAAAAAGCGTATATAGTTCTACAGGGCTGCAGTTTCTGAAATTATGAGTAAAAATATCTCATACTTTTATAAGCATAATTTAAAAAAATCACAAGTGGGAAGGTGAAAACTTAGAACGAGAAAGAAAATTATGCAACTTTCATTAGGAATTCCAAAAATAAAAGCAGGTCTATTAAAATAATCCTAGTATCTATGAGATTTCTCATGTTTTCAGCAACCAAAGTAATTTAATCAATACTAGTGAGAAAAGTAAGTGGAGTTTATTCAGTACATGATGCCCATGTAATTAGAAAAGGTTAATCAATTTTACTACATAGTAAGACATACAGAACAAGGTATTTGCAGGAAAGCAGGTCTTTACAACTTCAAAATCTGCTTATTAAGGAAACATACAGATTCCAATTTTATAAAATTAACTTTTTGCTAAAAGTACTATCCCACAACTACATGCAAAAGGAACAAGTTTTCCAAACAGTTTTGTGTAGAGTATGCATACCAGTTTTTTTTCATTTTGTTTTTTTAGTGAGATGTTGTTATCGTCTCATGAAAAGTTTTTCTAGCATTTTTTGTTTTCATTGACTACGCAATTTAAGTAAATAACACTTCAAATAAAGAAAGAAATCATTCTTTTTACACCGCGCATGATTTGAAAAATAGCATCAGCTCTAGCAGTGAGGACCTTGTGTGAATTCATTATACCTAGATGAAAAATTGTACAGAAGGAAAATTATGAAAATAATTGAGATCTGTTATAATAAAGTAGGGAAAATATTAGCATTGTTCTAGAATTTTATAAACGAAATATACATACTGTAAAGATTGAAGTGCTCTGTAAATGTATCTCTCCAAATCACAAGGCCATATCTGTAGCATAGAAAGCATACGAAACATATTATTCTTCATTTAAACTTATTAAAAATATTTCTAATTATCTTGGTTTAAAAAAAGAAATTTTTAAAAACAAAATCAAAAGAAAGGGAGACAATAAAAATATTTTTATTAGTAAAATTCTTATGGTGTATTACATGCAATAATTGCTTCTGGTAAGATTAGAAAAGTTGTTTTGATTGCTGTAATTCCACTGCAATGAATTCAATTCAAAATCATATTTTTTTTTCTTGAAAATGTCAGTGTCGACATTCTAAGTATTTAGGCATGAAATAAACATTTTGCCACCTAAGTTACAGAACTTCATCTTAAGCAGAAATTGGTACAGTGTTCTGAACAGGACCAAACAAAAGCTGTAGACAACTGAGGTATGTCTCAGGCAAAGATAAAGTGTTTAAGCTTTTCCTGTCTATATTTAATTTTAGATGAACACAGATATGCAGCACATTTTTTTTATAAGGTGAAACCAAGCTCCTACAGCAGGTTAATCGATTTTGCCTTAAGAAAAGTCATAAAGATTCAATGAGAATTCAAAACTTTGGTATTTTGACTCATGCCTATCTTTCAGTAAAGACCTCTTCCACATTAATTTTCTTTCAGTGTTCTGGTTTTGAGTTTCATAATGGCTTAGATCACTATTAAATTGATGTTGAAGACAACCAATGTTATGAAAAGAAACCTTTCCTTACAAGAAGTAATGTTAATTTAGAAAATACATACCAAAGACAACATAAAAAATACATACCAAAGAAGTGGGAGTAGGAAATGGTTAATTAAAAGTAATACCCTTTTCCTTTTTTTTTAAATGAACAAAGTAACAGCTGGCTACAACAGCTGCCAGTGTTCTGATTTTTGGACAGATGTGTTTTCCATGCAATTTTAAGTTCACAAAGACCAGATGCTTCCCATGGTTGCTTGAAACTGTTTCTCCATGTTCACTATCCTGAGATTTGCATTGAGCTAAGGCTTTAGTTCTGAATTTTTCATTGTTTATATTTCTAAACTTGTCAGGCGAGACAAGAGATATTAGGTTCAAAATGGGATTCCCTTTGACATCACACTGTTATTTTGATGTATTTTCCATTTAGACTCAAAGGTAAAATTATCACACTTGGCCCTGTACTTGCATGTCTATAATGTGTACATACATAGATAAAGATATAAAAATCATGTTTTATGTACACACTTATTAAAATTTAGAAATTAATTTGCTTTAGAAAGGTCCATGTTCCCGGTTACAGTCATGTTGAGGAAAATTTGAATATATCTATTTGCTCACACGAAGGTTGGACTACTTCCTAGAATTGTACTGGAAAACTGGAAAAGAAAGCAAACTACAGGATTGAGTTCTAAAATTTTCTGGACCTAATCTTGATCTTACGAAATGCTGAGCATGCTGTCACTGATCCAAGAAAATAATTAGGCCCAGCAATTACAACAACTGTTTAGCCTCAAGGATGAGAGAGATGTCTCCTTGGATTCAGCTGGACAGTTCCAATGTTTCTTTCTGAGTCCAAAAGTAGCTGCTCTGCTGGAAAGAGTTCAGAGCACTTAGCATATTGTTAGATAGACACTTAAATGAACCACAGATTGATCTTGTCCTCATGTTTAAGGCTGTCCAACTCCTTATTTTTCAGCATAGGCTGAAGTGATGACAGACAACTAAAGAGAGGTAATTGCAATGAACTCTGCATATTTCATATGTGATGGGACATAAGGAGAAGCTGGGTTCCCAAAGTTTGTTGCCAGAGCCCTGGTATAGAGGTAGTTAAGACAAAAAATGTCAGACCACACCCTTCTCAGTGAGAACAGCACATCCATATAAAATTATTTTGGCTGTGCTGAAAGAAGAATTAAGCACAATCTTTTGCCTACATAGCAAAGGAAATAAAGATTAAACAATTTAATCTTTATGATTTTATGTGTATGTTTTATTCAATTACTCATTCCGTTCAAGAAATTTACTTGCATGTATGTCCTCAACTATTAATAATATCTTATCTATCTGGTCAAGGAGTAGAATGAGAATGACAGAGAACAATTATAATACCTCAGATTTTAAATATTTAATGGTCATACTTGATGAAGAACACCTGATTCACACTGTTTTCAAAGAAAGATGTTTGCACTACTACAGTAATGGAGGCAGTTGATCACTTAGTTCTTGTATGGAAAATATGTATAAGCTCCCTAGCTGGTCCTCAAGCCATTTTTATTTCTATTACTTTCATTTAGTTTGTCAATTATTAAATGTATTGTAGTATATATGCCTAAATTTTATCCCAGTGACCTATGTATTGCATACTAATTTTTAAATTTCCTATTATCTCCTGGAGGCAACTGTTTACATGTTTTGTGCCTTGTACTGTTTTCATAGCTCAAAGGAATGATGTGTCTTATATTTTTAGTAAATTTTTTGTGTTTCTTGGAGTCTCAGGAATGATATTGTTAAAGTATATCCAATGTCCATTTAGTCAAGTCAGCTGATGCTGACTGGGGACAGTATCAGACAGAGTGCAAAAGGAAAATGCCTAGCAGTAGTCATAAAAAAATTCTGCCTTCCCCCATGGCAGCTTAATGTTGGCCTTAAAAAATTAATTAAAATTCTGAAAGTCTGTAATTTAAAGCTTTCCAAAAATTATGCTTTCTTTCCAATTGTCTTGCTGCTTTGCATTGCTCTAACTCATACTTACAGTTCTTGGATATATTAAAATATCTTTTTATTCTCCCTCTTTTTAAACTTTTGATCTCAAAGCATATCCATGTGTTAGATATGTACTGAGGAACAAAGGATTTATGATCTTTGAATTTGCCTCAGTGATGTTTGTCAAGAGCATTGTTATGCATAGCAAGGTCTCCTGGTTCACCTTCTCTGTCATTATATGCAACAGTTCCTGTGACACCTCTTTTGGGTACTTCCTAGGAATTTCTTTCACATCTGTCTTCATTGATACCGGCTCTTCTTTCATAATTAGTCTCAGGATCATTCCTTGAGCTTCCTTTAGTAGTCTTGAGATGGACTGAACATTTTTCCACGTGGTCCTCCAGACTATGTCGTATGATAGATAATCCTTCATACATTGTAAGAAATAGATAGAAAGTACTTTAGTTACTTTTGCAGAAAGTGCCATTTTTCATAAAAATTCACAAGGCCATATTAGAAAATAAATAAAAGAAGAGGAAATATTCCTGCTTAAATAAGTAGTATAAGAGAAGCATTTTAAAGATAACCTTGTGGTAGTAACTCAGTGTTTCAAAATCACCCTTCTTTCTCCCCAGTTCCTCTCCTGGTTAGACTGTACTGAATAATGAGACAGATTTAGTCTCTCTGGAGACACTGGTTCATATAAAAGAGTGTAATGATTAGATAGCCATGTTATATGAAGCAGCATATCAATAACAAATTTAAACATATGCTGTAACTTGGTTTTTGTTGTTGTTGTTTTAGGGGGTTTTTTTGTTGATTTTTTTTGTGTGTGGTTTTTTTTTTTTTAAGACACCCTTTTAATTTGTTTCTATTTCTGCATTTTTATATTGCACACATTTATCCTGGATTCATGTATCTAAGAATACAAGTATAGTGAAAACATTATTTAATCATAATGGCACCATCATAGAAGCGCAGAGCTAAAAAGTCTTTCAGGGGTCCATTCAATTTTAAGAAACTGGAATTTAATTCTCAAGTAGTTAACTAAGGCAATCTAATAACTTTTTCTTATCTGACTAAAGACAGTAATAAATAGTGGAGGATTGGGAACCCTAGGAATGGTGAACATGGCCAGATAATAGCATCCAAATAATGGAAGTAAAGGTAAAGCCATAAATTTTTAGAAATTACTGCAGTTTTAACATGATTTTCTAAAATAAAAAGTACTTTTATTATGTAAATTTTCTGTTCTTTTATGCTTCGCTCTTTCTGTAAACAGAACCAGCACCAGAAAATGGATACATTTCTGTGCATTTGGAAGAGTGAAGGAGTTACAAATCATCTCACTAGTGCTTTTACTTGTAAGTAGGGTCAGTGGTAATTTAAGAATCACTAAAGGGGTTATACACATTTCATTAACTTCAGTCAGCACTATTTCTATGGTACAAATCAGACTTTTCTGCAAATGTCTCAGTCCTTCCACCATTCACATTTTTCTTTTCACTTTTCATAGAATAGCTGAAGAATGTCCTTCCTTGATTGTTTTTTTCTGTTCTAGATTTTTTCCTTCCTTTATTTTTTTAGTATATTAATTGAGAAGAGTTCATTAGACAAGAATAATTATATATATTTTGACTTAAAATGTTTGAATGATCTATGTATTTGAATTGCAACATGCAACTGTACCTCCTTACAGCACACATTGATGGATTTTACAAGCACTAAGAAGCATGGAACCACTCGGTTAATCTTCCCACAGACACAGAACATTAGATTACTATTTCAAAAAGCGTTACCTACCATTTGGTATGCTGAGACAGCCATGTGTACATAAGTTGGTAACTAGTGTTTGACTCAATTTACGCAAAGTAATCAAAACTTGCTCATTCAACCCATTTCCTGGCAACTACAATGACTCATTAGTAAATTATCTGCCTATAAGCACTCCAAAAGCATGGCTTCTTCCCAAAATTGTTTGCATTACCTGGATTACCTTTAAACTTAAATAGGTATTTCATAAAATACCAAGAAATGCAGTCAGGTTTATTAGGTTAATCATATTATAGCACACTTTCATGGATGCATAGTTCATGGGAACAAATGGATGACTCAATTTATGCAATTTCAGAGAATAAAAAGGTTCATACAATGTTCTTCCATGAATCTAGAAACCTCACTCTCTGAGTAGAAAATACATATAATAAAATGGTCCTTTGCTATGCTTCCAGCTAAAGAGAAGTGACAGACATTGATCAGGTCACTGATCCTCAATAAGTTAAAAACTCTGAAGGCTTCACGGTCTTAGGAAACATTGCTCCTAACTACTGTGCTAGGAAGCATTTCAGAGAATTTCATTCTCTAACTCGTCATCCTTCACCACAACAAGCTTATACACTGAAAGCAGAATTTATTTACTCTGTATACTGCATCTAGATTAAATTAAAACAATGCTCAATACATATTTCTGTGGTATGCAGCTACTGCGGAAAATTGGAAGGATTGAAAAGAATTTAAAGGAATAAGAAGCCATGAATTACATAAGGTATTTGTGTAAGACAGCCTATTCAAACACCCTGAAATTACCCCTAACTGAAATTTCCCAAATTTTTATCACAATAACGTATAAAATCTAGATTTTCCTGTCTATTTACACCTATAGTCAGTCTTAATACAGCACATAAAATCTACTGTTTCATCCAAAGCTTCTCATTTACTTTGTTTTTTCCCTTCTTTTTGGGTAAGAAAGAGTGAAAAACTACCCTTTTGCTCTAGGTTCTAGAAGAAACCTTGTGTTGCCTTCTGGGAGGGAGTGTCATCACTGCTCCTTGATGGGCTCGGAATCACGCTCTGGCATTGACTGGGAGAGCATTCGTGGCCCTGGGCCCAACACTGGCAGGAACTGTGCAGCCAAACAACAGTGGGTTATTTTCACTAAGCTCACAGTTTGATGTAAGCCAGTGCTACTAAGGCATACAGCTACTCGTGTGCAAGTGTTCAAGTCTGTTTCCTGGCCCTGATTAGCTTACTAGGGCACCTGTAATCAACACGGTCAGATTTTGGTGTTCGCTTAATTGCTTGCTTGTTTGTATGTTTTGCTTTCAGATACCAGCAGAGCAACAAATTCTAGAACATTTCAATCTGGCTTTAAAAAGAAGATGATGTACTTACACACACAAAGGTTAAATGAGAGAAAGAATAACTCATTGTTGGACGCTTATGTTTGGGCTTAGAAGGTTTATAATAATTCCTCAGTCCATCAGACCTTCTGTGAGACTACCAAATCACTTGGCTTCTCTGTGTTTCTATTCCACACCTGCGAAGCTGTACCTTCCATTCCTCCCAGGAGTCTTGTTAAAATTATAAAGCTGGCTGATTTTCTGACAATTGCAACTCTGTCACAGTGCACAAATAAATAGGGAGTGATTGTTCCTAGCTCTGATTGTTAGAACAAATTTAGTCTATAACTGTCTTGATTATTCTGGAGTTCAACAGCTATTACCATAGCAACCTGTTTTAATAACTTCCAAAGTGCAGGAAATATACTAGAATTAGGTTAATTCTGTGGTTAGGCACTGTACATAATGCCCCTATCTGGATCCCCATAGAGACTACAAAGAATGCACATTCCAAATAGGAACTTAATCAACCGATCAAAGCATCCTTCTTACCAATGAATGAAGATTTCTTCCTCTTTTCTACAAAATGCTTTTATTATGTGAAACTTTTATTTAAAAGGAGATTATTAATTTTAAAATATGTTATCTTAGTGAAAGCAGTACTGTGTACAGAAACTTCTGGCATTAACTGCCCTATCTCTGGAAAATATTATGCTTCTGGATCAAAAAGAACATTATTCTTTTTCTACACCTTTATGTCCCACCAAATACCAAACCATTGCAAGAAAATGTTCTTTCTGACAATGCTTTAAAAATTTTTTCATTTACAAAAGGATAAATTCTTCAATTTCAGTTTTGCTTTCTTTTAACTTGAGTACACTTTCATGACAATAGTCTTTTTAAAAGCCTTTATCTTTTCATTTTGGATCACTGATATTTAAGATCCAGAGTCATTAGTACAGATAAGTAATATATTGGGAAGAAGTACTTTGATGACTACATACCATGAGAAATAGACAAAAAAAATCCCATTTATTTTCAGTACAAGTCTCTTAAAAATAAGGCAGTAAGACATTTGTAATATACCATACTTATTGATTTTTGTGTGAGTCCCATCAAGGTGATTTTATAAGGAAGAAAATACTGCTATGCTATGCCTCTTGAGATTTGTAGCATTCAATTCAAATGTTTGTAGACTATTTTGATTTTTGAACTTTGATGTTTGAACACAGACTGGGAAGAGAAATAGAAGTGTGGGGAGGAAACCTGGAACTCAGAATATGAAGTACTGGGTTCAATAAAGTACAAATATTGAATTATTTTTCAGTAGTAACAGTGACAGGTTTAAATGTTAATATCGACAAATCAGAAATACATACATATATACTAAGTACAAATGTGTACTGCAGTCACTGGTGTTACATGAATTGCTTTAAAAATATATAAAAAATTCCAAGAACAGTCCAGCTGCTGAGGAGAAGGATAGCTCTGTACATGTGTTCTGGCTCATCACAGTGTTTAAATGACACTAGGTACTCAAAGAGTAAACCTTAATTTTTGAATCCATGATCAGGAGGCTAGAGAAAGGTATGCTAGAGAAAGCTGTCATAAAAGCAGCAACTTTTATACTTACTACTTCCCATAAAGAAGTGCATTTTCTATTTTCTTAAATTTGGGCTGAGTTTGCTACTTCAAGGTATAATTATTAAAACATATTTTTTCTCTTAGTGAACTTAATCAAGATTTGCATGAAAATACGAGCTTGACAAGCCAGAACAATGCAAAAATTTCCTAAGTTAGTGCACCACCCACTGAGAATATTGTTGTGTATCTGAATCAGACATGAGTCAACATCTAACAATTATTTAGAAGGGAATAAGGTAGCATAATGCAAAACAAAGCTCCTCATTTTCAGTAACTACAGAACTAAAAACAATATTTTAGATCATCATTTACTTTTCACTTTGTTGTGTGGTCCCAAGGACTAAGGGAAGCAGTGCAATTTTTGTTTATTTTTAATTTCTATCATCAAGCTTACATGAGCCAACACAATTCCCATCATCAATCAACAATGACCTTGAGGTTTTGTTGCCTCACCCATAGACCCAGGCAGGTGTAGACTAGAATGTTTGTTCTTACCTTTACAAACACTTCAGAAAGTGATATTGGGCAATTAATTACTGTGACTCTGGCCTGTCCACTGAACTTCTAATCTGCCACCTATCATGAATGAAGAAGAAAAAATTCTGTTTCTTCTTTATTTCAGCTCTAATAGTCAGTCTTAGTTCTTTCATAAATGTTTTTTGAAAATGTGTTAGCACTAAGGTTTGATTCAGAACAGCTCCTGAAAGAAACAGGAATAGGAAATGAAAGATTTGATGTATATTCATAGTATTCAAAAGCTTTTAAATCCTTTCCTACCTTTTCATCCTTTCCATGTGCTGGCAGAAAGGTAAGTGCTTCGAACAATCTTCTCTCTCCTCTGAAGGTGATAAAAAATTTATATTCATGCTGAGTTGTACCTCTGTTGTTGCAGTTTAGAGCTGAAATTTATCTTATTGTTCCCCACACATTAGGGAATGTCCTAATATACCTCTAATATTAATAAACATGTGTCATCATGACATTTTATCTTTGGCTATGGTGCCAAAGATAAAATTAAAAAATTAAAAATTAGGGTTTATATGTATATATATGACTTACACAATTATGAATTCAAAACTAATTTTGATGCAGGTTGTCTGAAAGAGCTCTTTGCTTATTTTCTTAAATCCACATGTGCTTATTCTATACCAGAGTGTTGTTGACTTGCAGAGTGGTTATATTAAAATATATTCCATACTTCTTTTTGAAATAAGTTTTCTCTAACATTAGCAATATTTAGATAATTGCTATGCAGAAAAAAAACAGGAGTAATGATCACTGGACAGGAGATTAATTAATGTGTAAGTAATAGCTCCAAATCCTAAGAAAAATTGGATGAACTATATCAAAGTAATACATAAAGTAATTTAAGGACAGACTAATAAGACTTATTTTAAAACCAGGTAGAACAATAGTTGAAAGAAATGAAAGAAAGGAGAGGTGAAAACTCTTAGATAGAGGGTTAGAAACAGAGACAAGTATGTTGCAAAATGAACAGATGAAAGTTGATCAGTGATGCGCACTTCAGGAAATAGGAAGACCAAATAAAACCAGAATAGGAAAGAGCCACCAAAGTCCTCAGAACAAAGGATATAATTATAGGAGACAACCAAGGTAGCTTGTTTTGCTAAACTTATCAACACTGAAGTGACTAGAATGTATAATATATGTGTATAATGCATATAAAAATATGCAACATATATGCAATATAAACATGTAAATACATATATTCCATATATAAATATGCAAGACCTGCTTAAAAGCTGCAAAAAATAAGGCCACAAAAAAAAGATATTTAATATTTTCTATAAGAAAACAAAAAGCAAGAATAGTCTCGAAATGATTAAAGGAGGAATCCAATTTTGGAAAGCTGTCTTATAACATTCTCTAGCAGAATGAGAGGCAGGGAGAAAACAACTGATTTTTAAGAAGAAGCTTAGTGTGTTTATGACATGACCGTATGACATGGTTCCCTGACATGAGAGTGTACTAGGCACAATGACCTCTACAATATTTGTAGCTCTCTGAGATGTTGACCTCCTAATGCTGCTAAGCAACATATTCTGGCATGATTATGATTCATGATCACTTTGAATTTGTATGGTCCACTGCCAGACATAGCCTCAAGATTCAGTAAACACATTTCCTATGAATGTCACCCATTCAATATACATCTCAGCAAAACTGTTGAAAGGAAGTAATAATAAAAGTAGAATATAAAGGTCTTAATATAGAGTAAAAGCCTCTGCATATGCTAATTCTACAGCATAATACTAATAATAATATTTATATACAAAATAGACATGTTTAAAATCCTAAGTACCTGCCACAAACATTATTGCAGAGGAAACATAGCAAAGGATAATGTAGTCTCATATAAGTCTTAATTGTTCTGGTCATCTCAAAGGCAATTTGGCTCAAGCAAGGTCGTGTCCTCAGCTGAAGGTAGCACCACTGTCTGGCATTAGAGAGAACTGAAAAAAACCTCAGTCCCTGAAGTTTCTCCCCAAGAGTAAATGCTATTTTTAATTGGTGAAAAATAGAGCATACTAATTCTATCAAATCCGTGAATGAATTACATATGTGACTATGTTCACTTGATTAGGGTATTGCTTATGAAGACAGTTTTGGGAATGGAAATATATAAATAAGCATCTAAGGAAATTTTGTCAGGACAGCACTATTTACAGAGCAAACTCTGTAGGAATTATAGTCTCCTACTCTTTGAAAGTTTTTTGTGTCAGTTTTTAAAAATTCATAAAAAGCCAAAGAGCTCCAAAAATGCTCAACTTTTTCTTTAAAATAACTACAAAAAAATTAGTATTCCTCCATCAGAAATTGCTAAGAATTAAGAAATTATCTGTTCCAATATTTGCAATTAAAGTAAATACTGGAGACTGTGGTTTAGGACTTTTTGGTAGGGGAAGTAAGACAAGATTTCTTTAATTTAAATAGAAAAGAAGTAATGGGCATAAGTTAAATAAAAAAACCTCCACCAACAAAAAAAAATCACATAAAAACAGAATCAAATAAAACCAAAACACAACAAAACAAAATACCCTTAACAAAACAACACCAAATAAATACAAAATTCTTCCTGAAACACAAGAAGACACTATTTTACTGTGAAGTTGATCAAAACTGACACATATTTGAGATGTTGTATAATCTCCCTTCTTGGAGATATTCAAAAGCTATTTGAACATGGTCATGGGTTGCCTATTCTAGGGAGCCCTTCTTTAGAAGGAGGGTTGGATAAGACAATCTCAAGAAGTCCCTGCCAGCCTTAACTATTCCATGATTATTGTGTCTGCAATAACCCCGTATAGTTTTCTCCGATATCCAGATTGACATTTGCTTGTCTAAATCTGTTGTTTAAAAAGTAACATGATGATAAAATACGATATTTTCAGCATATTTTTGGTTGGATTCAGAATTAGTCCTATTTTTCACTTACTAATACCATGTAAAAAGACCATATGAGCAAAAGATGCATCCTATATGTCAGTGATATTAAAAAACCCAAACCAACAAAAAATGAGGAGAGATTAATACAATCAATTAAAGATTCTTCTAGAAGTATAATACAATAGCATAGAACAATCCATAATGTCAGCTTAATTCTTCCTTGAACTAATTTGAGGTGCTATGGTTTCTGGTTTCTGAGCAACTCAGTCTCTAATCTGCCTGCTTAAGTTAATGTGCAAATGGCTATTCATGCTTCAGTGCTTCTTTATCAGCTTTTACTGAAGGTTGTTTTTAGAACTATTTTTACTATGTTTGCTGATTGATTAATATTTCACTTCTTAGCAGCAATTGAAAGAAAACTTGAGTTGATACAAAAAATTAAACAGTAAGCCTTCACCATACTTGGATTGCTGCCCAAGACTTATATAAGTCAAACCAAAGATCAACATATGTGGAAAACTTTATCAGAAAGATTTTAAGTGAGCATGTTGAGGAAAGAACTTTATTTTAAATGAATGCCAAGATTTTTATTCATAAGCACAAAATCCCAATAACAGTGTAATAATAATTTTTAAAAGAAACATGTATCACATCAATCATAGATTCAGAAGTCCTGCATTTATAACAGTGCACAGACTTGCTTTCTTTAAAAAACCCAGAACTTTGTAAGAATATGCTTCAGAAGTACTGCTTGCTGCACTGATTAATCTCCACAATAGTGAACCCCTGAGTTTCCAAATGTTGGGTCTCTGGATCCAAATTTAAAGGCAATGCTTGCTTTGGTGAGCAAGAGGTCGACCATATCAAACACAAACAGGCAAGTCTGCTTCCATTCACAAGGCTTTTGGTGGTTCACTTCATTATAATAAGCCATTATAATATATCATTTAAAATGCAGAGCAGGACATAGCTCTAATTTGAATAGGGTAAGGAGGGAAGGGTACTGTGGGTAGAGTTCATTGTGTGATTAGTAGCATTCAGTCACTTTGGGCAGCTGCCCTGAAGGGAAAGAAGAAAATCTGCTATCTGCTTGGAGATTTTGTTCCCCAGTAAATCACACCATAAAGACCAACCCTTACCAAAAAAGCCTCAACTGACAAAACTAGTAGCTACACGGACAGAAAAAGGTACACGTATGCTATAAAACATCATGCACACATATAGACAAAGGCAAGATCACTTGAGCTATATATTGACATATATTATGTCCATATATGATATATACATGTATACATTTAGAAGCAAGCATATAAAAGACTGCAGATGAAGACATATGTATGATTTTGAATTACTGTTTCTCTCACACCTGCATTAACAAAAGACTCTGTAGAGGAAGAAAAGATACCTTTTACTCAAAAGTAAGAATGGTGAAATGTCCATAGAACTTGATGGACAGTTCAGATTCAGTCTACTGGCAATCATGCATCAGCTTGTTTAGCACAGTGATATCCATACTGACTGTATTATTACTGATATTCAGAACCTTATCAATGTCTGAGATGATGGAGTAAACTGTTCTGTATGAGGATGAGTATATCAGAGCAGTAATTATTATACAAATCATTCTAGAGTTATTCTTCAGATGACTAAGATGTTGATAGAATAAATTGGTCTATAGAAACATTTTAATTTTCTAACTCAGAGGAAGGAAAGAAGAACCTAGTACCAAGAAACCCTCTGTGGAGTGGGCCTTCTGCTCTTTGGAGGATGTGTTTCAACATATTTTTACTAAATCAATTAAAATGCATGGTTTGGACACAATTTAAATACTCACAACTGAAACGAACATCCTGAAAATCTCTGTTATTCTGGCACTGAGCCCTGGAGGAAATTCAATTCTTTAGAAGATGCAGATTTTTATCTGACAATTCCTTAGGCTCCTGAAGTTTTACTTCCCTGAGTGCCCAGAAATGTCCTGGTTTTGTAGAGTTCAGGAGACAGTGCACATTTCACATCAATACCTTACTGGTATCCCAATATGGATTGTTCCTTACCTTCTGAGCTCTGCTCCTGCTGAAACCTAGCCAACATAAGGAACCATGGAAGAAACATTAAGCCAGAAACAAAGAAAGGGAAATAGAGACAGAAGCTCTCTCATATAGATGAGAAAATGATAACTTGCAATTCTGGTTTGATTCTACATGCATACATGATACATAGAATCATACATGATTCTAGTTTCAGTGGCATTTACATGTAAGGCAAGTCAAAGCAGGAATCAGAAACCGATCTCATATAGTCAAACATTGTGCTACAGAGTCCCACTTTTTGACTGAATGCCTTCCAAGGGTGAAGGCACATTTTTACCACCAGTATTCCATACTAACTAGCTCAGATGAAGACTTTGAATATCATTTCTATGTGCTTAACTTTCTCTGAGTCCAGTATAAAGCCTTGGTGTAAGGTTTCAGGCTCATCTTTGGGGATAGACATCAGGAAGTGGGCATTTTGGTACACAATGGATAGATTTCTATAGGGATTGAGACCTTTTGGATCTAATAAAAAAGCAAAAGCACCATTTATGTACTGTGTGCTTAACTTAATAGACAGGATATGAGGCATAAATCAAATGCCCACACTTAAGCAAGTGATCTGTGCCACATCTTGACCTGTTATCCAAACTCTCTTGATTCTTTTTGTTGTCATTTTTAAAATACAACAATTTAGACAGAATAAGCAAACTGCCTATTCCTCTGATGATTTACTATCATTACATTCACAAGGAATATATTACTGGACTATATTTTAAACACATTGTTATACATTTAGCTCATGACAGAGGCTGACTTCATAAAGTCTTAACAGTGGTATACACCTTTCTCTAAATTTTTCTTGCTGTTTCTCCCCCTTCTCCTTCAAAAGTAGGCAAAATATCATATTAAGAGACTATATTTATACTGTATTGCAAAAAGCATAATAAATTAAATAATAACTAAAGGAACAACGCCTTTAGACTTGCAATTAGTCACAAATAAATCAATTACACACCTTACGTATATATAATTGGATACAGTAAATTAAATTTGTGTTGACTGCCTGATCTGTAGATATATATTACATGATATGTAACTCTCTGGATTTACTTTTCTGTCAGCATCTTTTCCAAGTTTTTTTACATGAAGTTTGGATGTGATTGCTATTCCTGCATGCATGATTCAAAGGGCAGGAACTATGGATCTATATACTATAAAAAGTAATTTGATTTGAACTCTATTTCTTCCCTAATCTTTCCTAACTTCCTGCTTTCCATTAAATTTGGTACAGAACATAAAGTATTTCAGACAGCTATCTGCAACAGCCTATTTCCAATATCATCCTGATAAAGGAAAATCAAATCCTAGTGTATCCAAGTGCTTCTATGACTTGCCCTGAAAGATTCTAATCTAATATCCAAAACACAGGCAAAGATATTTTTTACTTTTTATAACACTTTCCCCTAAAATGGAGTCCATGATTTTCTGACTCAAAAACTGAGATACACAGTTATATGTACCACTGAAAGTTGTTAATGAATTTTAATACTAGAAAACCCATAAATAATTTAACTCATTATGGACTTGGTCCATTTTGACTAACCCATTTCTTTCAACAGTTATTGAAATATTCTAGGCACATCTTGGACAGCACTGCTCCAGACAGCTTGAAATTGAATCTCTGCAAAAATAATGCTGCTGAAATTCTAAGGGTGGAAAGTTGTTTGTATTATAAGGACTGGAATGATCCACATTTGAGGGTGAAAAATAACGCCTCTGGGTCCTTGAGCTGAAATACGTGCTTTCAATAGGCACAATTTAAATGAAGTGCAATATTTCTAAAGATGGAAAAACTCTGTAGGGAACAGAGTAGATTCATTACAATGATTTGCATTAGCAGGTTACATCTCTGGTGAGTATCTACCCCAGAGAAAGTGTTCAGCACAACCGAATGAAAATATGGGATAAAAAAAAGTTGTAGAAAGCTATTTCATTAAAAATATCTATGTAATAAAGACAAGCTGTAAAATCAATTGGGTTAAAGAGAATAAAGAATTTCCCTAATAACAATTTTAAGCCTTCTAGCACCCCTTACTGGAGTTCTATTTTTAATACCTATTAGATAAACAAAGCTGGAAAAAATAAATAACCCTTTTAAACAGAAGCTCTGCCTGAGGGAAGGATACATAAACAGATTCTAAATAAACATGGAAGAGGACCTCATCTGATATAACCCAGGGTGGTTTTACCTATTCAGGAGACTACAACTAACTGCTGTTTAAGTTCTAGTAGAGGGAGTTTACAGAATATGGTCTCCGCTTTGAGTTTTAGAAGTCAAACATGCTCTCTTGCTCGACAAGTTTCAAACAAGACTTGACTGAAGATCTTTCCAGGGTGATTTATTCTGTTTAGTACTAAGAATGCTGAATGACCCCAGTTCCAGGATAAGAAATAACTTGTGATTTCATAAACTCTCAAATTAAGATGGATATAAAGGACCCCTATGAATACTGCTGCTGAACCTCTTGTTTAGCGTATGCCAGAGAGCTATATCAACTGAAATACAGTGATGTGCAACTTCCATTGCCCTCCATTTAAATGTCTGCAATTCTTGTGTTGCTGAAGACTGCAGCTGCCAAGAGTAAGAGCAGACAGTCTGAAGATAAAAAACACAGTTACTCAGGATCTTTTCCCTCTTCCACTGTAGCGCATCAGAATTGCATATGTTCTGCTGTAAGCCTGGCTCTCTTGGGCAAAAGAAAAGGGAAAATTCTTTTGTTTACCTCCCCAGGGTCTTTATTAACACACATACTTGGAAGACATTATGTTATTAGTTGATTAGTAATGCAGGAATAGTTTCCAACATGAACTTGAATTTCACATATGTCAGTGATGAGCTTTCATTATTCGCTCCTTATGGTCTTGTCTTTTTAGACAGTTACTTGACAATAATAATGCTTTCCTTTTGAGAAATACTGACAACTTGTTTTGAAAAACTTTCCTGTAAGGAGATACTGTGCAGGGAATCGGCACAACAGTGCATTGTGGAAATAGAAATCATCCCACTGATTCCAGAGGCTGCAGATGGGTTGTGCATATACTGTTGCTTTCCTGACCACAACCTGATTGGGCAGCCAGCATGAATAAATTCTCTAACGACTGAGCTAATCTTCATATTATATTTATAGCTGCCAAGGTGAAAGGAGTGACCAATGCAAATACAGAAAGCACTGGCCAACACAAAGCTGTTGCCAGCTGCTGTTTCAGCTCTGGAGGACCTATGTAGCTTGGCTGAATTAGTGCAGTGTTTTCTTAAATAGGCCTGAGCAACTCAGACACAGTTTTGAGAGCAGAACACTTGAAAAGGTGAGCTTTCCTCCTTCTCTGCACCTGTGACTATGTCTAAATATTCCTTAACCATAAGTAAAGTCTCAGCTGTTTATTTATAAATAATTTCTGCCTGAGAGAGTAAACAATCATGGAGTCAAACCACAGAAGAAACCAGCTCCTACTTCTGAAACATTTACCTTCAGAAGCAAAGAAAAAAGGAATATATTGAAAAATATACACTCAGACAAAAAATATCACATGATTAAAACCCAGACTAAGGAACCCCTCCAGTGTTTTCTATCTTCAACAACCCCCTTATTCTACAGTGTGTTAATTTATATCAGCCTGTTTTTTCTTCTCTGAGTTTAATGTAATAATGTCCCTAACTGATCCCTGTAGAGAAACTACTGCCTCCACTGTAAAGATTTTCATTCCTAGAGCAACATCCAATTACTCTGAGTAATTTTTGGTTATTCTGTTTATTATCTTTCATCATTCTATGAGTTATTAAATCTGAATTTTTCAATTATTTGCAAAGATTTATGGTCATTTAGTTTCAGTCTATTAATTCTTTTTGAGAAAAATGAGGAATTTATCTGTTCTTAAAACATATAGTAGTATAAAAAAGGCATTTTGAGGCAAGTACAAATATATACTCTGCAAATGAAATTTCCCTTTAAATGATGGGCAGCTCTACTGAGATGATTGTAGTGGTTCTTCATTTTCCTATTGCAGACCAACAACCCTCACTTTAGTGAGGATTCTGTTGGAGGCTAGGCCAGTGCTAAATGTAGGATTATTCATTTTGAGGACACAAAAGATATCTAATCCTATATCTTTTTCAAGTGAAAATATAATCCTAAATTTTGTTCATGCTTTAGATTTACTATTTGTAATACCTTCACTTCCATGGATAAAACAACTTGATATGGGTTGTTTTAAAAACTGCTGTAAGATCTGTGGCTTTAGAAACCAATCTTATTTCCATTTTTTATAATTAGACATTTACAATTGTATAATTAATATGCATTAAGTATTTTGCAATTTTGCATGGGGTATATAAAACTGCATTTATGAATAACCCTTCATGGCCAGCCTATGGGAGAAAGAGATAATATGTGTTTCTTAGACACATTATTTAAATGCTTTAACTGTTCCTCCTATCTGTCTTGTACCATTTTAAATTAATATTTCCATGCTTTATTGGTCACTTGGCATCTGATCATTTGATCATGTTAATGAGGTCTCTAGGATATAGCTCAATAATTCAGAATTTTGAAAAATGATTGTGAGTTTGGATTTCTCAGTTTTCAGGTGTTCTAATTCCAGCAAAGGCTCCAGATTGTCAGAATGCATCTTCCAAAAATGATCCTTCTTAAGGGCACCTCAATTTCTGAAATTCCCAGAACAACCACTACTGTCCAGAAATATTTGATAAATTGCATTTCTTCATCGTTTGTAAAACACAAACTTCAGAGTGAGAAGAAACTGTTAATTTATTTAAATCATAGCCAAGAGTAATATAAACTCATTATTATTAAATGTTATCTTCCAAAACATTATCAAGGTATTGCAATAGTTTTAACGACTACCCTCTTTTTTCCATTTTTTGCTTTTGTTTCTGTAGAGTTTCGTGTACCTCAATCATTTAACACAAAAAACCCCTGTGTCTTTCTTCTAAATGGGACTATCCAAATTATAAATTTACCTGTGCATTTGCAGGTACTATTAAGATAGATATCAGTACTTCATCAAAGTTGTACCATATACATTGTGAGCACACACAAAATGGTACTTAAGGCCTGTTCTCACTGCCTTCATGTTTATGTTTTTTGCACATAAAAATTATTAATGTTGTCTGCCTCATAGTCATCATGTTTGTTTGTTTGGGATATCTGATAAAGCTGATAAGTGCTATCAAATTCCACCTGAAGATGGTAATTATTTGTTTTCTACAGGATTTATTCCTAAATTTGTTAAAAGCGACACTGTTTTCATTACTAGTAGCTGTTGTCCATCTGCTCACATTTCGATTAAACCTGTGACTTGTAAAATTATTTTTCATGAGAAAGGTAATAAAACATATCAGGCAAAATTACCAGTTTTTAAAGACAGTTTTCTATGTTTTCTTTATTATACAAATCAAACTTTCCATACAACTACTGACTCTTTGAATTGTTATGCAGAATGTAACTTGCAATATAGCATTTCTCTAACCTGGAACTGCACTACTTCATCACAGCCCCATTTTGTGCATAATGCCTAGGGATAAGATAAAAGAACTCAGAAAAGAAATGCCTTTTGAGCCCCAGAGCTTCTACTCCACAGAGGAGGAATATAAAACCATACAAAGAATGCTGGAAGGTACTTCAAGATATTGCTTAGTCATTCTTCCTTTCCTCTCTTAAGCAATTATGTCTGGGGCTAACTTGAAAGATGTTTGTCTAATATTAAAATTTTCAATGGGTAATGTAAATCTCTCCTGCTGCAATTTAAGCTCTTCAATTTTTTCTGTTGATTGTGAACATAAGAAAGGGATTCTTCCCTTCCTCTTTGAGGCAGTTTTTATGTACTTGAATGCCATTAACATGTTTCTCTTCTATCTTTGTTTGCAGACTCTAAAGAACCCAAGTAGTCCAGTCTTTTCTAAAAAATCATGGCTTTTAAACCCTCAACCATTCTTGACTATTTTTTTCCACTTTTTCCAACTTTTCCACATTATGCTTGAAGTAAAAAAATTGCAGCACAGAGATTAAAAATTATATATTATATATGGCAGTGAAAATATATTATTTGAATGCCTTAAGTATAATTCCCTTTTTTACTACGGCATGAAATTAGTCATCCACACGTAAAATGTAAATTTAAACAACAAACTTGTTTTGACAATCTATTAGCATCCTCCCCAAATTACTTTTGCTCTCAACTACCACCTAAATGCAGACCACATGTCTACATTACCACCTAAATGGAGACCACCTGTCTGTACTAAGTATAGCATGGTCTCCATGTGTTTATGTGTAAACTTGCTCCCAATTCTATATCTGAACAATCAAAGTAGTTCTCATTAATTAAATATCAGCCAGTATACCTCCCAGCCTAATGCCTGTGTAAGGTTGATCCATTGCAAGTATTATTCTATCTTGAACCATTAATAATACTTCTGGATGTGATCATCCAGCTAATTATGGACCCACCACTAAACAATTTCATCTGGTCTATTCTTACCATTATAAGTCTTGTCAGGTGTCAGTTTCTTTTTTTGTTTGTTTGTTTGGTTGGTTTTTTGTTTTGTTTTGTTTTTGTCTGCCTGTTTGTTTGTTTTTCATATGTCAATATCTTTGTAAGAATATAGATATAGTTCTGCTACTCTTTGTCCACTGCCCAGTGAAGATGTGATGCAACAGCTGCTCAGCAACAAGTTGGGCCAAAACAGTGCTGGCCCTTTTGCTTATATTTTCTAGGAGCTTAAAGTTTGACAATTTTCCAGTATTTTTCCATATTTAGCTTACAGTTTTCTTGTCTTCCCTTTTCCCACTTTTTAAAGGGAGGGAATGCATTTCAATTTTCCAGCCTCCAAAAAATGTCCCTTTATTCCTCAAAAAATATAATTTTTGTCTCTGAACTTGTTTCAGACATAATTCTGAGATAAATTTTATCTAGGTTCTCATCAATATGGCATTCTGTAGCCTTTTTTTTTTTCCTCTTGTTCTGGGAAACAGAATTCTGAGTGGGAATTTTGTCCTTTTGATTTGTCCTTAATTGCATTCATCAGACATATAAAACTCTTTGACCTCCTCAGCATCATCTACTCCCCATTACCTCCTTACTTAATTTCTTTCTTCTTCTGTTTATATTATCCTTTTATATTTTTCCTCACTGTTTGAGACACGAAAAAGTTGTGATTCAGCTTTTCATTTGTAAATTGATCTCATATTAAACTCCTATCTTCGCCTAATATTTAAATATCACTTAGTAAAAAATTTTACAAAGATTTTAAGATGCTTTATTTGACTTAATTAAGGTCTGGTTTGAAAATCAAGTATTCTGAGTTGGAGACTAAAAGAATCTTTAGAAATTGTGTGATCTTAACTGAAAACCAAAGACAGTTAACAGATTTCTGAATGAAACCTGAATGCAGGTTCATCCAAAGTAACAAATCTCTTTTACGAGTTTTCTTTAATTTTTTCTTTTGATCAAAGAAACTGTTTAGCACTTAAGACAATGCAAAAGAAAACTCGCTGCATATCTTAATTTTGATGATGATTACTATCTTTTAATAATTTGTGTGATATGTTTTAATTAATTTCACAGAGTGAAGAAAACAAAAATCTGTATGTTCAATATGCTGTCTGAAGCCCAAGAATGCCTGGATAATCCTCAGAAGATGACATAACAATTTAAGTGGCTAATTCTGAGGGTACTTTATAATTGAAAAAATTAGAGAAGCATGTACTATTGTATGCAGTATGTTATGTATACCCTCTTTTCTTCAGCTTCAACTTAAGAATTTTCATTAGGATTTCATTTTCTCTTCTTACCCTATATTGGTCATTTCAACTATTGCAGTCAATTAATTGTATGATAGAGCTGGTATTACCATCTAGTTCCTAATCTTAACAGCAAATAAGTAACCAAGCATGGTATTAAAGACTGCATTACAGGGGAATAGCTCTTTAAAACAAACAGCAGTAGTATCACAGTACTAAAATTATGATAATGTCCCATCAGGAACAGTGTGCACAGTACTGATAACTGTCCCACAGGAAGGAAGTTACCTCAGAAAAGGCAATGCGTAACGAAACACAACACGACATCCCAGAAGCCTGATTTGATTTTCCAAGAGCTGGGACTAAGTTTCCAGAAACCAGAATAATTATTCAAAGTTATATAAATATTGTGAATGGCTTGAACATTTTTGCTTATTCATTCATTCTAGTAAGAACAGAAGTACTTGTCATACTAGTGAAGTGTAAGGTGGGAGTGAGGTCCCTGATGATCCTATTAGCAAAATTCAGACTTTGCTATATGAGCCAGATAGAAAAAAAGAAGCTAGAGATCTGTCTAAAAAGATGACTAACAAACTTAAAGAGCATGCTGCAGCTTAGTAGGGATAATTACCATAAAGTATATATGCTAATATAAAATACTTTTTGTTCAAATAAGGTTTAATGCATGATGTGGGTAAATTCTTCTTGTGAGGTTTCAATTCAGTATTGCCAGCCACAGGCACTCAATTATTTTAGTACCACACCTTGTGCCCACCCCACCCAAAAAATGAGATTTGAAACAGAGCACATGTCAGGGTTATTGAGTTTGTTTGGTTTTGTGCCTCACTGGGAATGCTTATCTTGCAATTAATATTCAGTCTGGAAGGCTAGAAACTTTTTTGATTATAAATGAAGGCTGAGGTTTCTTAGGTAATAATCTGTTTTCGGCAGCTCAAATTTCAAGCAATAAAATAAATGAAGCCAAGCCAAACAAATAAAACTCCACCTATTATGTGATTGATAAGAAAAAACCTCATATAAAAAATTTCCAGTATTAGTTAATGCTTTCCATATAGGCCAAAAATAGTGAAAACATTTGGATCTTGCAGATTTCACTAAATACATGCAGCAAAGATGGTGCTTGCCCTCTTCTCTGAAAGTACAAGGCATGGCACAAAAAGGAAGCCACACAATTCTTTGAAAATTCACACAGAAAATAGGTATCTATGTAATGATTTTAGTATCAGTTTTAACTCTTTGGAAAGAATATGTCAGTGTCCTATGCACTTGTGACAACCCAGGAGGATTCCACTACATACAGAACAGCAAATAAAAGAGGGAATAATAGTGTTTAGGACAACTCTGCTCTGTCTGTTGACTCTCGAGAATCCCATTATGAAGCTCTTAACTCTGTTATAAATGATGTATAAGTTTGCTACTCAGCCACAAGTTATAACTTTTATTAAGTGTGCTGATTTTGGCTGGGATAGAGTTAATTTTCTTCATAGTAGCTTGTATGGTGTTTGTTTTGGATTTGTGACCAGAACAGTGTTGATGTTTTAGCTGTTGCTGAGCAGTGCTCACAGAGCGTCAAGGCCCTTTCTGCCCCTCACACCACCCCATCAGTGAGGGGGCTGGGGGTGCACAGGGAGCTGGGAGGGGGGAACAGCTGAGGTAGCTGAGCCTAGCTGACCAAAAGGATATTCCATACCATATGATGTTGTCCTCACAAACAAAAGCTGGAGGAAATATGAAGGGGACATAGGATCGATGGTGTTTGCCTTCCCAAGTAATGGTTACGCGTGATGGAGCCCTGCTTTCCCAGAGATGGCTGAACACCTGCATAACTGTGGGAAGCAGTAAATTAATTCCTTTGTTGTGCTTCTGCACACAGCTTTTGTTTTCCATAAGACGCTTTTATCTCAAACCAGAAATTTTCATACTTTTACTTTTCCAATTCTTTCTCCCATTCCACTTGTGGGGAGCGAGTGACAGGCTTGACTGCCTGATGGGGGTTAATCTTTAAAAAGAATGGATGCATTCAGCTTCCTATGCAGAAATACTCGGGTCTACCCTAGAGACTGTAGGATATTTGAGAAGTCCAGAGGGGAATATGACCTGTAGCAGAAGACAGGGAGAATAACCTGTATCTGGGTTTAGATACCCCCATGTAGGGTATCAAAAAGAACACTGAAAGAGTGCATTTAAAGCAGTAGAGTCACTTCCTGTGAATTTTGAATCAGGTAAATTTTAAGTAAACAAATATTTTTAGTAGAATAAAAATCTTAGAATGTAATGTGAATGTAGCTGAAAAACAATCCCGTTGCCTACACCATCTGCACTGCACCTACATAAATACCAACATCAAAAGCAGTAACATCAGTTTTGTTGTATTTTAGTACACCCACTTGCTCTTAGCAGACTCTGCTTCTAAGGCAAGGGTAATTCATAGGCAGAAAAATCCTTTAAACAGGACATTATATAAAGTTCATTTGACTTTTGCTCCATGTCCACTAAGATGGTAATGTGAAGAGGGTTAAAGTAGACAATGCTCAGAATGACCTGGTCTAATTGCTATGGGAATCGATCACATTCAGAAATCCCTTCCAGTCTTGAGTTCTGTGATTATATTATTAAACATTCATTCAGAATGATACTAAATTCTTTTGTCCTACTGGCTATTAATCTTATGTTCAACATAAAAGCAAATTGAGAATTAAGTCAATCAGCCACTAAAACATAAGTGTGTGCCCATGTACAGGCACAATCAGGTGATAATATACCTGTTCTATTATATTTTTGAAAGCTTTTCTCTCTTGCTCATGTAATTCGACGTACTAAATTGATTCTATGACTGTCTTAACCTGCTGTCCTGATCTCTGGCTACATGAGCCGTTTCTAGGGCTCTGAGCTTTTGACACCATTGCAGCAGAAACAGCGTAATGTAGAAATATTTGTCTTGCCTAAAGAAGGGGCAGAAGAAGAAAAAGTCCCAGTGCCTAACTTGTGTGTTGTGAGATCCACCAGAGGTCTGTGGAGTGTACTCTGCCTCCAGAACAGACACAGCTGTCCGTTCTCTGTTAGCCCACACAGCCCCACGCTTCCCTAAACATTGAGCAAACAACCACTGTTCAGGTGGAATTTATTCAACTTGCTTTTGTTTCAGCCCTCACCTATTTTTTGGAGCAAGGTTGTAAGTAAAAAGAGCCCTTGAGTGAGTTGTGGCATGCATTAGTTTTAATTTACTTCTCCTGTAGAGGCATATATGTTAACATCTAATAGATAGCTTGATGATTCACCATTGCTGCTTAAGGCAAAAAGATTTTTTGCTCAACTGAAGTGAAAATAGCTTGCTCTTTAAAAGTTTTTGTGCCCTAAAAGAGCTATGCTCTTACAGAAATTCTGACATTGTAAGAAATGATCATGCCTGTGATCAAAAAAAGCCTCAGAAATGTAGAATCATCTAACACAGCTGATGTATTAAAGATGAGTGAAGGCAAAACTCTACCTGTTACGGCAATTTTTGCCATTCTTGTAAATGAGAAGTAGTCTGCAAGAAATAGGAGCAAAAGCAGTTAACAGAATTTTCAGATTTTTCTTCTGATGCCTTTTTGGGACTACCTAAAAAGAGAGACCAGACAAAATTAACGGAATAAAAAGCGGTTATATTTTCTGAAGGGCCTTTAGGTACATTTCAGGCAGATAAAGCCCCTCCTCCCTCCAGGGGCTACACCCAAGAATGGATGATGGGTCATGGGTTTTCATACTTTTATAAGTTTGGCCCATTTGGATTTTGGGGGTTAATATTCCAATTACAGCTTCGGGTAATGAAGTCATTTACCCAAAGTTTGCTTCCCCCAACTCACTTTTGCTTACATTTCTCCTGTGAGACAGTGNATTCCCAGGCCTGGAGAGGAATTGTTGTGTCTGATCAAATTGGGAAAAGCAGTTGCTAACACTCTACATGGAGTTTACCGTTATACACTAAAGAATTGCAGGATTACAAATGTATGAAAAATATAAAAGCTAAAATCCTAAGGCATCACTTCTGATGAAACATCAAACTGACCCACTCTTGAGTCCAGGACCTGAATGGTTAATCTAGAAGAAAAGTGTATCAAGACAGAAGTAGCCTGATCAACTGAATGCTCTGGAGACACTGACAACTGATCTGAACTATTTTTTCAGTAAAGAATTCTGCAAGCTATATTGATTCTAACACACTGAAGATTACACAAGATGAGCAGTCAACATTTTCTGTTCCTAAATTACAAGTCTACCAGGGGGAAACTAGAGATGGTTGCTATTTGTTTGAGTTCTTTTTCAGGGACAGGGGAGGGGGCTGGAAGCTGTGTGTGCGGTCTTTGTGGTTTTGTGTTGTTGTGTTCTTCTAAACACTTGCTGCTTTTTAAATTTTTATTCAGCATTATTCAAGGAGCGAAAGTTTGGACGTGCAGGTATTAGCATGTTTATACCCATATTCTAATCTGATTTTTCATAGCTTTTAAATATCCTCCAAGGTTATGCACACTCGTGTAGAGCTTAAATGCTTTGTAAGATATTGCACTATATCAAAAGAGAGAAGCTAGTGGGGAGTAATATCATCCTTGTGCCACTCTTGATGGCAATTTAATAGCAATCTACAGTGGAGATTGAAAGTTAAACCTCTACAAAATTACAAATTTATGCTGACGTTTAGAGTTAAGCATGTATTATGTTGACACATTCTTTTCCTTAATTCATGATTTTAGAGATTAATTCCTTGCAAACTTTACCTTTTGTTTCATTCCAAGTAAGAAATCGCTTTTGTTATTTGCTGTTTATTAACTTCAACATAGTTTTGAGAAAGTATGTCTTTATTTTACAAGATTACCACAAAAATAAAAGGCAATTATGTAAAATACTTTAGTCTACCCTGTCTCTGTTCAAACAGTGTGTATGCCACTCAAAAAGTACATTTAGCTCTCTTGGATTCAAAAAATATTCTTTCAACTTCAACTTGAACATCAAAATTCTCTCTTCAAATATGTGATACTCTCATTGTCCAAAGTATAGTTATACAAGTAAAATGTCATTGTATTAACAACATAGAACTGTATAATTGATTAAATGTGTTTTCATGCAACAAACTTTGGGTTTTGCAAATTAATAGGAAGTTTGGCTTAGCTAATATAAAGTTCGAGATTCCACCAAAGAATTCCACCCAAACTGAAATCATATGCACAGCAGGAAAGAGCGCAAGAGAAATAAATCACTCTGCATAACATAAATATCAAGAGCTTACTATAGTAAACAGATACTTAAAAGGAAAAATAAAGCACATTAGGCCCAAGGAACTGCAAGTAACATTCCATGTTCTTTTAAGACCAGGCATCAAATAACAGCAGTAAACTGACTTTTGTCTTAATTTCTAGCCACAGCATGACAAAACAGTCTAAGTATCTCCTGAACTGAGCAAACATTCAATAACTGTCCATGTTTTTCTACACCAGTGATCTTTCTGGCATATCCTTTATTATTCTCCCTGACTTCTCTATACTGCTTAAGCATCACAAAGAGACAGTAAACAACATTCACATCCATTTTTACCAAATGAGCTTAGATATGAAGAAGGGAGGACTAGGATTTCATATCTTTTCCTCCATTGCAAAGAAAAATATAATTACTTTGGTTCATTCTTTTTTATCCGTAGATGTGTAGTTTCATAACTTCTTTGGAGAAAGTTGTACTTAGCTTAAAATTATGAGGTAGTAAGGATATTTGGACTCCTAAAATTACACAGAGGTGTGTAAGCATATGCATACGTGTGTGTGAGGCTGCAGGCAGATATCTTGTTATCAAGTAATTTAACATATTTAAGAAGAGAATTTCAGAGATCTTCTGTATGGCCGTAGTGGGAAGTTCTGTAGATTGGCATTTTTAGCACAGGCATATAAAAAAGTTTATTCTTTCTTTTAAACAAATCTTGGAACTATTTCATAAAGTTCTCTGTTATAAACTGTCAGAATAACAGAGAATAATGGTATGAAACTAAGAAAAAGTAAATTTAGGCTGAGCATCACAACAAATGAACAGTGAGGAAATAACCAGAAGTCCCAGTTGGAGAGGATAAAGCACTTTCATTTGAGTGATTTAGAACCTGGAAATTCATTTCTGTGAAAAATCCAGCACTTGGAAAAGAATGACCCAGATGAGTGTTGGTTTCTTAGAGTCCTTTCTAAGCTGATTGTGTGGTTCACATGATAGACTATCATTCTATCTATTTACTTCTTACTGCTTCTTTATGATAATGTAGTTGATATCATATAATGTTACAGATTCATCTCTGCAACATTTTTATAGAACTGCTCAGGCAGACATTTTTTAATAGAGCCATAATCCTAGCTGAAGAGAAACCTTATGTGAGCGTTGCTCAAAGGGTAAAAGGAATCTGTTAATTATTTTTGCAGGTTTTGATATTCTCTTGATGTCGTATAATGGAATATTTATACTGAACTATATCGTTGTAATAAATAAGAATATAATTTAAATTAAAGTTGCATTAAACATTTCTTTACTTTTCATTTTTAAATGGTGATATGACATATGGATTATTTTTATTAAAATAATCTGTAATGAAACTTAGTATCCCACATATCTGCACACAAATCAGAGAACATTTAGAATTTTTTTTTTATTATTAAGGCATTTTAAACTCACACTGAGGATCCAATACTTTGAAAGTGCTCAGAGCTTCTAAGATTCTGCTTTGGTTATGTTTTGGAGGAAAACAAATACTTTGTCTGAAGATTTCATAAATAATCTTTTATTTGTCAAAAAAGAGTACACAGATCTAAAGACGCACTGAAAATTCATGGTGAAGCAATTCCTTTTCCAGAGTAGCTGGGATGTTACTGCAGAAAGCTGGTGTTCAAGAGACAGGACTCTGTCACAAGTTTTCCACATTGCAGGTTCATCTCAGGAACTCCACTTTCCTCAGTTAGGTCCCAAGGCTCTATACAATCACTTGCAGATAAGACCTCCACTTATCACTCAGATAAGACCTCCACATTTCCCTCTCTCCTTGTGTACCAGTACTTGAATGTCTAGCCAATGGAAACTGCTAGGTAAATCCATGTAAGTGAGAAATGAGCCATGGTATCATACAGCTGCCTTTCTAAATTAGAAACAGTTCAAACAAACAAACCCAAAATAAAGACCTTCAAAAGGAAGATGAAAAGCATGTGACCTGGCTTGTAGATGTGTTGTATTACTCAAATATGATTTTCTTCTCCAAGAAACTGTCAGATTGATAATCACAGACATAATTAACACTATTTTTTTCTCATATTCTTTTAGCATTTTGCTGTAAAATTTTATTTTGTATAATCAGTCTGTACTGCATTACTTTCCAAAAAGTGTTATCCAACAGCAGAGAAGAATTATATCTTCAGAACCTGAACAATCAAAGTTTAAGCAAACTTATAGATCTGGCTTGGTGTATCTAGAACTTTGGAAAGAAAAACTGACAGAAACAGAGAAGTTATTTTCTAAACCTATTCTCTTCATAGGAAGAAAACAAGGATGAAAAAACATCACAGAATCACTGAATATTCTGAGTTGGAAGTGACCCAGAAGGATCATCAAGTCCAGCTCTTAAGTGGATGGCCTATACAGGGGCCAGACCCACAACCTTAGCATCATTAGCACCAGGCTCTAACCAGCTGAGTTACTCTCAGGGTCATGGCCAGAACTTTGAAAGCTTTTGGACCCAGTGACAATCAGAAATACCAAATGTTCTCACAGTTAAAATTGATTTGATAAGTCATTTCTTCAAGTACCAGTAACAGATGCTTGGTATGTTGAAGTGAAATAAAGTACATTCTCATTTGCATACTTCTGTGGAATTTAAAAATTCAGAATCAATAGATTTTTCTCAAGATTTCTATGTGCTCTCTGATATGTTTTCCCACACTCTTTCATGCTATGGCTTGATAACAGTGCTTAACAGTGATGAAGAAATAGTTGCTTTAAAGGCTAAGCCTTATTTACCTTAATTTTAAAGCCCTTGCCTCATCTTTCTCAGAACATCTCCTGAATTAGAGGATTACTAATGGTTTAGTTACAGTTTTTCATCTCTGGCAGATCTCTTTCATATTACTTTAATTTCTCAGATATTATTCTTCAACTATTTTAGCTTTACTGATTAATCCTTATGATATGGATATTGATACATTTACAGCAATTTTCCAGGATCAGACTACACCTGGATTTGGCAAAGCATGAAAATACCTGAAATGTACATACCTATATTCATTTTTAAATTCAGTGGAAAAATAGTAACATAACTGTAGTTTGGACTGATGATACAGAATTAGTTTTTTCACTATACTGTCCATTAACAGAGTTCTTTCATAAGATATCAATAGGAGAAATCAGAACAAATGAAAATGGATTAGTAATAAAATATAAAAGTAGAACTCAAACTATCTCTTTATAAATTTTATTTCAATAATGCAATATTTGAGTAAACAATGTTAAAATCTAACTATTTTGCCAACCTCATTCATCTTTTGATGAATATAAATTAAAATGAACAGTTTGTCCCTTTGAACTATTCATCAGATAAACAATGCAATACTGAAAAGGAAGTAAAGAATTAGATCCAGTGGAGTGTAACCATATTTGTAACCCTTTACCAGTGTAGTTCCTAAGCATTCTTATTTAGGAGAAAGTTTGTATTAGCTACATTTTCAATGGTTTAGAGCATCAGTTAGACTCCTATATGTCCATGAAATGTATTTTGCATGTTGGTAACCTATTTTCTTGTTGAGTCTTTGGCCTTGAAGGGTGAGAACATCGAGACAAGAATAAATTACATATGTCAGACTTACCACAATTTCTGAGGTTTTTTTATAGGCTTATTCCAGGAGAAAAATATATACTGCCATGTGAATGCTTTCACAGTGAGATTCTCTGAAATGCCCTCAAACTGATCGGGTAAAGAATAATGACATTTTTCTCAGAACACTTATGCCTCATTCCAAGGAGGATAAAGCATTCACAGAGCCAGTGAGACCAGCAGGAAGCAAAGAAAAACCCAACAAGGATCACTTCAGGTAACTTTGCATAAGCTTTCACATTTGTCCTTCAGAGTGCATTGGTTGCTCTTTACTTTCCAGAACTTTATTGATGCTTTCTAAAAGCTGCAAATTAAGAGGAGCTCGGATGTCTTTTTAGGACATGAGCTTGGATTCTAGCCCTTGCTTGACCTACTGCTTTTTATTTTTGGAGATAAGCACAATATGAGGATCTAATTATACAGGTTGTGGTCTACCAACAAAGCACCTATGTTAGCTCTAGAGCCAGCCATTGCTCTGAGATGAAATTCTCTTTTCCCTTCAGTTTCCATGACATAACCAGTCAAAACGCTTCCCATCTGCATGACTGTTTTTCTGTAGAAAAGCTACATCACACAAATATAAAAAAAAATAAAGATCTGAGTGGAACAAGATTGAAGACTTGAAAGAATTCACCCTCACTTTCCTTCCTTCTTTCTTTCTCTCACTCTACAGCTACTGTGTCTGTCCCTTTTGCAGTTAATCTTTCAATAACTTCTGATATTTGTTGCATCTCCTTTTGGAAGGCTTCTCTCAAGTTAGAGAATCCTTCCTTGCTATGTCTCTTAGTTTTTTGCCTGTACTGCAGAAATTTTTTCTAGCTGAGCATACTCACTTGTTCTCAGGGTATTTTTTCCCTGTCTCCAGGAGACACTGCCGTGCCCACCCACAGCAGGAACACACAACCTGGCAGCCCTTCCTACCGCCCAGCCACACCTTCTTAAACAAAGCATACAGGAAACGACGCACACACACAATGGACCAAGAACAAACAGATTTAAAATTTCCACCATCTTTCACATAGTTCACACCCTCCTTTTACCTTAATTGCTGGATCTGGGTTTGTGCCAGTCTGGGGTGGATTTTAAAGAACATGAAATAAATAACATGAAATTAGAAGATTCTTTGTTACTTTTTTCCTATCCACATAGGGATTTAGGTAACAGATTTAGTCAAATTATAGTATGACTGGTTGGATTACTAGAGTACAATTAATACTTTATAAAATAGTTCTCAGCCACTGCAGTTTATCTCTTATTGCTTCCAAGTCTACAGCAAGGTAAGTAGATCAATATTTACCCCTTTAAAAAAAAGTTCAAAAGATATATGTTTGTCTGCTGAATCTTATCACTTCATTCCAACAGAAAAGTAAATAAAATTATATTCAAGAATACTTGATTGCTCTCCAAAATTCATGAAGATAGTTTGTGAGGCTGGTTATTTTGCTTCAGACTTTGCTTTGGAGGCTTTTAAGATCATATTTCAAAAGCTAAGATTATTTAAATAAAAATTGGGCACATTCCCAAATACAGGAGACACATATTTGCTTCTGATTAGAACAGATTTTTGGCACCTGCTAACACTTGTTACACTTGTTACCTACAGGTGATGCCATATTGTTCAGCTGACATTTTCAGGTCAATTAAACTGACACATAGAAAGGAAAAGAAAAAAAAAAAAGGTGATTTTCTGCAGGAAGCCAAATGTAATACATGATAAAAATTGTTTGGAAAAAAATTTGTTGAAACACAGGATTATATCACCGCTGAAAAAACTTACAGTCATACATCTGTTCTACCCAGGTTCTTAATAAGAAAAGTCTAGGTTTGAAACTCATTCACAGAAAGCGAAGAAGTGATGCTTGGTCTCTCAGTATTTCTGCATATAAAGCAAATCGCAAACCACCAACAGGTTAATATAGGTTAGAAAAATAAACAAGCAAACAACAATTTTTTTATCATTATAGTATGACATTGGAAAAAAGAAAATTAAACTTTGAAACCTGTTCACAAACTAGATCATTAGTTATTGCAGAGCATTTTTCTATGGATGGGCTAATCTTTATACATTGCAGATCAGTAACTGAAATTACACAAAGGAAATAAATTATAGTTTTAAATTTTTTTATTACATCAATATTTAGATTTCAAGTGTATCTAAACATATTTATATGTTTTCATAAGAAAAAAACATTTTGCCTGCTTTAGTTTCAATTTGTGTGCCCTGGGACCTTCCATCAATATTCAGTTAATGTCTGAAATTAAATTGATAAATTCATGTAATATAAAGTTGAAAGGTTTCTTTCTTATTTTCAGTTTAGTTCAAGCACACTACCAGGTATTTTTTACTTCTGCTGAAAGAAGGAACTTGTTCCAAAACTAGTGTCCTCATGGAAAGATATGTTCTTATGGCTTGAGCTGAACAGAGTGGAATAATTTTACTGCTTTAACTTTCTTGGAAACACTGGAGATTCTGGAGATTAAGTATTGTTTCTGTTATATTCCATTCCTTTCACTGTGAAAAAATAATTAAATTTCTTTCTGCAGTTTGGCGCATCTAAAGCATTTAAAACTGTATTCAACTTTCCCATCTTGTCTAGTTGTCTTGGAAACTATCAGAGGAAGGAACTCGAGCTGATTTTTTTATATCTATTTTGCTTTTCAAAATTCTCTAGTTTAGCTATCAAGTGAATTACTGAGCACTACTAAAATATTAAAATAAAATGCTTACTGGCAGGCAAAAATGGAGGGTCTTTTGCAAGCTGGAAATGAAAAAACCTCCAATCCAAAGGAAGAAATAAGGAATCAGAAGAAAACTTGGACCCATTAAGTTTAAAAGTGACAACCTATTTTGTCAATGGGTTTGCGTTTGTATGTCTGATTTTATTTTAGGGCTGATTTAATTAATAATGCTAATTAGTTAAAATAAATTAGATTCTCATATATACAACTAAGGAAGCTTCACCATCATATTTTCATTAAAAAGTACACTTCTGACAAGTTTGTTCGGTCTGGTATTTTTGTTTAGCGTACATGTTTTCTAATTTAAAAAGAAGAAATGTTAAATTTCTTAGACAAAGTTAATATATTGTTTATTTCCATGTTATATGTTTATGATTGTCAAGTGGGATAACAGAAATTGTAAAATTATGTACAATTCGACGTTTTGCTATCCATTCTAAGGTCTCCCTCTCTTCACTGTCACCACCAATCTGGCAAGTTTGCTAGCATAAAAAAATAGATAATTACCCACACTCGGTGTCTTTCATTTAATTGTGCTAAATGCTACCATTAAGAGCAAATTGTCACTAACATCACTCAAACAAATGTTTCTGCAGAAGATAGTCTAAGTTTAAAAATAATAGTTTATGTCCTTTATAAGTGTCAGGCTCCTGAACGCAGAAAAGAAAATAAGGGTTGGTGATGAAGCTGAATGGCACCAATAAAAGTGTTTTCAGTGTCTGCCCAGCCTGAACGTTTTGGAAGAAGTGACTGATGTGTGTTATGGCTGCTCTGTGAAGAGATGGGGATTTAATGTCTTGAGCACTGTCAGCATTCCTGCGTGTAGAGAACTTCAAATTCTTATCACAGTGACACAGCACTTACTTTAAGTGGTCACAGCTTCTGCCCTTTTTATAAATTTCAGCATTTAATTAATTTTGGATCTTTTAAATTTCAATGTGAGTTTGGGACCCACTGCGTTCAGTGTATCACCTCAGTTATACATGCCATCTTTACAATTTATAATGAAATCTGACAGGTAACAAGCTAGCAAAGTTACCAATGAATATATACGTGATCTGAAAGATGACAGCAATATTCAATTTATGAATCAGAAAGCATGTTTTCATAAATATGATTATGTTTCACACACATACATTCATGAAAATTAATGCAATTACTAGCACATGAACACGTTCCATGTCTGGCTGTCTCTTCATTTATACAAAGTATAATATTACTGATTCTAGTATTGCCCAGATTCATGCAAAATATTTAAGCAATGGTGATCTAAGCACATTTGCATTTCCCCTTCTCAGATGAGGAAGCATGCTTGCCTGGAATTCATAGATATTCTTTTGGAAAGGACATATGATCAAAGCCCTGAAGAATCCCCTTCCTGATATCTAGGGTATGAATAAGTCAGTTCACGACACAGAAGAGCAGAGCATGGAAGTAATAGCTGTAAGAGCAGGTCCTTCAGAGGACTTGAGGTGGATCAAAGAACAAATAAGGAATCAAAACCAGCAGTCTCATATTCTGAGAGAAAACATCCAGATACACAGAAACAGTGTGCTAGTACCAAACGAGTCCAGTGGCCCTGGAGGTTATTCTGTTCCACCTAAAGTAATCGCCAGGGGCAGGAGTGAGAGGCTCTCCCTTTGGAGGAGAAGGGCGTTCCTTCTGGTGGGGAGAAAATGTGGTGGGAAAGAGTCGGTCACATTTCACGGACTTTCCATGTATATAATTTCTTTGTCTTATGCCTCTTTTTATTAATATTGTAGCTGTTACTGCTCATTTTCTTATCTCCTTGCTATTTCCAGTAAATTTTTCTTATCTCAACCTGTGATCTTTGCCTTTTGTGCTTTCAATTGAATGTGGAAGGGGAGCGAGCTGTGGCATGATTTTAGTGGGACTACTAAATTGCAGAATACCATTCCTAAACCATGACATATTTAATAAAATCCATCAGGACATTCTTGATAAAAGAGTTAGTCTTAACCTATGCTAAGTTGAAACTTCTAGATGTAATAAACATTTGACACCAGCAACCATTTCCCTTTGTACTTTTTGATTATGACAACCTAATATCAGATTTCTCTGTATTGTCCTTCAATATATTTTGATTGTGCTAACATGAGCAGGCTCATACAAGTCCTTGAAAGAGAGAAGAATTCAAACACACTCCAGGAATCGAGCGTAAGTGAGATGTGACCTGGCAGAATGGGAAATAGGCTTTAAGAGAATTGTGAGATTTTGCTCACATAAGAGCAGAAAATAAGAAAAGGGGAAAGCTGTGCACTTCTGTTGAAAAATAAGGAGATTTTAAGATTTATCTATCTATCTATCCTATCTATTTTTCTATCATGTATTTTTAAATTGACTCTTCATGAAAGAAAGACACTTGGTACTCTGACTCAGTGCAGAGTATTATATCCACTTGCAGGTAATAGTTTTTCCATCTCACAGTTTTATTACATTCTGATTATTAGAGTGATTTATTGTTTCTGTTTGTGTCACTTTTCTTGTAAGAAAAATAAATCATAGGCTGACCAATTCTGTGGCACAAAGAACTGTGAGACACGACAGGCAATCTGTGCTACTAAATTTTCCATACTGGCTTTTAGTCACTAGTTTTTTTAACCGTGTTACTTGTAATAAGTAGTAAAAATATTGATTAGACATCAACCCGGGTAGTTTACAAACAGGCAGCATTGGATTGAAAACCTAATAGAGAAAAGAAGTTGGAAAAGAAACATGGATATTCTAGTAGCATTCTTGAGAGTACTAGTTGAAGATCTCATCAAAAAATCTAACAAAGATCTAATAAAAATGAGGGTACTTTTGAAGGCCAGTTCAAAACCCTGTATCTATTAGATGAGAATCAATCACAGAATGGCTGAGATTGGAAGCAGCCTCTGGAGGACACCTGGTCCAACCTTCCTGCTCAAGCAGTGCTACTCATAGCCAACTGCTCAGGCATTTGAATGTCTCCAAGGAGGGAGATTCCACAACCACCCTGGGCAGCCTGTGCCCGTGCATCATCAACCTCACAATAAAAAAGTGTTTTGTGATGTTCAGACAGGACACTCTGTTTCAGTTTGTGGCCATTGCCTTTGGTCCTGCTAGTGGGCACCATTGAAAAGAGCCTGGCTTAGTATCCTTTGCACCCTTCCCTCAGGAATTTGTACACGTAGATGAGCTCTCTCAAAGCCTTCCCTTCTCCAGGCTGAACAGTCCCAGATCTCTCAGCCTGTCCACCCAGGAAGGATGCTCCACTTCCCTAATATTTTTAGTGGCTTTTCACAGGACTCTTGCTAGTATATCCACATCTCTTTTACTGGGGACTCCAGAATAGGACGCAGTATTACAGGTATGGCCTCAACAGTACTGAATAAAGGAGAAGGATCACCTCCTCAGAGTTGCTGACAATGCTTTCCCTAATACAGCCTAGAATACCACTAGCCTTTTTTTGCTGCAAGGGTACATTCCTGGCTCTACTGTTACTCTCAAGTCCTTTTCTACTCCCAGGTCTCACTTTCCAGTGGGGTGGTCCCAGCATCTGCTGGTGCAGTCTTTTTCCTTCCCAGATGAAGGGCTTGGCACCTTGTTGAACATCATGAGGCTCCTTTCAGCCCATTTCTCTAGCTTGTCAAGGTACCTTTGAACGGTGGCACACTCTTCTGGTGTATCAGCTACTCTGCTCAGTTTTGTGTCATTTGCACACTTGCTAACAGTACTTTCACCCCCACCATCCAGGTCATTAAAGAAGAACTGAACAGGACCAAACCCTGCATTGTTCCTTGGTGCACACCGCTAGCTACTGGCCTCTAGCTAGACTTTATACTACACTTCACCACCCTCTGGATGTGGTCATTCAGCCAGTTTTCAGTACACCTCCCTGTCTGTGCATCTAGCCCATATGTCATCAACCCTTCTATGAGGATCTTATGAAAGATAGTGTTGAAAACCTTACTGAAGTCAAAGGAGATAATATCCTTTGCTTTCTCTTCATCTGTCAAGAGAGTAATTTCATTAAAGGAAGTCAACAAGTTGGTCAAACATAAGACTATTACTTAATACTTCCATCAAAAGTGTCTTTTAATTTTTAGTGCTTTTCTCACATCTCAGAAGCTAAAAACACTAAAATAAGAACCAAAAAGAATATACTACATAAGCTTTAATGACATAATTAAGTACCACCACTATACAAACCAAGAAAAATCTTTTTTTCATCTTAGTTACTAGAATTGAGATTCAAAGCTTTATTAAGAAAACACCATGACAGGAACCTGGTTCTGATATACATAAGTCAGAGTTTTCTAGTTTGTGAATTCCTGTCAGTTTGTTGATAACCTCAATTCATAATATCTCAATGGAATTTCTTTCCTTTTTTTCTTAATTCTCCACAAATGATTCACTGATTGGTCTGCAGTGTTAAGCAAGAAACATATTCTTAAGATTGGATGATACTGCTTTACATGAATGTTCATTGTTGTTCTCTGTGCTTTCATGTCTACACTTAAACCAAATATTATTATTTTTTTTCCTTAGCTATAATTTCAGGCTTGAGCAGTCCTTTGATCAATAGTACTGTCATCTGCAGCACTATAAGTTCAAAGTACAAATTCAGAAATGGAGAAATGCAGCTGTCCAGGTAAGATTGGAAACGCTGAGATATAAATGGAGAAAGGGAGATGGGTGCAAAAAAACCCCACAAAAATCTCAGTGCTGTACTCACTGTTTTTGTGCTACACTGTTATTTTCTTTCAGTTACTTATAAAGCATGGCAGGCCATCAGTCTAGTAATTAATTGTTGGATTTAACTTTTAATGGCACAATACACATGAACATCTGATTTCAGCTACCTAAAAAATTCTACGTATGAAGTAGTGCTTTGTTTACACTCATTCTAGTTGATGATGTATCTATTGGGTTTTATCACATAAGCATGTATGTATTTCTAGAAAATGAGTCAATCCTTGCAATTGCCCAAAATTCTGTCTTTTGTTCTTTCAGTTCCTTCTTGTGCACTCTGTTATCATAACCATTGCTTTTTCAATGCACTCTTTGTTCCCTTCATCACAATCAGTTCAGGAAAGTAATTATCAAGATGACTTCCCTTTAGAAGAGGTGCTTTCATTTCTCAAAAAATTTATAAAAGTAGTAGATGTAGATGTCAGACCACAGTTAACAGCACATATTCTATATTTTTACATTTTTATGTTTTAAGTAATGGTAATTTTTTTTTTCCAGATGTGTTCTGTTTGTCTTCATTACTGTTCTTGACCTTGCAACTGTTTTATATAAGAGGAAGAAGAATGAAGAAAACCATCTTACTGAGAGCTTTCAAGAAAGCAAGAAATCAAGTCTGTGTCACCCTGGCTGAAGACCCTAGCAACTTGTGACACTTTAACAGAGATGGACTCAATGATCTTAAGGGTCTTTCATTCTATGATTCTATACTTATCATTCCCATCTATTTAAAAAAAACCAGACCTCAAGACTTTGACTTTATGGTGAGCCTTTTATGTTATCTGTTCCTAAATAGTGTTATAACAAACACATAGGTGGTGTTATTGTGTGTTGAGGTTGTTGTTAGATTACCAAAGCAACACTACTTCACTAATCTTAAAACAGGTGAAGCATGCATGGTATAGCCCTTCCCTATACTGACACATCGTCTCAGCCATTTTATCCAGTGAAAACTAAACATTCTTTGCTTGATTCTTCTTGCTACACCGGAGTAAATCTTTCCAGAGTAGAGCGTGTTGCATTCCCTGAGACAGTGAAGCAATGTTAGTCTCCTCTAGCATATTTCAGCTCACCTTGTAATTTAGAGAGTTCGTTTAATATCCTTTAGACACTACTGAAACCTTTCATTACATGTCTGAGGAGCTGAGGTCAGCTATATTCTTTAAAGTTGCGCAGCCACATAGCTATATATGGTGATCAATAAAGTCAACACAGTAAAAATGTTTAACATCATTTTGTCAACTCTTAATTTAATATTTCTTTTGTCCATTTGAGAAGTTTTAAAATTGGTCACAGTTTATTGCAGACATCTGTTTCTGTTTATCTGAAAATAATGAAAACCTTTAGATACATCCAGCAAAGGGACCTTATAGTGTACTAGATATTTTTTATTTTGACCAATGAAGTCACATAAAATTTCTTTCTTTACCTGAATCAAGTGTTTCAGGTATTCTCACCAAGTATTTTTAGTGATAATCCCCCTTAAAGAAATTCTGAAAGAAAAGTCAAAACTAGATCAGTAGCAACTGCATGGTAGGATAAAATCAGCTCCAAATGCTGTTGAAAAGTTCAATGTGATAAGGTCTGGAGGTAACAAAACGGAAAAGCATCTACTAAGAAGATAAATCCTACATATGAGGAGGGAATATAAAAAAAAAGAAAAAAACAAATCTAAGACATAAAATATCAGTGGCAGCTATTAGATTGTAAATGAAAGTTTAGGGGTTTTTTCAGTCATTTAATTTCTTTCACACAGAACTCAATTTTTTTTTTTTTCCATAAAATAAGACTTCACATTTCTTATCTTTTGGAACTATTATGGCTGCCTTTCTCTTACGTTTATATCAGTCAGAGCTATAGTTCGCAAACTTCCATGGACTCAGATTTCTAATCAAGTTTGGGCTGATATGTTCTACCTGTCTGCATACATGTTCTTAAGACATAAATGTCTTGGGGTGATTCTATGACAATACTGTATTCCTCATCACCTGCTTAATTTCTAGTGTACCTTTAAATTGCAAAGGGGGGGGAGAGAGAAGCCGAGAGAACTCTTCAAAGCGGCCAGCTTGACCTTGCAACTAGAATGTTTTGCATTCTTTTCTCTCCCGATTCTAACAACATTTAGTTAATTAGAGAACTTTTGCTCCCTAGTCTCTTCAGCTTTCAGCGAAGAAGGGACTGTGATCTGCCTCAGCGGCTTCTTTTCCTTTTTGGACTGTTTTTGGCTTGCTTTTCATCTGAGACCGGCTGTCATCTCCGGACCTGCTCGGCGGGACCCTCCAAGGGGGATCGTCGGACCCTGCCTGGCCGGCCCAGCCCAGCTCAGGACTGCAGGTTTTACCTACAGAAAGAACTCTAAAATCCATAGTCCTCTTTTAGGGGACAGGAGAGGGGGTTTCAATATCCTTTTTTCCCCGAGACAGCAGAGGACTCTGTTTGTTAAATAAATAGTTTTTTTCACTTTCACTCGAGAAATTATTTTCCCAAACCCGTGAGAGAAGTGCTGCCAGAGCCTGCTTGCCTGGCAGACAGGAGAGAGAGAGAGAGAGACGCCCCTCTTGAGTTGTTTATTCCTAGATTTGTGTCCAAACCAGCACAATAAAAAAAGGGATAGTTTAACCAAATTGTGTTATCCTTTGTTTGCCACAGGCTAAAGGGACACCCACAGTCAGATACTGTGGCTCAGATGACACGTCATAACTTGTACATTATTCCCACTGAATTAAAATCAAAATTTCACTTGATAGATCTGAAAACTCCTGTAGGTACTCTTAGGTGCTTGGACTCCATTTAAAGAATTTTCTTGAAATACCAGCTGAGCTCTTTGCTACTTATAGTCTAAGTGTTCAAAGGCTGAAGAAAAAGCGCAAATTTTCGAATTTTCATACAGTAAGTGGAAAATCAAGTGTTTTAGAATAAATTTTGAAGAAATAAGAACATAAAGCATGGTAATACGTGTTAGCACATTTCAACTGGGATTGCCAAATCACTAGAAGTGCTTTAAATCCAGCACTGTGTACAAGAGTGGTAGAGATATTTGAGGTATCTCTGTTCTCAGATACCTCAGGCTGAAAGTTGGTCTTTCAGAACATAGTCCTTTATTACTCTCTTTGAAAAATGACACTGATCACTCCGTTTTTCCAAGGCGCCTCAGCAGATTGTTTCAAGGCATGGTATGCTGAGGCAGTGGGACATACGGATTTAGCAGGTATTTTTCATATGAATGAGTGTTTGTGGCAGAAAGAAAATAATGCTACATAGAATGATCACAGACTTCCTAGGAGAATATCCCCAGCATAAAAAACATACAGCCTGATGGTTAAACTTCTTGAAAAAGGTAGGGCTATTTAAAACACCTCAGCCTGAGGAAGATGTTGAATTTACCTGGTGGACACCTTCAGCACCAGTCTTTATCCTCCAGTCCTCTACAGACACTACAATGTTATTACATATGACACAATATCCTCTGGCTAATGTGGATAATCTAACTAGGCCATTTTTCTCCCTTAGGCAGGTCTAAAACCATACTGAATAAGGCATAACAGAATCTGTGAGCAGGTAAGATGCAAGGAGCTTGAGGCTAGTAATTGGACACTCAGATGTGGATCACAAAGCTCCTTTTAGATTTGCATAGTTCTCTGTTCTAGCTTCCACCGAGCAGTGACCTATTTAAATAAGGGGAAAACATTAGAGCAATAGTGTATTTAATATGCTAATCATAAAAGATACTACAAAGGCCTTTCATTAATATATGCCACCACCCAGCACTACCTACCTCATGACTAGTTTACAAGCATCTTGTTCCAGAAACAAGCAACTCTTCCTGGTTTAAATGTCAATCAAGCAATGTTAGCATATGGTCTAATTTCCTGCTTAGGTAATTCTGCCAACACTATCATGAACACTAGAAACCATTATTTTGGAGAAAATTCCCTTTTGTTTCTCAATTCTAATACCTTCCACAGCATATCAGCCAATTCCAGTTTCAGGTATTAGTTTGTCTGCATGCATAGCAATCATATAGAACTGTACCAGTTTTTCTGCATGACTAGTGCTCTCAAGTGAGCAGAGAAAGAGAGACAGCCACACCAAAAACACGCCCACTATCTTTTTGCATAATATGTACTTTACACTCATCAATCTGTTCACATACAGGGACTTTTCTTAAGTCATTGTAACCAAGAATTTTAAAGAGATAACATGTAAGGAAAATGACTGGCAGTAAAAAAACCAAACAAGCTGGACAAAATACTGTGAAGCAAATGTACTGACTCCAAATTACTTCTGTTCAGAGCTATTCAAACATTAATTCAAAAAAGGTGTAGACACTTTTCATGTTCACACAACTGTGCAGTTGCTGACGGAACCAATTTTAAGAGCCCTCAACTTATATACCATAAACCAGTATATTCTATTCCATCTAATTTAGGATAAACTGGAATTTTCCCATGTAATTTTAATAATATATGCCACATAATGAATAATATCTCATATGTTATGTAGATTATATAAATCTATATATATATGTATAATAGATATGTAATTTTTTTTTAATAAACTGAATAAGCATTCAGCCTTCACGAAGCTCATTGGAACATATTTTCTGTAATTAAGCACCACGATAGAGAAATTGCATTCATCAGTTATAGACACCCTTGTTGGGAGCAGGAGTTGTGCTATGACTTGGAGAGATCCGTATGACAGAGGAGTTGCTGTGTACAACAGGACAAGGGACTGGCCATGCTCTGATTCCAGCTACTCGTGACCACTAAAGTTACAGCATAGAGCTCTGCAAAGAGAAGCCATAGGGTCACAAAAGTTTTCTGGGAACCTTACAACTTTTTTGAACTTCTTTAGCTCCAACTACATTTATTTCATCATTAAAGGAAAGGATCAAAGGGAACTTGTTCAGCGGTATAATTAAATGCATATGGAGTTAATCCATGTTTAATCTGAGCAACATTTGCTCTTCATCTCACTGTTTTTCCTGGAATACCAGAAAGATAACTTTACCCAGCCACCACATTGCCATTGTGCTCCTTATTTCATGTTCAGCGAATTCAACCACAGAACAACAAAATATTTTAAACTTATCTCAAGCTGAGGAATTTTAAACTTCATTAGAAATATTTCTTTATTTCAGCCTGCCTGAAATGCAGTATGTACCTGGGAAGCTGGTGAGGACATAGTGAAAAAAACCCCCAAATATATATATATATATATTGCAGTGGTCAAACATCTATCATTGTCCATCTGTGGTCTGATTTTTAGACACGAGGGAGCAAGCTGTGCCCAGAGTGCTAGAGGGCCATTATAAATCAAGCCCAAGGCAGATCCACTTGTGGGAGAACATAAATCTGTGCTTCAGCCAGGTGAGGTCAGCTTTCATTTACTGCCTGGTCTGTGCTGCGCACAACTGAGGTTATCCCTCTGGATGCGCAGATTGCATGTGATTGGAAAACTGTTAAGAGACATATTGTGTGAAAGTCAGAACAGGAAATTTACTGAGAGGGGTGACTGAGGTCTCTCTATTTAAGTGCCTATTCCCTTCAGAGCTTTTGTGATGAACAGAGATAACCATCTGTGCTCAATTGCTAGTTATGGTTTTGTAACATCAGCATCTGCTGATAAAGAAAGTAAGGGAACGTGTGCCTGCAATAGCTGAAGCCTCATTTACCACATCAGAATTCACTTTCTAATTGTTCAGTTTTATTTTAGTCAGAGTATAGATGTCACTCCTTCTGCGATCGGAAATTATCTAGACTAAGACATCATTAGAATGGTGTAATTGTTAGATTTTTGTGCTTGGCTACTTTTTTTCCAATATATCCTGGATATTTATAAACAAATAAAAAGTATAAATTTTTTCCTTCATATCTCAAATAAATTAAAAGAAATAAATGTTTTCTAAAAAGTTGTTTTTCGGTACAACCACATCTTCTCAATCTAAAACGATAGTTTTAGACGTGGGAGAGATGAAAGTGAAATCTCTTGGAAGATCACAGAACATATGTTTATTTTGTGCCAGCTGTAAAATATTAGTTCAGAATGTCCGCCTGTATGCTACTGAGAATTCTTGACAAATTTTAATATTGAAGCACACGATGTATTAAGTCATAAAAAATCCGTCTCACTCAAGAATGGCTCATAACCACACACCTTCACTAAACACAGTGTGCACCACTTTGATATAATGTAACTATTGGATGCAAAGTGCTGTATTTCAGAATAAAAATCCCCATTAGGTTTGCAGTGAACACAGTGGACAATTTAACAGGTTGGATATATTCTCGTGAAGTATCCCTCCTTCTATTGAGGGAACTTCTTTGGCACTGAAACCGCAATAGAGCACTTGCATGACTGAGGAGAGCCAGCCTGGGTCTTCCGGGCTTGCTAGTTGAGGCTCATGGCCAGCCATGTCACACCAGAGATCTTACGTGGAGAGTGATTCAGTTGTCTCTGCATTGTGCTTCCAGGAGCCACAGCGACTGAAGCACTGTGTGAAAAGGCCTGAACTGGCTTGTACAGACTTGTTAGCTAGAGATCCACATGGCAGGTGAGCATCTGTATTTCTTCAGAGCCCAAGCAGCCATCAAAATATTGTACCAAGACTTGTGCAATGCCTTCTGTAAGCACCTGTTACCCCTGTGTGCAGTCTACATGGCACAGTGACTCTGGAACTGAATAATGGGTTACTGATTTATTTAATGAGAATTCTAGAAGGAAACAGGAATACACTTTACATTTTACATCAATCATGACCTCACTCTCTCTCCAGCAAAGTTACTTCCCATCATTTTTCTTTGACAAAACAAACATAAACTAAAGAATAGATTGAATAACTTCATAAATTGAATAGCTTCAGTAAAAAGACCAGAGACTAGTCCTTAATTATACATTAACTATAGAATGAATTAAATACTGCAGAGATTTTGGAGAGGTTATTTTCCACAAGGCTTGAAGGTGAGGTGAAATAAACATGGTAACAATGAAGAAAAAGACAAATGTCAGAAGAATATCTTTGTAAAGGCATCAGCAAAGGAAACAACTGAAGTAGCAACCTAAAATATTATTTCATGAGAGGATTAGTATAAACACGAAAAACACAGGATAGCTTAGAGCATAACAAGAAAATCCATTTTTTCTATTATGCCAGGGTAGAGCCCTGTGACACTCACTGATGAAAATGAATATTTAAAATAATAGTTTGTTCAGTGTTAGAATTGAAAATGTACTGAGATTTCTGTCTCAAAACAGAGTTTAAAGGGAAAACTTCAAGTAAAGGAGATGAATATATTAGGTAATTTTAGCAGACTTTTCACCTCCAGATCTCTGTTTCAAATTACAAGCAAAAAAATCATTACAATCTTAAGCTTGAAATAAATTTGCTTTTCTTAGTCCACTTGTTCCAAGTGAACATTTTTCCACATTGCACTTATTATTTTGAACAGAGAGGATCAAATTGACGGTGTTCCTGGATTACTTTTCTACTCAAGAAATTTTTCCTCTAGGACAAGATGTACATTACCTCTATGAATAGAACTCTTCACTTGTAAGTTATCATCAAATATGATCTTACAAAAAAAAAAAATTGAAAAGCCTGGAGGATTGCAATGAAAGTCCAAAAGGAATAGGACTCAATGCAGTTCTGTTTAACATGAGATGAAGACTTATAGACAAGAATAAAATTGGTTTCAGGAGCATCTGTACAAACAGTAGGATGGCTGAAAATAAAGGCAAAGAAGATCATGGACACCTTGAGGAAATTTTCTACTTTCAAAAATGCCACAGAAAAAGGATCTTCCAATGCAATGATATACAGAACTGCAGTAGTTTGGAGCACTATAATGGTTTCCATTTCTTCTGTATCCCAGTTTGGTCTTAGCTGGAGGTCAGGAGCATTTTAACTAGATGCAACTCTTCCTTCTGCCCCAATTTAAGGTCTAATGATAAGCATACCAAAAAAACTCCAAACTAAACCAAGGTGTGCCTTTGCTGCTTGCCTATGCATGGACTGTCAAAAAAATTTGGTCAACTGAAATATTTCACTCACTAAAGCAACAGGAGAAAACTGTGTAATCTTTAACTTCTTTTTTTGAGGCTACTTTTTATATTTTAACCCCACATATTCTTGCAAAAGTTTCATGTAGCCTGTCCAAAGAAGGGCAGTGATGCTGGTGAACTGTCTGGAGCACAAGTCTTATGAAGAGCAGCTGAAGGGGCTGGGGTTGCTTAGCCTGGAGAAAAAGAAGGCTCAGGGGAGACCTTATTGCTTTCTACAGCTACCTGAAAGGAGGCTGTAGCCGAGTGGGGTTGGTCTCTTCTCCCAGGTAACCAGTGACAGGACAAGAGGAAATGGGCTCAAGGTGTGTGAGGGGAAGATTAGATTGGATATTAGGAAGGATTTTTTCACTGAAACAGTGGTCAGACATTGAAATAGGCTGCCCTAGGAAGTAGTAGAATCACCACACCTGTAACTGTTCAAAAGGCATGTGGATGTGGCACTTGGGAATACGGTTTAGCAATGAACACAGCGGTGCTGAGTTACTGATTGGACACTTCAGTGATGTTAGAGGTCTTTTTCAAGCTTCACGATTCTATGATTCCATGTTTTAGCTACATATATCATTTTAATCCCTAGAAAGGTTTGATGTTATAAAAGATGGCTGCATACTCAGAAACAGAAGTTACATCTCTCATTTTAATGTAAGGTAGCAGTTAAAGAAATACATTTAAATTTGAGTAAGTAGGAAGTTAAGCTATAAAACCCCAAAGAATTTAAATTAATGTGAAACGATAGTCCTGGGACACAAACAGGAATTTGAATAGGAGTAAATCAAACAAAATCAAAAAAGCATCAGAGAATTGTCAATGCAACTGGAAGGGCATTGAAGAATAATAGTTCTGACTGCCATATACATGCCCAAAATATATGGAGTTTTCAAAATACAACTCAAGAATCTTTATGTATGGTTATTTACAAGATGACCACAATAAGTCTTTCCCCCACACACAATATTTTTCTTGGTAAATCACCCCTAGCTCATATATCTTCAGTAAATATTTTCACAGTACATAGGTTTGCTGGCTTAGATCAAATGATCCTTTTATCTCTTGTGCTAAACAAATGCTTTCATGTCCCTTAAACTAGGTTTCTGGTGAAAGCATGCTACTCTGAATTTCAGCATATACATATTCTTACACCAGCACTGGACTACCATTCCTTGCCAGGCCTGAATCTCTGCTCCAAGGGGCAGCTGCAGTGCTGTGTTCAGAGACTGTGACCTCGCACTATCTCCTCAGTTATGCCTCCTCTCTGAAGTGCAAATGCAACCGTAGCTCCACTGAGGCGTAGGGAGATTGTAGTGAACACAGCTGAGAACAGCCCTGCACAGAGCATACCAAGGCAAGGTAAAACCCTTTGCTTTCATTTGTGAGGCAGAGACAACTGAGAAGTTTTGACTGATTTTCTGCACAGGAGAAGCCTACCAAGAACCGAATGTCAGAATTCTGTCTGACAAGACCTTCAGCTACAACCTAAGAATAATTAGTGTATATCCCAACATCTGGAGGAATTCAAGATACTTACAAGAATATGCTGTCTTCTTTAAAGCAGGGAATAGCATTAGAAACATGTACCCAGCTGCAGAAACATTACAAGCCCAGTCTTTCATCCAAGGGATTGCAGTGCCACAGCTACTCAACTTAGCCACATTTAAAGGACTGGCAAACACCACCTACAAACACACAGAATCATAGAAATGCATGTAGAGAATATGGAGAAGAGATTCTTAATATAGAGAAAAGATTCAAATGGATAGTGAGAAGGCTTGAAAATCAAAGAAACAAATTTTGTAAGAATTGTGGTTTACATACATCCTGATATTAAGATCTGTTGTCTCTGCTGAGGGCAAGAGTGGAAGTATTAAAACACAAAATATGAAGAAAAAAATCTAAAGAAATTAGTCTGGGATTGTGGCCCAAGTTTGAAAATTAGGAGCTTAGTGAGAATACAGAAATGCTAATATTCCCCTCTGCTTCTCATTCTACAGAATTACCTATTTCTTATAACCATCTCCATAAATAAGAGGTTCTGAGATATAAGGGGCTTGTGGGTTTTTAAAGTTTGAGCATGGGCTGTTGAATTTGTGTCAGAATATGGACACGTACACTTGGCTGAAAATTTGTAATGTCGCAAAATATGTTTTCTGATGATACTTCAGACATCTGAGAAGTGACAGAGGACAGAGCACAGTGCCCTTCTGTGTTATTTACCACAGCCTAAAGTTTAAACCTGACCTCAGTTTGGGCTTATGAGCTATTTTAAGTTGTCCAGCAACTTTAGAAAGGTTGAGAAATACTTTCCTTCATAGCATTCTGAAAAATTCCTGCTTATTCTTTTGCCTTCACCCAGCCTCTTTTTAAAAAAAACATTTATAGAATTTACAGATTTGGTTTCGATCCAAGAAATAGGAATTTGAGTATTGACCAAAAAAGGCCAATAATTTATTATGAATCACAGTTATTATAACTGTCTTTTTCCATTTAGTCATTTGGTAATTAATTGTAATTCAATTTATTCATGAAATTATAAGAAAATATTTCTCAAATAGGTTTTTATAATCTTTACTGTTCAAAAACTTAGCATGTGATTCTGCAGAAGCACTCATTTATATAAAGAATTCTTGTTCCTATTCTGAAATTTGTGTTTTTAATATTTTGAATAGAAAACTGCTTAAGAAAAAAAAACTAGCATAAACATTTCTATCTAAATTACTTAAACTTTCAGGCTTAACTAAAACTCGTATGTCAATATCTAGTCATGAGTGTTAAGACTAAAATCTATAGGCAAAAGTGGATTTCTTACAGCTTCTTATGAATATAAATGCATAGTTTTGCCAAAAGTAACCAAAATGTTACTGGGGGAACTCTGAATTAAGCTTATTTTAATTATTACTACAGCTAGGGCAGAAAATATAGCTTTTGGATTTGTAATGCTTCAGTAAGAATTTATATTAATGCGCCGGCACGCTGGCTGGGCTGAGATGGCAGCAGCTTGGTCCAGGCGTGTCCCACACAAAGGAAGGACGCCCCGGGGCACCTCGGTGCCTCGCTTGCCAGCCTCCCAGCCCGTGCGGTGGAGGGCACGGAGCCTAGCGTGCCTGGGGCTTGTGGATAGCCCAGGCGCAGCCAGAAATAAATGGTCAGAGGTGGCCCTCGGCCGGTGATCCAAGGGTATATTGTAGAAGCACCCTCAAATGGACCAAATGCCAAAGAGAGAAAGGCACGGAAATCAGGGGCTTTTTAAAGGATTCAGGGAAGGGGGCGGGGTGACACCACAGAGACCCATAGGAAGAGGAGAAAGGCGGGACAGGCCAGGACACCTTCCCTTAGGGGACACAAGGGGTGTCTGTCAACTGTAGACAGAACCACCCCTCAGGAATCCTAGGAATTCAAAGGCAGAAGCCATCTTCACAGAATGGGGTTTCACTCCTTGGTACCAGCCCACCAGACCTCGGTTTCTGGGCTCTGTGGCCCCCTGGTTGGTTCCTTCACCACAACAAGAATTTACAAATTTTACTTTTATAATGGAATGAGGCTGAAAAAATATTTTTCCCTGGGAAAAAAGGTACAAACTAATAATTTCTGCTTCATTGTATTTTTCTTTCTTTTTTTTTTATGAGAAGCCAAAACAGTACAAAAGGTGTTTTGATAAAGTTCTAAATTTTGTTTGCAAAGTTTAGTAAAAATTATTTTAGCCATCAGTAGTAGTAAAAATATGTCTAAGGTGAAGGAATATGTGTTGTTACTATGGTACTATAGCACAGCACAATCTTACTACCGTAGCTATTAAAAGATGCATATTCTAGGCATTGATGAAAAAGATTTAGTCTGGAGATGATGACACACGGTGTAACTCAAAGGAAAACAGCTTCAAACATATTTCAACACAGGCAGGTCTGAAAATTAAGCATGTGCTTACAAGATGTCTTAAGCAGGGCCTGAGCTTTTTATAGGGTGCTTACCCCAATCTTCATCTTTTTAATCTCCTCAGAAATACGACATGCCCACAAAAAATATTTTTGTAGAGCATTGATACGTATCATCAACAACCACAAAGTAAAATATACTTGCAAATGAAAATGGTGAATGCAAAATTGTACTCTTCTATATGATTTGCCTTGGGATATGCTTATAGGATTCTGGAATTCAGACTTTTATGACACTACTTTTTGGCAAGGCTGAGGAACAACATGAGTATTAAGAGTATTATTTTTCAAGTGTGCTTTTTCACCCCTGTTCTTTTCAGTAATAAATATAGGCGCAGATAAAGACCTGTGTTTATGCTCATAGGTGTGTGGACACTAGCACACTGGGTTCCACAGCATCTAATAGTTTGACAGACATATACAGGACTGAGATCACAAGTATTCAGAACCTGAGATACGCACAGAGAAAGCACACTGACATAAGAGGATCGCTGAAGTAAGAACTTGGGGTTTTAAGGTTGTTACGGTGCCAAAAGGGGCCTTTGCTGATGAAAAACCCCCTGGTCCCTTTCTGGAGTTTGCCATTCCTAACTACCGTGGCTCTGCAAACAGTTGGGGTTAGATGTATAAATAGGTCATATGAATATGAAAGCCTTTGGATAAGACACCTTAGGGAATGCTGCACTACTAAACTATAACAGCTAGTCCCTCTCTCATTTTATCTATAACATATTTCCTAGCAATCACCAAGGTTTCAAGAAAAAAAGCAAATAACCAAAAAACAACAAAGTACAGCTATTCTGGTATTATATTTTGATGGGAAAATCACACATAAAGCAGATTGGTGTCAATACTCTTAATGTGGATATTCACCATAATTCAGTAATGTAATCTGGTAATCTAAATATTGAATCATGCCTTTTTTTTTGGGCTAAAATCCATATTTGAAATAATCAGATACCTAGCCAATATACTGCTTTAATGTAGGGTGTACATGAATGAATCCCAAACTCATTCTGCATGCAGTGATCTCTTGAAATAATTTATGGTATACGTCAACTGCAATTTCAGGGTGAAATAAGATTTTAATAGCAAGTAGTACATTCTACTTTATTTGTCTCAAGGCATTGATTTTATATCAATCTTTCTTTACATTAATCTTTCTTGTCTACATAACTTGCCAGCACAATGGTCACCTTCTTGTCTTCAGTGTAGCAAATAGACATATAGACAACCCTCCCTCCCTCCAAAAAAACAAAAAATCTGTTCATTACTGGTTTCACTGGTTTAAAGGGAAGACATGGATGTCAGAGGTGGAACAGTATTGCAACTTCTACAGCAGTCATTATATTTACTAACCTAAACCTGAAAAATCTATGTGAAGACTGAAAATACATTTGCATCTGCCAGCAATCTTTATTAAATAATTGTTCTCCTTCTTCTTTCCACAATCAGAGAGCAAGCTTTAATCATTGTGCAACATCTATGATCATTGTGCAACAAATTTAACTTTTTTTTCAGTCTGGAACACCAAATAATTAAATATTTGTATCAGAGTTATAGCTAAAGGTGAGAAATGGAGTTATGCCCGCTACAGATTGCTGAAGAGGTTGTGTAAATTAAGCAATATGGACTTCTGGATGGGAGTTCCACTCCTAGACTGAGTATTGTATGTATTTGGAAAAGAACCAAAAAAGATGTTTAGTCTGTGTCTGCTTTGAATCCAAGGCTTAGTCCAACAGGAATGCTTTGAAACAGTTTTCTGATTGGATGAGATGGAAAAGAGAACACATAATTAGTGGAACAAACATATAATTTATGGAAGAGAGAGAGAACCTATGAGGAAACAGCATGCACAAATAAGATATCCAGCAGCAAAAGGGATCAGGGAGTGATGAAATTTTGCCAGATATGGTAGCAGGCAAAGTTAATTATTTTTAAATAGTCAGCAAATCTATACACTAAAAAAATAATGAGTAATCTACACACCTAAGGTTTTAGTTTAGCAGTCTTCAGTAACATACTTAATCTATGTTAATCTCATTTTCTTAGTCAAATGCCTCAGGCTTTCACTTAATCCAAAATTCCAGTTAATCTAAAAGACCACGAAGATAGCATCAGGGTGGGAAAATCTTGGCAGGGATCTAGTCTAACATGATATGAGCTGCATACATTAATGAGTCAGCAGCAAACTTACCAGCTAGATAAAACATGTAATACTGACAGGTAGACAACTGGAAAATGAGTCGTGGATCTCCTTGTTAGTGCATTATCACAAATTACTGATTTAGCTCAGAAAATGGCCAAATCATTTTGCAAATCAGAGGAATACAGTAGCTTCCTTGAAATTTTTATAGACTAAGAGAGATGTGTTAGAAAACACTCTCATCACACACACCCCATCACAGCCTCCCATTTGAAAGTTTTTAATGCGGATATAGGGTATATGGTAATTATCAGACGGAAAAAAAAGATAGGAAAATATTCAGAACAGTTGCCTAGAGAAAGGCTGAAGGACGATGACGGAGGAAGTAGACTGTGCTCTGCATAGGGGCCATGGTGAAAGAGTATCTGAAAATGAGTGTGACAGAAGAGGAATAGAGGAGCAATTAATTTTACAGTGCAACCTGAACATGATAGTAAAAAGACTACATTACAAACTATTGTAACAAATACATAAAATCTATGTAATAAAAACATATGAAGTAAAAACTTCAGTATAACTATCAGTATATATATATATACACGTATCAGTAAATCTTCAGTATATAACTATCATCTTTCTCATAACCCACCCCTTGAAATTGTTCTACTTGGTTTGCACTGATAGGTTTGGGCCAGAAACACCTAATGGAGTGAAATCTGTGAGCGTCATGTTTTCCTCTTTTCTCCTTACTCCTCCTGCCTGCACATCTTAGATGATGTGGACCTACATTTTCCACTGGAAAACTGCATCTCTAGGCTAGAAGAACTCCTTTGTAGATGATGTCGAAGTAGAATTTCTAGTAAAACTATTTTAGGGAAATTGTCCCACCTGTAACCTGGAAGTCTATCTAAACCTTCAAGAAAAGATGGACTCTTACCTGTAACTTTATAACAATCAGCACTTGACATTCAACAGAAGCTGCTTGGCAAGTAGAGACAGAGGTAAAAGACAGAGAGAGTCATCTTTTCTTGGTCTTTGTAACCACCTTGAAAAGGTAATTAAGAATGTTACTGTGCTTATAGTGCTTTTGTAAATGAGATGTGTGAGAGCTGCTGTACTTTATTCTACTGTTTCTCCTGACTTGGTGAGGAGAAGTGACTTGGTCTAGCATGTAAATATAAGTGCTTTGATGTGTCAGACAGGCAGAAGGGGAGTTTGGGGATTTATTCTTTTTTAACCAATATAATGGCAGACAAACAGCATTCCTTCAAATTGCAGCTGTTCTGGACAACGGGAAGACATTTTGGGTTGAGTATTTACAGCCCTAGTTTCTTTTTCCTGCAGGAATAATGGCAGGGGTTTGCTAGGCCCAGTTTTCCTTGTCAGTGATGGCTGCAGCAGAAGTGCACCATGACTGTGACTACTGGCCTTGGTTGGAAGGAAGTCAAGCAGTGACACAGTTGTTGCTGTGTGGGAGTGTTGCCTGGCTGAAGCTGAGCTTTCAGGGAATAAAGCTTGGAGACCTGCCAACCAAAGAGCCTTTTCCTCATGCTGACTGCAGATAGCACTGGCAGGGAGAAGCAGGGCTGGACATCTGCCAGAGCACGGAGTGCCAAAGGGCGCTGACTCACAGAGCCTTATTCTTAAAGCACAGCCCTTGTCCCACCCTGAAAATCTGTCCTTCGGTGGTGAAGGGGTCATCACTGCAAGACCCTCACCAGAGCTCCCGTAGGGTGACAGACAGCAGGATTTGGTGGAAGCTGTGGCCAGGAAGAAGCATTGGAGGATGGTCTGTCAAGTATTTTATCAATCTCAGCTTCAGAAAACAATGTTGAAAGAAGAGTCATAATTTTCATCTTTTCCTGATGGGGTTCCCACGGTAGAATATAAGCACACATTTACATGATATTAACAGATAAATACTTAATATTAACAAAATATCTAGATCATGGTATTCTGTCAGAAACACTGATTCATCTAAATGTTGTCAACACACTGGGTAAACTGACTGGTTCATAGCGTTCATACAGTCGGTCCTTATTTCAAACTCAGATTTCCTCAGGTCCCATTTCATCTGGTAGTGGCAGTTTGCTCACCAGAGTCCTGACCCAGTGATGTGAAACTCTTCCAGCAGCAAAGCACTGTTTTCTCTCCTAATGTATCCTGTTTGGAAATATGGAATCCTCTGCTTCTAAGGTCATCCATCTGTATTTACAATTTCTTTCTCTTAATAATAGGCAGGAATGGTGAAACTAAGAGGAATTATGAAAGAGATACTTCAGAAAATGTGAGACTGAGGACTTCATAGCAGTTCCAGTAACAGGTGGGGTAATTCTGGGTCTTGGTTGGGCGGGAGAGCTTAGGATGACTTCCTTGAGCAAGGTAGGAGGAGAAACACCTATCGCAGTATCCATCCACATCACCTTCAGGACCACTGCACAGATTAAAATTTTTTAGTTGCTGCTATATGGGGAATAAAACTCATCTTCATACCCCAGATGACTGAATATTACTCCTAAAAAGATTCCAGACACTGGTCATTTCCACACCTTTGTGGACCTAGTTTGTTTTCCTTTATTTCATCTATCTTGAGGAGCTACATAGCATTGGATAAAGTTAAGTAATTAATTTTGAAAATTTGAAAAACATTTTTCAGATTATATGTTTCACTTCATCAACTGCAATATAAGAATCCATTATTTTTTCTCGTGTATTTAATGCCACAGGAATCCTCTCTTGCCTAGATAAATGGTTGTATTTGCATAACTGCAGCTTGAAAATGGGGCCTCTTGAGAGTTTTAGAATAAGAATATGATGCAAAAGTAGATATAATCACATTTTTCAGTATTTTGGATATTAATTTCAGATACATTAATTTCTTACAATAATTGGTACTTAGTTAAAGTCCTCTTTTTTAATGTTCCTTACTTATAATTCATCATGCATATAAATAGTTCCAGGAAGTTCTATCATATCTTCTAAGAAAAGTTTACCATCTGAAGTGCTTCAGTGATCTTCTACTTTTCGTAAATTAAATTCAAATTTGAAATTATTTTTATCACATCCCAGAGTCACAATTTAACTCCTATTAAACTAATTGAGTAAGCTTGAAAATCAGGCTTTTAGGTAAAAGTCACCTTTATTTTCATTGAAACTAACAAAAAAATTAACAATTGTTTGAGACTATTATATCATCTTTGTTTTAGGAATAATGTACTGATAATGAAAAGCGTTCTGTTTGATTACAAAAGAAAATGGAAATTAATTACTGAAGACACATAAAATCTTTCAAAAGTTTTTAAAGATATATTGCTTTCTGCTTATTGTTTTTCTTTGCTAATGCCTGGTTGCTTGTGCAATTTTAACTGCAAGTATAGAATGTAATATTTTTCAGAGGAAACCCTAACCTTAACTAGGAAATGGTCAGAAGACTGATTTTGAAAACAATTGGTTTTATTAATATTACATACACAGATCAATAAAACTTTAGATCACGCTGCTTTTAACTTCACCCAGGCTACTTCAGTCATCCAGAGGGCAAAAAGCTCAGCAAGAGAGACAAACTCAGCACGTGGAATTTCCACTACCTTGAACACAGTATTTTGTCTAGTTAAAGTTTTCCACAAACAGTAAAATCCGTATCCCCTATGTCCATATGCTACAATTAAACAAGGTGCAAAGTTCTAGCAAAAATTGTAAACATGCAATGAATCTGCCATTATTTTTATAACTTTTTATGTGGCCTACTGGCATCAGTTAACGTTCTTTGTATCAAGTTACTTTTCATTTCTGAAAGCATTTTTTGAAACACATGTACTTACACTTATACATTATAGTCATGTCTTATGACATGGAAGAAGGAAGGGTTCATAACGAGAGTTAGAAGGATGGTTACCTAGGAACACCACCAACTCTTTTTTTGCGAGGCCTTGTGATTTTCTTTGTGTGACGGTAGAAAATCATTTCAGTCATCTGAAAGTTTCCTTTCTCTTCTCTTCCTCGAAGAAGGCAACCATAGGGGTTTTCAGGGCACACATTTGCTAGTGCATTTATCTTGTGCAGGATATTGGAGTCTTAGGTTAGCTAGTCACTTCCATTTGCAGTATTACAGAATTGTATTTGTCCCTTAGCACAGACATACAAGTCCACTGTGGTGTGCGAGGCTTCCTGGATTTGACACGTAGTCTTCTGGGAGAATATCTCAAAAACTTTAATGCCTCACTAAACAAAGCATTCATGAGCTGGTGCACAAAGACATTGAGTGGTAGCAGGTCTGTTCTTCCCAGACTAATAAATGGATTTGGATCATTGCTGCATATATCTCAGGCACTCCCAGCTCTGAATATGTAGATAAAAAGCTTGCATCCTCTGGGAAATAGCTCTTTGAGTCTGATTTGTATAAGGCATTAGTGTGTTAATTGATTAAAGGTTAATCTCCACGAAAACTAAGAGCTAGAGGAACACCGACAGGCAGAAAACACAGAAATGCCACTTTGAACTGGAGATTTATTCAGCAATGCCAAATGGAATTTACCAGCAGAAGATAGGAGTAACTACCTTTGAAATAGAAGTCAGCTCATGGAGAAGAGGTTTTCCAGCCTGAAGGAGGGTCGCCAGCAGTACAACAGCTAGCAGTGATCCTCTGTTTGCCCACATAATTCTATGGTAATCTCAACTTTTAATTTTTGCAAATGCTTCGCATGAAAGACTTATTTTGAAAATTTGCAAAATTTGTGCAAAATCGATCAGACAAAAAGTATCTTTTTGTAACTGTTCAGCAAGAAAATACTGTAACATAATTAAAAATGCAGTTTTGAAACATGACCAATCTCCCTCATGCCTCAGCAGAGGAAATGCTCTTTAAGCATGATCTTTAAGCATCTGGTAGCCTCCAGTTGCATTAACAATCATAAGAGAGTGCTGATGTGCTTTACACATGTGAAGGAAAACTAGATACTTTGAAGCAGAGTGAGATGTATAAACATTACTTAACGTGCCCTAGACAGCTAAATATGGCCATTTCACAAGGACTGGTATCAAGAAACTGCTGACTGCAACCCTAGTCCATATAATCAGAAAATTCTGGAATAAAATCAGACATTGTGGAGATGAGAGTGATTTTCTGTGTCTATGATTACCTTAGAAGGTGATTTAATTTTAAAAATGGGAGAATTTTTGATTAAAAAAAGCAATAGAACGTATGAGAAGCTTCATACATTAACCAAATCGCTGAAGGCTGATCATTATATAATGCTTAGAAACAGCATTAGCAAGCTAGACTTTCATCTTCCATTACAGTTCACCTTCTTGAAAGACAGAGATGATGAAACTACAGTATATGCTTTATATCTTATTAAGGAAAAAAAGACTCATCTCTTGTTTTGCTACAATATTAAAGCCATGGTTTAATATATCAATTATCTTGTATAATAGTCTCCTGTGTATCATTTTACATTCAAATTTGTTACTGTATACAGGTCAGAGTTTCACAACATATTTTATTTTGATATATATATATATATACCTGTTCAAAAATACAATTGCAACAAAACCATCTATGAATATTGTTAGACATTGTTGCAGTATCATTTTAGTCATGTCAGTTCCCAAAGTGCTAATCTACATGCTGTGTAACAAAAGAAAATTTTTCACTTTTCAGGGCATGAAAAAGATGCATCAGGTAGGGTGAAAAGCTGCTTAGATTAGGACAAAAGGAAGATGAGTCATGTCCAGAGACAATGTCTTCTGTGTTTATATTCTTGCCTCACAGTGACTTGGCTGATGAACAAGGGCAGGTCAGGTTGCCAAAGGGAGCTATAACGTGTTCAGTTGTGACATACACATCTTTCACTGGCAGCAGCCCTGGGAGCCGCCTTCACTGAGCCACCTCCAGAGAAACCACTCTGTGCTTCCCTGGGAATGGACCCTCTGCCAGGGACGACCAGTGATTGGAGCATGGTTGTTCTGAACCAGTGGAAATCACCTTGAAGATCCTTCTGGGGAGAAGTGCAGATAGCCACCCTCTCACTGGCTCTACAGATTTCATGATAATTAGGGATGGAGCTCTCACTTCAGGACTGTTCTTTATACTTTGAAATCCTAACGTGAGAATGTAGTGTTAGGCACAACACATGCCTAGCTGCCCATTTGAGCCTGGTGTTCAAATAGGGATGGGGTACAGACAATACACACAGTAAATCCGTAAGAAGATCTGGCAGTGTTCCCTCATGATACTCTTTTTAGGCACAGGGCTGACGTTGTAACCCCTATGTCCTTAAAGCCAGGACCACAGACACCCCGAGAAAGAGACTCGAATATAAAACAATAAAACCAAAAAAATAAACTGAGAATTCTGGCTACAATTTCAGCTGCCTGGAAGTTCCCAAATTAGACTGTATCAAAGTAAGGGTTAGCTCAAAGTTTTCTATTCCACTTTCATATTGAGAAAGCTTGTTGTTTTTACTCTGTTCTGGAGGGAATTATTGGGCTAAATTTTCACTGGGGAGAGGAATTGCAGACAAAGCCAGATGTCCTTCCACAAGGATTAAAAGTAAAGTTTTTGTCCTGTAATCAGTGATGCAAGGTTGAAAGTCTAGTATGACTATCAAACAAATGGCAAATTCCAGGGGTTTCAAAATTTATTTTTAGAAGAAACATATGCTAATCAAGATATGCCCCACATAGTTCAAACAGCATGATTCACAAGGGAACTTCATTAGCCTCAAAGATGAATAGTGTTACAACCCCTGGGAGATTCAATAAAATAGGTGATTTCTTTTTTTAAAAAAACCCCCTGCATTCTCCTAGTTAATCCTCATGGGCTTCCAAGAGGATTGGGGTTTTTTTTCTGTTCTTCCATTACTATTTTGCTGTCACACGGAAGGTAGATTGCCATCTCAGAAAAAAGCGGCATTACTTTCCATTCTGCCTGGAGTGGACAGGCAGATCATTAATGCTGTATATTAGCAGGTTGAGCATGTCTTGTCTTCAGCAAAACTGACAGGTGAGCAACTCATCATCCAAAGGGGACTAGACAGATAGGATCACAAAAGGCCCCCAAACCATAAACCCAGCAGATTTACTAGAATAAAAGTAGTCATTAATTTGTAGGTAATTTGGAATATTATGCCTTGATAAAATAATGCCTGCTATCTCTGAACTATGATAAATAGAGAAAAAAACTGAAAATGTAGAATATGAAGATTAACTTTGTTCAGAATCCATTGCAAAAAGAGCAATCATTGCTGATTTATGTGATGCAACATCTATTGTATTCTTTTTAACACACAATTATGAATGAGATTTTAAAATATTATTTCTGCTTTTTTTTTCCTTCTGTATAAGAAGCTATTTTTAGAAAATGCAAATGAAATAGAAAGCAACAACAGGCAGAAAAATTTCAGTGTTCTGCCAGACTGTACAGCCTGTGAATTTTTTCTTGAACAGAGAAGCCAAAGGGCAAAGCTGCTGCTGACATCTTGGAGGCTTCATTTAAATCCTAAATCAGCCTCTCCTCTGTGACAGGAACAAATTCTGAGATACCAGAACAAATTCACTCCTGGAAAAGTTTCACAGAATAGCCTCGGGGCTCTTGTGATATTTCATTCCTACACCTGAACTGCGAGTAAGGACACATGAAAGCTATTCAGGAATGACTGGGAGTAGGATGAAGTCACTGTGTCTTCGCTGTCAGGTCTGAAGTCAAACTGACTGACTGTCCATAATCCATTTACCTTCCAGAGCTCACTAAGGTCAAGCTGGAGAATATTAACAACTCCTGGCTTTTTCTAGCACACCCCTGGGCCACAGCAGAGAGGATTTGATCTGAAGGCTCTTGTTGGCATGAGAGGCCAGTGGAGCTGGTCCCTGGCTGCTTGCTGGGCTTTGGGCCAGGATCACCCAGTGAAGGAATGTTATAGCTGAAGCCAGTTTGGCTTCTGGCAGCAAGAAGTTAGCATCTGTGCATGGACCATTAATCTCATTAATCCCATTCGCCTCAGCACTAACTGAAGAATTCCTCTATTCTTAGACTGTAAGGTAGCTTTTCTTTGTTTCTGTTAGGGAATTAGCAAGGCCTTTCCCTTTCAAATAATTAGTAGGACCTACAAAGGATTGTAAGTTTCCACATGGCTGCTTCTTCAAATGTATGTGGACATTTTTCCATGAAAGTTTGCAGCTGGAACCCAAACTGAAACCTTTTTGCTAATGGCAGGCATTTTTCCCGTGGTTGTTCTCCAGTGCTCTGTGATTTGAATCTTTCCATCTATATCCAGCCTGTATTAAATTTTGAATTTAGAGATGGACAGCCATGCTACTTCTTTTTTGTCTCTTTGTTTTTTTGATAATCAGAAGATTGCAGAATAAAACTTGTACATTTTGCTTACTAAGTGTAGAAAATTATAATTTACGTTGTCCACTGCTCTTTACCTGAGAGTTATTTTGCAGTATTACAGGTACATTTTCTTGTCCAGTGACTCCAACTTCTCCCTAACACACACATTTTGACTAGTATTCCATTTCAACTGGCTTTAGCATGTCTAGTTCCTACTGATTTTCATCTTTGACTGTGTTGTCGGCTCCTCAGTACCATTTCACACTGGTGTGGAATTTAGAAGTGCTTCAGTATTAACTATTAAAAAAAAATTACTGGATGTTAGACTTACAACTAAATGGACTTTGCAAAAGTGAAATGTACAAATACACTAAGTATTCTCATCCTTTAACCTTGTTATTTCACTTGGAGATATTTTTGATACAGCACATTACTAATAAAATATCTCTGGAAGGAACAGATACTAAAAGTGTAGAACTAAAAGAAGACACCTATTGCATTGAAACTTGGAAAAGAACTTGTAAGGACAATAAAACTTTTTGGTGAAATGCAACCACATTGCAGGATGTTGGAGCTCTGTGGTTTGAAGAACCTTACCCAAAAATCAGGCTGTTGAGAAGAGCTAGAAATTGTAATCAGAAAATATCCTAAAATACAAATACTTCTCAAAATGAAATTAATGAACACAAGCTAGTCCACGGAGTATAACTTCTAGCCATCTATGTTAGTAGGGGTTGAAATAATTGTAAAACAAATCAGAAATCACCAACTTTAGTGGTTTTCTTTTTTGTAACATTAAACTTTTTCTCACAGCACTATTTTCCTTATTATTGCTGTGTGACTGAAGATTGTTTGGAAAATTTTGGATTAAAAGACTGTTGAAAAGTTAGCCCCATGAGCTGTTGATAACAGCAACTGCTGCTCTGTTTACTCGTGCATCGAAATAAAGGATGGAGTTTCCTGCTGTAGATTATGTAAAGTCCAACCATTGTTAATCAAAGGAAGCTCTTTTCCCTGATATCTGGATTGAGATCTGATCGAAATATTCCAGATAGCTACTAAGGTTGGACAGAGTTTTAATGACAGTAATTTTTGGCAGATTTCCTCAAGGGCTCCTGAAAATATTAATCTTCAAGGAGCAGAGCTTGCAAAGGCTGGAGAGCTCACGGCTCACTCAGTGCCTGGCCCTGTGCAGCTCCCCGGAGCCCATCAGCTTCCAGCTTAGGCGGGAAAGGAAGAGAGCACCGAGGGGGCTGCACCCGGGCCGCTCTGTCCCGTGGAAAAGGCCACATATACCGGCTCCTCATCAATAGTAACAATTCATAATAATAAAAAGAACAATGAGAATGTATTTATATATTAAGAAGTGTACACATATAATATACATTACACATACTATATATTAAAGAATATATTAATATATATATTCACACTAACTTTTCTAGAAAAGGAAATTATTGACTGTTTTTCTCCATATTTGTACAGACAATAGGCATCTTGTAACTCAGCATCAGAAAACTGCATGTGCTACTTCTCACTCTTTTATACATGACTGTCACAGGAAGGGCAAAACACTGCCAGAGTGGTCTGAATTTAATCCACTGACTTTCCAGGAATTCTTCAGCTGTAACGCAGCTGAAAACACAATTCTAAAGAAGGATTTTTTCTTTTTGTTTTAGTTACTGCAGTCAGAACTTACATTTGTGATAATGATAGCTCACGAAGAATAGAATCACATTACACTGTTTTTGAGACTGCATACTTTAGGGTACCACAAAAATCTTACTTTCATATATAAGAAATACTGTATACAAACATTATAAATATTCATATCAAACTGTAAAGTTAGGATGATGTTTAACATCACTTTAACCTTACTGTGAAAAATGAACTGTAAGGGCGATTTTTAGGTAAATATCAAGAAAAATAGCTGTTAGACAATGGATTCACTTGGCCAATAAACGAACTAGTTATAGAACCATTTAAATGCATATTGCCAATTCCTGTTTTATTTTAAATAACTTGCTAAAATTAATATCATTTGGAAGCCCATTTTTCTTGTTATATGGATTTCTTATTGCTTCAGATTTTTCTCTTTTTTTGCAGTTTTCTGTTTTTTCTTAGTATATTCACATTCATGACACTTTCATTTAAGATATTCCTCTCCCTTTCAACTGTTTCAACTTCAGATAACGCACTATAACAGCAGAATATAACACCAAGGACTGGTGATATGCTGTGCTTATTGACATGCTATAAAGAGCTTTATTGCTAACATCTTTCTTTAAATTTAACAAGAAGCTCAGAAGCATAGAGATATATATATATTGAAATGACATTCCAATGACTGGCTTACAGAACATTTAAAAAATTCCAGCCTTGCCAGGTAAATGAGCTGAATAAAGGCTGCAATAGACAGAAGTATGGGGGCTCTACAGGCAGAAAACGATTCAGTCTCTGAGGACAGAATACACATATAAACCCATCACCTTTTCTCACTGAAGAATTTTAAACATTCTTCTTTTTTTCTTGCCTTGGTTTTCTGCCCGTGGTACCTTTTCAACTCATACAATCTTTCTAGGTTAGTAGTATATTTATTTTTCAGTCTGTATTCCTTTTTATTCCTGAGACATAAGCAAGATCAAACAACGTCCAGACCCAATTTTGTATCCTCTCTATACAGTAAATTTTCATTATTTCATTAAAGTGTCTTCCTAATTTACAAATTTAAAGTGAAAAAATATTTTTAAAGCTCTGATAACTAATAGAAACAATGTGGGGTTATTTTTTTGTTTCTTTCCTTGTTTGTTTTTCCTGGGGTGTTTTCTTTTACCTCACCGGAAAATATCTCTAATAAGGAACATGCTCAAACACATATTAAAATCTGAATGCATTGCAACTTCCCATTGAGAGAAAAAGCAAAATTATGCAGGTGTTTCTGTACATTACTTCGATATTTTCAGCACTCATCTTTGCATACACCAGTGTTATCCTGCTAAAACTGGGAGCTTCCAAAGGACATGCTCTCTCTCAGCCTGTGTTTCCGAGCTCTGCCTGTCTGACAAGTCTGCATGCACCTTATTTTGTATAAATGGCTGCCAATTAGAAAGCTGTTTAGAAATGAAGGATATGCGTCTTACAAACTTACAGTTCTTGCTTCTTAGAGGTACATGTATTGAAACTGGAGGCAGCTGGGTGCGTAAGCACCTTGTAGTTAGCCTAAACAGTATTTCAGGGCCTACCTTCCATCAGTTTAACTCTCTCAATATCTTTCAGGACCTGGACTTTAAAGACTCCAAATTTGTTTTGTTTCCTTACTTTCTTAAAAATCTCAGTTGCGTACTACTGTGAGATCGAGTTTCCTGTCATTCTAACCAATAAGTATTTTTAATAGAGTAATTTGCTAGCGGATTTACATTATTTTCTACCTTTCTAAAATCCTAATATTAAATACAGTATTTGAGTGATCTATATGTGACATGCTTCTTTTGCTTCTAGAGAAGTGAATTTAAGAACCCTGGTTGGCTTCATTAGATGCTAGAACTCTTCTAAAATAATGTGTATGTACAGCAGGCCAAAGGGAAGGTGCCTCCATAATATCCATCCCAGAGCATGTATTCTCTGCATAATGGCACTGCAATAAATGTCCTGTAAATTAATGGGACACTAGCATATGCTTGCCTGCATTTGTGTTACTACATTTTGATATTAATGATGTTTTCTTATTGAGCTATTGTATAATATTATATAATATGAGATTATTAAAGATTTTCATTTAAAATTGCCATGAGAATTAATTTATTGTCTTTATCTGTTTCTTGGACAAACTTTCCTTAAAAGGTGTAAGAAGCATTTTTGTTTCCCCCATATGCTGTTTCCATGATGAATCACTTGATCAGAAGGCAGCATTAAGATAAAAGCAAGATAAAAGCATAAGGAAGGCAGGCCTCTTCCTATTCAGGATAAGATACATACAGAATCACAGCAATATGAGAAGATCATAATGCCTGGGAAAAAGCTTCAGGGCAAAAAAATGGGTGGAGAGAAGAGGGAGCAAAGAGATGAACTGGCATGGCTCTAGGGTTTTGATTTGGGTTTTTTTTAACTGCTTCTTTTAATTCTACCACAGAAGCAAATGATGACTGAAAAGTTTTGCTGAAAATCTACTGCTGTCTAAACGCTGTTGGGAGCACTGCTGAAAGTGAACACTTTCGAAATCCAATAGGGCCTTTCCAAAGAAGAAAATAACATTGTGCAACTTTGGACCAGATACCTTATGAGAAGAGCTATTACATGGCTAGGAAAATAATTTGAAGCCTGTTACAGAACAAGAGAGCAATTGTTTGTGGGATTATGAAAGTACTGGCAATAATAAAAAAAAAACCTCAAAAGAGAACAGAGAAAACAGTCCTTTAAAGAAGCAAGAAGAAAATTTACATATATTTAAAAAATATGTGCAAATATCAGAAATCAGCTGGTCAGTTTAGAGAAGGTAGGTAGTAATCCAATTTGCCACCTGATACTTGAGAAACCAGAATGAGAACATTAATTAACAATTTGTCCATTATAATTAGGTCAACTTAACCTGGAAACAATTTCTTTTGGCAGGAAAGAATGAACCAATATTTTATTGAGAGCTCTGGAGAGGACTGTGTTCTGTTTAATGAGAAACTGAGACACTCAACAAGCAGCAAAGGCTTTGGACCTAGTTATGATTTTAATTACACCAGTATGAATAAGACTAATCTTGCTAATGCACTTTCCAGTGAGAAAGTCACTTCACAAACAAGTCATTCAGCCTTCAAGATCTACCTGGAAGAGGTCAGCAGTGAATAGTAAAGAAAAATACTTACAAATTATGCTACTTAGAAGAATCACTATGGAATTTAGAATAAAGAATAAAAACAATTCATTATTCCCAAAAGGCATCAGAGAAACTGAATTTCCTAGCAGGGAAAAATTAAAAAAGGGTTTAAGGGTTTAGATTCTATTTACACTGATTCCATGCTCACATAATATATTTCTCATGATTACCTTCATTACGGCATGTTGACTTTCACAAATAAAAAAATTAAATCTGAGGTAAATGTGATAGAATCAGAAGTAAGATGGTGTTTGTTTTACTTTTTTTTTTTTAATTGGAAAGTTCCAAAAAAGCCTGAAATGATGTGGCTCAGGATGATTTTCTAGGTAATATAGCCAAACTCCATAGATAGCACAGCTAGAGATCTCATAACTGTACTAAAACAAGGGAAAATTTCACTGTTATTATCCATGGCCTCTGAGTTAGTTTGGGAAATATGATATGTAGAGGGGATTGTAGGGTTTTGAGAGATTTATCATCAAAAGGAGACTGCATCTTCATAATACATGAGACCCACACAACTCTACCTTCATTGTTTTTAACTATGAAAAAGTCTGAGTGTCACAACTTTATGACATGTTGTCAATGCCCTTTTTTTTTTTTTTCCCCAGCTTCATCAGTTTTCTTCACATTCGCTTTTTTCTGTGAGGTCTTGTATCCTGGCCATATTGCCAAAGGCTACCAGACTCTAACATGCCCTGCATAAGAATTTCAAAAGCATTGCTCTCCATAGGAAAACATGAAAGAGTCCTTCATGTTCTTTGGAATAATAAACGAAAACAAAGGAAAAGATCGTGTTCCTCTCTTCCATGCTACTTTGAACACATGCACAAAATGCTTACAAACAGAAATACTGCTACCCAAAGCAGCCACAACAAAGAGCTGTAGTGGAACATTTACAGAAATGATGCAGAAACATCAGTTTATCAATTTTCTTCATTTTCCATGAGCTTGGAAGTCCAGCCCTTGTGACCACATTATCCAATGAATAATTTCAAGGAGAAAGTTTATAGACTTCATTGGATACATTCATAAAACGGAAGTGAAAGTAGTAAATGCAAATAATGTATTCATGTTCATAGTAACTCGAGGTACATTCTCATTTTTAATTGTTGTCCAATCCACAAAAGCACTTTAAGCATGTCCTTACTTGATTACTGTATTAAAGTTTTAAAATTAATGGTCCCATTGAGGTTTTTAACATTGACTTCAAAGGGAACCAGATTAAGATTTATACAGATTTGGCTTGTGGTGCTGCTTGTTATTAAAAACCTTCTTTCATGTTGCATAAAACTTTGCCAGATTTTAATGATTTAGGCTGAAATTCCATATGCTTCATAGCTGCCTCAGGCTGAATTCTTCTGGAAAAATCCAAACAAAACTATTTAACTCTTTTCAAGAGTGAGGACTGACTTGGCAGGAAGACTGGGACAGGTAAACCCGGGAATGTGAGAGGGACTGGGAATGTCTGGAAGAGAAAACTCAGACTGGCAGCGGCCAAAGCAATCTTGGACTACAAGGAAAAGCTGAGAGAGAGAATGAAGAAATGTATGTCCTTAAAAAAGGACAAGCCTGAGGAGTTGGAGATAAAATATTATGGATAAGACAATATGACTGGTACAAGAAACCATGAGTGGGAAAAATGCAGAATGGGGAAAGAGGCATAAGCTTAGAGAAGCTGGGCCATGAGGATGGACTATAATGCTGGAACAGCCTGTGCTTTTGCAGCACCACCTTCTCTGGAGCTTGGAGCAGAGCCCTGAGCTCCATAAACCCGTTGTTCATTCCTTTTGTGGGCAAATGGCCATAAAAACCACTAGAAAATTTTCTCATTCTCCTCTATGACTTGCCCATGAAGAGATTTCATTAGCTTTGGTAAGCTTAAAACCTGTTTTTTATTCCATTGGTTTAAATAAGGGAGATAAATATTTCAACTTGAGTGACCCATACATATATCAATAGGAAACCACATCAGAGAACTTCATTTCCCCCAATTTCTTCTTCAAAAAATTTTCACTGTCCTCCTGACTTCCTTGATAAAAAGAATGTTATTTTGCCTGTGAAATATCAAATTTAGGGGCAGATGTGGGAAACTGTTCCCTTTTGACCGTGTGATTCCTGCTGCCACCTAAACTTTTTCTGGTGAGGAATAGGAATTGTATAGTGATGAGAGGCCAATAACAATAACAAAATACAAGAGAATTTTTGTAAATCACGCAGGAAGACTAGGGAAAAGAATAGAGAACTGAAATTTCAGATAGTAGCCCAGGTTATTTGTAGAAGTTCTGACAAGACTTTGAAGAAAAGCGTGTATTATTTATTTGCTTCCAACTTGCATGCCTTCTTCCCTATCAGAGATGGTGAGGGAGACTGCAGAGAAAAGCAGAATAAGAAAGAGGAACAACAGCAAGGAGTTGGGAGTACAAACCACTATAAAAGATCAGAGAATGGAAGTCACTAGGATGACGGAAGGAGAAAATGCCTAGGGACCAGCAGGTACTGTGTTGTTTACTGCATGATTGACAGGCAGACATCCATGACCTGTCTTTAGGGACCCAGTGGACAAACAAGTGTGACTTTTTTCCTTGCTATTCTTTTCCTAAATATTTTTAACTGCATTGTAATGTCTAATCCAAAAATAGCTAGATTTTATAGGGTTGCTTTGATAGATTTGATTTAGCCAGAATTTTTTTTTTTAACTTCAAAAACCTTGGGATGCTCACCATAAGTAAATGATCTAAGCCATTGGCTGAATGATAAGAAAATCTGGGGTTCTGACACGATGATGAAATAGATGTTTCAAGTCTGCATTCCTTGACTCCTAAGCAGACAGAGATTCCATAGGAGGAAGCTTGATCTGTCTTCTCTCTTTCTGTCAAACAGTACCATCCCATGTCATCCCTGTGCTGTGCATCACCTGCGGTTGCAGTGCTGAAGCTGCATTGCTTTCCTCCCCATCCAGACCATTTTTGCTTCTGACAACCTGATGTCTGAGACTCAGTGAAATGTAAATGAAATCACTCGAGGGCAGGATTTTGAACTTGTACCTTGCATCATTGACCTTGTATCATTGAGGGCTGTACGTTCCTGGTATGGGTCAAGTGCTGAACCCTTGTTTAACATGCCATACTAATGGAAGTGTTCGACGTTAAGCTCCTTCTGCTTCAGCTTCCCCTCTTCCAAGGGCGACTTTTAAGAAGAAATTTGTAAGTTTTTGTGAATTTTATGTGTCTTTGATTTTATGGATGCTTCCCACAATAAAAGGAAAGGGAATGAATAAGTTTTCTAATTGTCTGCATAGTGTGCAATGCATAGAGCAGGCGGCTACACAGGGAAGAGTAGAGAATAATACCCGAAACAGGGGTACATTATGTGATAAGAATTTTACCTGCACTGCATAAAGGAAGGTCCTGCTGAAAAATAGTATGTTAATGTGATTGGTGCCTGAATATTATAATGAATGAAGTCAAAGGAAGTGAATTCATTTTGTGAAAGGAAACTAACCCTGGCTTGCTTTATTTTTCAGTAAAATTACATGGTTTGAAGTGCTTTTCTTGAATAGTATATTTTAAAATAAAAATTGTGCCTCCATAATCTCCATGCAGATATAAAACAAATATGAAAAAAAATAGGAAACTATTTAAATCTACCAAATGTTAATGACTGAAAAACTATTTTCATTACCGTACTTGAAAATTTATAAATCTTCTTTCATATACAGTACCTGCACATTGACAAAAGTGAAAAGACATTGTATTTTTTTCCATATAAATATTATAAATTATCATTTAACATAGGTTTGTTGCTAAAAATGCACAAAATAATTTTATTATTTAAAAAAAGAGGAAGTTTTATCTTTGAAATGCTGGGTTTCTTTACAAGTAATTGTTTGGTATTTTATACAATCACAGAAATTTCCCAGAAGCTGTTGATCTATTTGCCATTTACTGTGTTCTCTGGATTAGATGGAAGAAAATCTTCCAGAAAGAAGGCAGAGTCAAAAACCTCTGGTCACAGCAATAACTATTACTGAGGATCTTTTCATTCACCTCAGTGGGAATGGGTAAAAAATATTGAGCAGAAGACTCTTCTGGAACTAAATGTTCTTATTAAAAATCCTAATTCTCCCACTGACTGGATGACTAGGTGATCCTGGCCAACTCCATTTTCTCCTTCTGCCTAGCTTTACCTAAGAAATAGTAATACTAACATGTCCCATACAGTGTTGTAAGGTCTCAAGATGAAAACTGCTAGAAGAGCTATGCTTTCCTAAAAGCTGTCACTGAAATGGTCAGATGTAATTAAAATGCTGCTGCGTGTTATGAAATTCAGACATCCTCATTTTTACCTTTTTTTTTCCTTATTCATCCTCCCCAGTACACACCCATACATAATTTTTGTGCCTAAAACCATGAATCGATTCCCCACTCCTGTGAGTCCAATGGCCTCCCCACTACGTACCTGCAAAAGATCTCAGCCCTCTCAGCAGGCACTTGAACATGGATTTTCTGTTCAGCTAGCATATAGGAAGGGAAGTTTTCAGAACATATTCCTAATCACTGCTTAATAGACCCAAGTCACGGTCACAAGTGTCAATGACTCTGACGTTAGTACCTTTCTCTCTTGCTTTTGATCTGAAAATGTTTCAAGACGTGAGCCTCTGTTGATAACAAATGCCATGAGAATCTATTATATTTGGAAGCAATGGCAGATTCTGTGTCATCTGTTGCCACAGCAGGAAACTCCTGACCGTGCCCCAGATGATGCATCATAAGGCAGAAAATTTAAAGTAAATCCTACATGCTCTTCCTGCCTCATACCCACAGCTCCTTTGCAGTACAGAACTAAACAGTACTACAAATATAGTAGAGAGGCTGTTGCATAACCCCTGTGCTCTTGGCAAAACCACTGCTATTGTTTTTGGAAAACAACAGCTGGTAAACACTGAGAATTTTTGTGCAACAGAGACTTCGGCATGAGGAAGCAACAACTGGCTGTAAATCTGAGGGTTATTTTATTCCGAATGTAATCAATACTCAATGCTCAGCTTACCTGGGGTCTGTGATCAGCCATGGAGCAGGTACAAGACTCCACATATGGAGAAATGCCAGCTTGAGATCTAGAAGGAAACCCGGCCAGAGAGTGATTCTTCTTCCTGGGCATTGGCACTGCCAGCCACATTACACAGCTTTTCACCCTCTTGTGAGCTGAGAGAGCCCTTTTGTCCCTTCCTCTGCCATATCCTAGTGCTAGCAAGAGAGTATGGAGGGAATTTCAGCAGTGGTGCAACTCCCTTTATCTCTGCTCATTTCTTCTTTGTGGTATAAAATCCATTCTCAAAGAGTCCAAAGGAGACCTGCTCTGTTGGATGTCTGGATTGCAACTGACCCAGATTTCGTAATGTAAAACCTTGCACAGTACCTTCTTATTAAAACAATTTCCTTCTATGGGTTGAGATCAGTATGTCTAAAGTGAGTAGCAACTGAGGAGATTAGGCAGACTTTAAAACTGAGTATTTTTCAGTATCTTACCACTTTTACTTCTCGCCCTTGTTAAATGTTTTTTTCTTAGAAATCATCATTGCCATAACTAGTTTTGAATAGTTATTCCCGGATCAGTTTTCTCTCTACCACTTTCTTCCTTTGATGTATTTATAAAATACCTTATGCTCCTTAATTCTTTCCCCTGACAGAAATAGTTTGCTACAAATTACTTCACTGCCAATGTTCCTGCAAAATTTTACACTTCTAAGTCACATGCAAATTTTCTGAGATTTATTAAAAAAACCCCAACAGCCCATGCAAAGAGAAGGAGCTCATTATTAAAAAAAAAAAAANAAAAAAAGGGGGGGTGGGAGGGGAAGAGAAGCTACCAGAATTTTCCATTTTTGTAAAAGGTCCATAGCATAGGCATGCAAATTAAACTATATCATAAATTACTTGCTCTGGACTACTTGCGTCCTAAACTGGGAGAGCATTATGTTGCACCCTGTATAAACACACGATGCTTTCACACAGAATAGCAGAGAAATTGCTTCTTGGTGCTTGTAGCATCATACGGCATTTCATCATTACCATATCTGCTGTATCAGCCTTGAAACTGCTTGAAGATTCAACACAATCTTTGCCAAAGTTTCAGTCCTGCCTATTTGAGAAGTGCATCAAGTTCCCTGCCAGTTACATGAAGTTAGATCACTGTTTCCACACTGACAACCCTTGAGCAAACCTTTTTTTCAGTGTCTCATGGCTTTTGCAGGCTTCATGGTACAGTTTCCAAGTACATCTAGGCTTTGAGAGAATATCAAAGCAGTAATCCTAGTTCTTCTTTTGGTCTTTACTTCTCTTTTCCCAAGAATATTGTATCATTTGCCAAGTTAGGTGAGGAAAGATGTATTTAAATAGTGAGAAAAGTCATGCAACTCTGTATGAAATAGCTATTCTGTAAGTAATAAATTGAGCTTAAATTGCAGTTGTTCTTATTCTTTCACATGGAATTTGCTTCTCAGCATGGGTGTGTATATTTAGAGATCCACAGTTCTGCAGGAAGGCAGGCTGTTTTCAAATAAGTTTATTTTAAAAAAGGCTATTTGAAAAATTACTTTCCAGAGGGTGCTATCAAAAAACCACATTTGCACCAATAATCTATCAATTTTGTTGTATAGTAAATTATCCAACTTCTATTACAACTGATGGAGTGCAGCAATTAGAGGATGTCTCATATGAATTTTATTAGCTGATGTCTTTGCTGAAACCAAAGCTGAAAAATTCACAGGAGCATTCCTACTTATTGTGATCTCACACTTTAAATGAGATCCTGCATCTTACTTTTGTCAATCAGAGTAAATGCAATTATACCAAACTTCCTGAGATTGAAATGTCATTGTATTGAGTCCTTAATGTGTTAAAACCTGAACAATACATGATGAATTGCAGTTCAGTGCTTCTGAACCTGCCATCTCAATGAAGTTCTGTAGATAATTTAAAGATGGGTAGTCTCTGGGAACACCTGTTTTTTGAGCTCAAAAAGGTGATACTTTCATGGAAAATCTTTTGCTTTCTTTTGCTTCACTTTGTCTCTTTAAAGTAAATGCTCTTTGCTTCCAGTACAGATATTAGAAGTATCAGTAGATAAGACAGAGATTGATGCCAAATGAGTTTCAGTTAAGTAACTGCTGGTGAAACAATTTTCACAAAATGCTTTGCAAAGCATGAGTGAGGAATACCACGTAGGAGGGAATATTTCTGTTAAAATAAATGAAGAAAGATCATCCTTCTCAGTCTTTTCCTTTTACTGGCTCATGTGCATTGTCCACAGTCCCATCAAGTACCTTAAAACATGATTTTGGAGTTGTTAAAATTTCATGCTTTGGTGACTAGAGATTATCAAACACCCCAGATTTCTCATCCTTTTTTACTTTTCCAAGTTTTTTACCATACCCAGGTATTAGGTCAGATATATTATCTTTTACGTGTTCTGATCTGCCACTTTTCTTACTCAGGGATAAGTTTTCACATGCTGTTCTTCTGAGAAATACCTTAGATCCTTTTCCAGCCATGACCAGTGCATGATGTAGAGACAGTTGAAAGGACGAAGGGACAGAAAGATGTTTTTCCCACAGTTTTCTGGGGTGGGGTCATCTGAAGGATCCATTGTGTATAAACTTCTGGAAACATTCCAAAAAAGATGAAAAACGTATTTTCCCTTGCTGACATAAGGTTTCTTTTTTTTCTGTGCAAGCTTGAGAGAGCAGATCAATAACTTTTGATATAAAAGGTTATAAAAGGGTATATATCAATACTATGACAGTGTGTTCTTATGTTTTTGACATTTGCTCCGAGTACATGTAATGTACCTCTTATTCCATAATCTTACAAACAACTTCTGAGAATTTACTAAGCTCTGTAACTGGAAGTGCAAGTCAAACATAATTGCAGCATTTCTGTTTGTGTGCTTCACGATTTAAAGTGAATGTATGAAGGAAAAAAAGGCAAAGTCATCTTTGCAGCTAAAGTTTTATAGGAATAAGTTAAAGCAACTTGACTGTGATTACATGAAAGGAAGTTTAAATAGACTGAATCAGGTCAGATTTTGACCCTAGTAAAATAAAACCAAGATTTACTTTTAGAATTTTACGTACTACACTCTCATGCAGCAGAACTGTCCCAAACCTAAACGGAAATAGTGAATGGAGAATTAAGAATTAAAGTTGAACTAGTTTGAAAATTTACAATTCATTCTAGAAAGGATGAGGTGTACAGCTAAAAGCTAAAGCAGAAGATACAATTAATAGCTTTTGGCTTTGGTATTTGCCTTCTCCATCTTTTGCACTGGTTCAGAAAAGAGACAGAAATTGCTCTACTTCTCTTATTTCATATGGTAAATTATTTTCCCTTTTCATTCATCCACTCGCCCCATCTTTTCGCCTGTTTTACAGTGTTGCACACAGAGTACTCCCACTCTCTGAGCCCTGTGTAGTATCACAGCTTCAGCAAGAGGAAGCAGAAAAGATTTACTGCGTGCCAGGACTTTGTCAGTCTAGTTCCCTAGGACCTTTTTACTTCTCTTCCTCTCTTAAAATGCTCCACGATGTGAGACAGAATGGCAAAAACTAGATAGGAGGGAATGCCTTAACACTAGTAGCATGCTAGATTCATGCCTAGTTCTATTTATTCCCTGGCTTTGACAGAAACTTCACAACTTTGAGTGACTCAGTCATCCTGAACTTAGTTTCTTATATGTAAAAAGACACTATTTCTTTGTCTGCCTAGACAGTCATTGCACAGGCAGGTAAATCTCTACATGGCTTGACATGAGTGATGCACACTGTGGAGGTGTAGGCAATATTTCTTTCAACTGCCAGAAGAGAAAGTAGAGAACTCACAGTTTGCTTTTTTGTGTTTATGAAATTTTCAGTTAGGCCCCGACTATGAACAAGTCTGGGGTTGTAATAGTTCCAAACAGACAGAAATGCCCTATGTTCTTGGAAACAATGGTGCTTTATTGTTAGGAAAACATTTCAGAATGCAGCTTCAGTCCTCCTCTTTCCCTTCATCAATTTGCTTACAAGGGGGTTTTTTGAGTGGCCGTAAATTCTGACATAAGGATCATCTGGTTTGATCTTTGCCTAACACAGGCCATAAAATTTCACCAATAATTCCTGTAGTGGAACATATCATCTTCCCTTAAATTGTAAGTGAATACTGTCAAGCCCAACGACTTGTGGTTTACTAGAGCATAAAAACATCCTGTCTCAATTTAAGGAATCCTGGAGATGATGAATTTCCTTCTTCCTTGGCAATGGATGATTACTATCACTGCAAACCAGTTGTTTCTAATTATTGTTCTGAACCAAAACCAAATACTGGTGAGTATGGCCTGAGAGTTTGTCACACCCACAACAAGGAACAAAATATTCTGCTTTCTATCTCTGCATATGCCCTTTGTCTGCTAGCCTTTTATAACTATGTTTTAAGGGTTTTATGCTATTGTTGGCTCCAGTTCAACCCTTACTTTACTTTTATCCTGTTTAATGCTAAACCACACTTAAATTCATTCCTTTCTCAGGCCTCACAAAAGCGGCCCCAGACCACAGAAAAGAGAAGGCAGGAATTATCTGGTATGTCATGGGATGTAACAGACAGTGCACTGTGTGATGATGGTGCTTTTTACTCACATAAGGTTATGTGTTAGGAGAAAAACTATGGTGGCACAACACAGTTGTGAAACTCAGAGCAATCTGCCTTGTGAGCCAAGCATCTGCCAAACATAAAGTTATTGACTTCTACGTAAATCACACTGGGACTTCAACTACCAGGCACAACCAGTCATTTCTAAGCCTGCCTGACTGAATCAGACACAGGCGGTCACGGAGCAGCACCGTGTCCACACGGTGGATTCCAGAAATATTAGTGTTGTAACAGGGAAACTTCGAATTGAAGAAAGATACAGCCAAATGCAACAGTCATAACAAGTCCATTCCCAATGTATATCCATACCCTTTTGCCTCTTAAAAAAGAAAGGAACAAATCCCTTAACCTCTCCCACAATGAAATCCTACGGATGGGGTTTCTTTATACTCTTTATGAGTTGGCCATTTTCCATTCTCATTGTTAATCCATTGGTAATCAGCAAAATCATGTATTTGCCTTAGAAATAGATGCTTTAAAGTATTGCTACAAAGTCTATCTCAACAGCGTAGTAGCTGCATTAACAAATCGAGGTGTCCAAATCTGTGTGCACTGATGAGAGTCAAAATGCTATTTTGGGAGAGTCAGAGTCTAAACAGAAGAAAAACCAAATGTTAATTAACGAAGTACATATTGAAACAAACAATAAGATTATTCCTTAGCAACTAAATGTCAATATATAGTGCGTAAAATCCCATATTATGTTTAAAAAAAGGAAATGGAAGTAAGGTAGCTAATGCTATGCAATTGTGGAAAATTAACAGGGAATCACAACTAACTTTTGCGCTTTTATGCAGAAATATCGGGATATTAATCTACTCATAGGAAACAGATGAAAACATGATTTCCTTCTTTTAGTCCATTGAATTTGCTTATAGCACAAATGTGAACTACTGTATCACTTTTACAATATATGAAGGAGTGCAACATTTACCGAAGAATTTACAGCAATGAAACAGTTACACAAGCACAGGACTTGGCCTTTCTCTAAATGCCTATGTTGCATAGCTCAAATATTGACTTAACTACAAACACCCTCAGCCTGTAATTTTAGACATCAAAACCAAATATATGAAGTATGTCTTGGAAAGAACACTGCAAGCAGCAATAGTACATAAGTAACTATTCTGTACAGAAAGGAATAATATTATTTTTAAAGAACACTTGAACTAAAATTCATTTATATAATTTTGCTTTTTCAGAAAAAAAAAGAGGAATGAAAAACAACTCAAGATCTGCTTGTTAATGCTAAGTCCTTCCCAAAGAAAGGGGGAACTGAATTTTTTGCATAGTAAAATAATCATCCAGATGGCAAAAACAACCCACCCTGAAAATAGTAAATGTTAAGATAAAGGCTATGTTTCTTGAGGTCATAATCAGTAACAGTTTCATAACAACTCTTACAAACTCTCAGCTGTAAGGATACCGGAACAGTTTAGTGAACTTTAGCCAGACTGTATATTGCTAATCTATTATTCTAGAAATGTGTGAGTGCAATACAGTCCTGGGTTTATGATTGACCTGGCCCTGTTTGACATGAAAATACCAGGAAAGAAATTGCACCTCACTTCTTTTCTTTTTTTTTTTACGAGAACTCCTCTGCTTTTGGAATTCATTATTACATAAATATAGATAATGTAGGAAATATTTTAATGAAGATATTCCTATGTTACATATAATCATCTTCTGATCCACATTATTTTTTTCACACATAAAGAAGAGAAAAAGTTAGGGCAATTTACTATATACAAACTATTAAAAGGCTAATCACTTTGGTGAACTGAGGTTTAAGTAGTAACCTCCTTCTCTAAGAAAGTATGTACATCTATTTTGTGACTATTTAGGCAAAATACAATATGAAGCTACTTAATTTACATGCTAAAACAAATGCATAGACTCAGAAACAAGAACTTGAAATATAGTTTTCTGAAGCAAAATAAGAATGGACATAACATGAAAGAGCATGATATTTGATGTTGGAAGACATTAGTAATAAAATCTGATCTAACCACTGAATAACTCAAAAAATTGCAGACATGAACATAATGAAATGTTGTGTGGAGCTGAAAATACATAAAATAGGTAATTATTTAAGGTAAATTATGGACAAAAGTCAAATCAGAATGGGAAAAATAGAAAAATAAGGTTTAGATTCATACAGTCAGTGGCAATTTGAGTTAAAATTACTGTATATATTTTTCTGTCACTATAGTCTAATACAAAAGGAGTCCACACTACTTCTAGGTCATGAATGACAAAAGCTCTCTAAATAAGAAGGTCCCTCTCTGTGCCTAGTAAAACTTCTGAAGTAAGATAGAAAGGTATTAACAACTACTTCCTCCTAATAAATAATTTCCTAAATATGTCTCTCCCTCTATAATCTATAACAGAGTTGCTGGCAGGTATTACTCCCAGGAATGCACTGGTAAAGGGCTCAGGTACTTTTGGATCTTGTATACTCCAATTTTTTGCACTGTGGAACAATTTTTTTTATCATAGCCAGTGACTGCATGACTTTCTTCATAGTTAATATTATATGATTTATCCAGCCTCAATATTTCTTAGGATTACACTGAATTTATAGATTAAACTGAACTTCTTGTAAGAGCTAAGCTTTTTATTTTAACTGTATCCTAGCAAGACAATCATTGTATTGTTCTTAACAAAATAATTCCCCTCTACCCAGAATTATTATCTCCTGAAAAAATGGATGTTGGGGAATGGATTGAACATCACAAGTTTTCAAATATTTTAAAATTTCAACCAACAAGCCAGTAGAGCAAAATATGCATATAGTTATTGCATAAGCATAAACCTGCATTTGCATGCACAAAGATTACATTTTCCCACCCTTATGTGGATTCAGCTGACAAGAACAGCAAATTCAAAATTCTTGCTGTAAATATTTTTCAAACTAATGGTGATATGCTTTTTTAACAAATACTTGATGCAAATCCCCTTAAATTCCAGATGAATAATAGAAAATTGACTAGAATAGTAGTCAGATTTTGTTAACCTGAAAAATATATGTAGTAAAAAATGCAAGCATTTAATTCGTAATTCCAAAAAGGGTACTACTACCCAGACATAAGTAGCTATAGGTTCTTGTGAAGGTTTCTTGAATTAAACCTGGAGGTTTTAAAAACATCTGCACAGCTCCCATTGAAATTAGTGACTGGATTCCAGTTGGACTTGATCTGCCAGCAATGCAAGGTAGCTGCAAATCTAATTTCAGAAATATCAGTCTGTAATCATCTGTCTGAAATGCTATATTTGATGTAAGGCATATTAACTATATATTAGAATCTGTTAAGTATTAGGAAGAAAATCTTGATGTTTGTACTTTAAACACTGACAGTGTTCTCTTTGGAAGATAATAATTTCAGTCACGGACAGTTTTGTTTGAGATTTTGACATAGTATAATATATTCTGCATTGCTTTTTAAATTTTTTTTAAAAAGCCAACAGCAACAGCATACTTCAGAATGAGACTATTACATTTTACAAAATACTATGTCACAAAGGCAGTATAATATTAATCCCCCTATACTCATTTCAAATCCTTTCAGGAAAAAAGAATGGGTTTAATATATGTCTATAATTATAGACATTGATAATTTAGTAATATTTGTTTTGAACTGTGTTTATGTCATCAGATAGAGCCCTGAGAAAGATAGCAAGTAGCAATTTCTTTTTGGAAGTGATAAAAGGCAAAATAGCGTATATGTCTTTTAAATGACATAGTAAAGTAACCAGAAGGATAAACACGACAGTTGTAGGAAAAGAAATATGCTCTCTGTTAGTAATTTTAAACATGCCACTGTTGGAAAAATACAGTCATTTATGTTCAAGGTAATTAAACTGGTGAGACAGGAAGAGATGGTGTAAGGTAAGTTTGGAGAAAAAGTCCTTTGGATTAGAGACTTCTGTTCTAAAATGCATGTTTCACTTGTACTGTAAATGAAAATTCTTATCATTACCAAAGATATCTTATTACAAAACCAGAGTTTCATAGGATGAAAATGGAAATTAATAAATTTTGGGGGTTTTTTTGTTGTGGGTTTTTTTTTTTTTTTTTTTTTTTTTTTTTTTTTTTTTTTAACTAGAATGAGCAGTTACAATAATACTAGAAATTTAACAAGGAATGCTCAGAAAAGATTAAAGAAAAGATGTGCCACACTGTGTTGTGTTGATCTTGGCTGGACACTAGCTGCCCAAAGTCGCTCTATACCTCCTCTCCTCAGCTGAGCTGGGGACAGAAAACACAGCCAAAAGCTCTTGGGCTGGGGGAAGGACAAGAAGAGCTTTCCATCATGGACAAAACTGACTCAACTCATGGAAATTAATTTATAAGTAAAATATTAATATATTAATCAAATCTTAGGGTAATGAGAAGTAAAACCTAAACCTTAAACCACCTTCCTCCCATCCCTCCCTTCTTCCCAGGCCCAATGTCACTCCTGATTTGGCTCTATCTCCTGTCCCAGCAGTGCAAGGGATCAGGGAATGGGGGTTGCAGGCAGTTTATCACACGTTTCTGCTTGTCCTTCCTTCTCTTGCTCTTCCCCTGCGTCAGCATGGGGTTCCTTCCATGGGAGGCTCCTCCACCAACTTCTCCAGTTTGATTGCAACCTTCCATGGGTTGTAGTCATTCAGACAGAGCCTGCCCCAGCATGGGTCCCCCATGAGGTCCCAAGTCCTACCAGCACAGGCTGCTCTCTCCACCGGCCCACAGGCCCTGCCAGAAGCCTGGTCCAGATACTCCAAGGAGACACTGCCTTCTTTGGATGCATTCACTTACTCTCTAGCAGGGTCCTCCACGGGCTGCAGGGGCACAGCTGCCTCACCATGGTCTTCACCATGGGCTGCAGGCGAATCTGTGCTCCAGCACCTGGAGCAACTCCTTCCCCTCTTTTTTCCCTGACCTTGGCGTCTGCAGGGCTGTTTCTCCCATATATTCTCATTCCTCTCTCCAGCCGCTGTTTCCTAGCATTTTTTTCCCCCTTCCTAAATGTTATCCCAGACGTCTCGGCCAGCCATGGCCTTGCAGCAGTCTTGGAAACAGCTGGAATAGGCTTTGTTGAACATGGAGGAAGCTTCTCGCAGCTTGTCATGGAAGCCACCCTTGTAGTCCCGCCATTGCCAAAGCTTTGCCATGCAAACTTAATGCAATCACACAAAATCATCCAAATTACTCTTTGCGTAACACTAGATATAGCAGTACTTTGCCGGATTAGGTGCATGGATCTGAATCTTTCTCCAAAGTAAAGATCAGGCAATCAGAAATAGAAATTATACCATTTTGAAATACTGATTTGTTAAATTACATTTATGTCTGTACACAGTTGGAAATATACAGAAAATAATGATTCTGAGCATGCAGAGAAATGTAAAGCCTATATTAAAGTTGCAAGTTGAAGCTCTAAACTGTGAATTTCAATGTCAGCATCATACAGTTGAATCTGTGTTAATAATACATGTGTATGTATGTGTGTACAGAACACAAGTCAGCCAGTAGAACAACTGCTGAATGCACAGTCTGAAGACAAATATATAGTCTGTAAGTTTGAAGTGATAAAAGTTCTTAGGGAGTGCTCACTTCGGGAAAAGAAAGACAAATTTTCTAATTATATGGTAATTTTTATGAACATAAATGGATAGTAAATACTGCAAATTTCTATATGACCCAATGATAATTATGTTTTATATTTGAAATAGTCATCAAGGAACTGAAGCAGGTAATTAAATTGACTCATCTGCTTTCATCAAATTTGTAAAAGTATATAATAAAGTCAGTCAGAAACATGAATTTGGGGTATACACTGTTCCCTGGAAATTGCTGAAATTATATTTTTATAAATATATATGTGAGACTATTTATGTCTGTAGAATCCAAAGAACTTTCTATTAGGCAAGTCTATTTATTTCAGCAATGTTACCCCAGATGACAGTCATTGAAGGTTTCTGCCTAGGTTTATATGAGGGACAAGCCTATCCCACCCCAAAACAGTCATAATACAGGCAGAGTCTGCCACCTTTCACCACGGTATTCCTCTAATGCTGAAGAAAAGCAAGAACGCTGTGATCAGGGCAGACAAACGGGGTGTAGCACAGTGGTGTGTGTGGAAGGACATTTCTTTGATGTAGGAGCATTTCACTGGCTGTGTGGAGAGCCTTGAAGACCTCACGACCCAGCAAATGGGCACCCTTCTGTAACCTCTGGACAGGCCAAGGGCACTACCTGACCCTTCAGGCTGCGCTCCGGCTGGAAGGGCTGCACCCTCTACCTGCTGGTGGCCAGTGCCTGTCCCCAGACGGAGCTGCTGAAAGCAGAGGCTGCACTGCCAATCTCAGACCATAAGAAGTGCTTCCTGGGCATCTTCTCCTGAGTTGGGGACTGGCAGCAGACCTGCCTGCAAACCTGTGCCCAGGTGGGGGACTGCTGCTCTTTCACCAGTGATACAGCCAGGAGCACTCCGAGTATCAATCAGGAAGGATTACAGAGCTCTGGGAGTGGTGGTAAGGGAATCTGGAGTACAGGCACTTTTCTCATCCTCCCAGACCTCCCAGTCAAGAGGGCAAGGGTTTGAAAGGGATGGTCAAATGTGGTGAACCAACAATGGTTCGAGGACTGGTGCCACAGCCAGGGCTCAGCTACTTATACCACAGGACCAACTTTGAGAAAACTGGTCTACTGAGGGCTGATGGGGAACATTTGCCAGAGAAGTGGAAGATCACCTTTGGTCATAGGCTTGCCAAGCTGATGAAGAGGGCTTTAAACTAAGGTTTCTGAGGGAGGGGAACCTCAACTAACCCCACCCTTTCCAGTTTGATGCCAGTGCCAGCAAGAGATGCCCAGAGCCTGGAAAGGGATCACAGGTCGGGCAAATGCCTGTATGCAAGTGCATGTAGCGTGGGAAATAAGAGGAGCTAGAGATGTGTGCTATGACCTTACTGGCATCACAAAGACATAGTGAGATGGGTCTTATGACTGGACCGTTGGAATGGAATGATACAGGATCTTTAGGAAGGACTGGCAGGGGAGACAAGGAGGGGATGCCATGCTCTGTGTCAGTGACTAGCTGGAGTGCATGGAGCTCTGACTGCCTGGGGACAGCTGAGAAGCTGACCAAGAGATACCAAGTTCTGTAGTGCAGCGCACATGCTGGAGGGAAGGGATGCCATCCAGAGGGGCCTTGACATACGGGAGAGGTGGGCCCATGTAAATCTCATCAAGGTGAACAAAGGCCAAGTGCCAGGTCCTGCATCCAAGCCAGGGCAATCCCAAGCATAGGCTGGGCAGAAGATGGATCAAGAGTAGCCGTGGAAAGAAGGGCATGGTGGCAGTGGTGGATGAAAAGATCAACTTGTCCTGGCAATGCACAATCACAGCCCAGAAAGCCAATCACATCCTGGGCTGCATCAAAAGAGAGGTGACCAGCAGGTCGAGGGAGGGGATTTTTCTCCTCTGCTCTAGTGAGACCCTGTCTGGTGTGCTCCATCCAGCTCTGGGCTGAAGACAGGCCAAGAGTTGGGGTTGTTCATCCTGGGGAAGAGAAGGCTCTGGAGAGATCTTATAGCACCTTCCAGTACCTAATGGGAACATACAAGAGAACTGCAGAGGGACTTTTTACAAGGGCATGTAGTGACAGGAAAAGCACGTATGGATTCAAACTGTAAGAAGGTAGGTTTCGATTAGATATTAGGAAGAAATTCTTTACTGTGATAGTGGTGAGACACTGGAATAGGTTGCCCAGAGAATCTGTGGATACCCCATCCCTGGAAGTGTTCAAGGCCAAGTTGGGTGCAACCTTTGTGCTACCTAGTGTAATGAAAGGCATCCCTACCATGGCAGGGGGTTGAACAAGATGATCTTTAAGATCCCTTCCAACCCAAATTATTTTATGCTTCTATGAAATAACTGCCCTTCTGATTTTCCTTTCATTTCACTTTGAAATTTCACATTTCCACTCCCTGGGTAGAATTTGTCTCTCCTCTTATGCAGGACTTACTTGATCTTCCTTTTTATCAGTAAGTATTCCATGGTCCACGTAAAATTTCATAAAATAAAACCAAATTTGAAGATGATATGTTAACTGGCTTAATGGAATGAAAGGAAATGATCCAAAGATTTTTAGTATGTATTTCCTTATGGGAATTTAAAACTAAAATAAAATATAGATTTTATATCTATATTTTATTTTAAATATATATTTATATTTATGAGACAAAGGAGGAAGTAAGGAGCATAAAGGTTCATTAAGAATGCTTTTAGCATCCTAAAATCAGGTCAAACAAGTATATGGAAAGTGTAGAGGCAGAAAAACAGCAAAGAGTGCACACAGTCTTTAATCATCTTGTACATTCTAAATTCTGAAAGAAAAAAGTTTATTTGAGATATCAAAGTACAAACTTCAAATGAATGCTTCAAAACACTGGATTTTTAATATTGTTTTATTTTTTAAGAAATACTCTCTTTCAACCTATTTTTCCTATTTTCTTCTCAAAACACAGTAATACGCTTAAGACCTACAAGTTTGCAGGGGAGGTACAATCAACCACCAAGTGCGGATAAAGATCAGTTGAGAGAACCTGCACAAGGTCCTATGAGCAAAATAAATCTGGTAGAGTATGAGTGGAAATTATTTCTTTCCCCCATGGGTCTTGTACTAGCCTGCACAGCTGCGTATATTACTCTGTTTCAATTCTCTATGCTCTAAGTATTTTTATATAAAAAAATGATTCAATAGAAATTGTAACTATTGGTAACTAAACTCATAAGAACTCATAGAATACATTAGTCTACTCTCAGCATTCAGAGCTCTGGGCTTAAAACTGCTTGTCAGAGTGATACCACAGAGGTCAAAAGATGCAGAATTGCATTAATAAATTATTACAAAGATAAGATAATATATTTCATACATGTTTTTCCATCAGGAGCTGATGAGTCTAAATATTACACATTATTATTGAAGCATTCAAATAACTTTGTATGAAAAAAATACAACACAAAATATATTAAGGCAACTAGCACACTTTGCTTAAACGGAAACTATTTATAATGTCCAGGATTAGGAAAAAAACCCTACAACAAATAAACCACAAAAATTTTCTTTTTAGAAAAGGCCTTTTTTTTTCTCCTTTTTTTGTTTTTCTGCATTAAATATGTGCTAATCAGCACTAATAGCACTTTGGCCATTTTAGAAAACACATGGTTGACAGACATTTAGAAGAAGAAAATTATAGAAAAAGAAAGCAGTCTATCTGAAAGAATTTTACATTTATACCTTCTAGGTACTGTCCATTTGTTTACTTTGTAGGCTGTTAATTCCAGGATTGCTTTGAATTTTGCAGAACTGAACTTTTTTCAGAAATATTGTAATTATTTCTCCATTCAATTCTTTTAATCAGAAGCATCAAACAGATTGATCTGCAAAATATGAACATGGCAACCCAGAAATTATGCACGTGCTCTCTATTAGCAGAGTCTCTAGCACAGAGTTAGAAATCTTGTTTGGTAACTGAGGAAACACTTCAATTCTACAGCTTTTTTTGGCCTTACAGCAATGTGCTGCAGAAGGGTTAGAGATAAACTACTACATCCTAAATGAAAAAATTTGACTTAACCACATAGTTGTAAAATTTCCATGTTTTACATTCTTTTTTTTTTTTTTTTTTAATTTTACCTGGAGTCCAATATTTTACTAGCTAAATAAAGTGGATCAGTTTTAGCTGTATCCCAAAGTCCTCACTGAGGAAGTAGGATTTACAGGTTCCTGCTCCAGAACAGTATGATATGGGATTTGAAAATCTACTTGCTATGTGAAAATAGTTGCTAGCTGGCTATTGGGAAACAATGTCTAGCCAGAGACTAAAATGTCTGGTTCCTGCCTGTTGCTTCTGTTATGCTTTTTTTGGTAGTCATGATTTGAGGAGGCTTAAGACACTGGATCCAACCGGTGAGATAGGCAGGAGAAAGTCTTGCTGAAAATGCCCCTAGGGTTAGGTGTGAACCTGGGATTTGAGCGCAGGACGTAAGCAGTTCTGACATGCCTGCTGGCAGGAACCTTGTGGACTTAAACATCACTGGGGCAACTACAGGGTAACAGCAGATAAGTAGGGGGTTTAAGGACCTTAAAAACAGATAAAAGATGCTGAAAGAGAATCAAAATTAAAAACCCACGTGTGGAAGGTAATTTTTAAAATGGGACTTAGGAGTTTTTAAAAATATCATCCTGATATATATAAACTAAATTTGAAAATACAGCATAAATGTAATTATATTTCTTCTGTTCTACATTATTATAAAAACTACTTTGTAACAGATTAAATTCTCAATTATATAATCTTTTACAGCAGTTTCATAGCAGGGAAACTCTGTCTGCATAAAGCTAATGTAACAGAGCAGAAAATCAAGCTCTTGGTCTAGCTTTCTCTAGTATCTACTTCACTTTCCTAAAAAGTTAGGGAGATGCAGGACTGGACCCAAAGATCAAAGGATATGAAATCTCCAAACTGTTGGTCCAGGCTAGTCAGAATGCTCCCGTTTCACTGAGCATCAACATTACAAAGTCTAAACAGTCTGTCTTGACAACAACTTTGCACCTATTGCCAGTTAACTCATGCATTCTAGCACAAGTATACTATTAAGGACATAAATAGACACTGTTTACTTTGCTAAAGCAGTGTCACAGCTTTAATACCTTGAAGAGCTTAACTTTCAAGACAACAGGTTTACTAATTCTTATAAATATCCTCCAAAATAAAATTTTCAAAAATGCGTAACTGTTTTCCTCTATGTTGACAACAGTACCATGTCCCCTGCAGTTATTTCAGAGTCCTGACTGTGTGTAGAGCTGATTCCAGTGTCCGAGTCTGTATCATTTATGTCCAGATTAGTCACTCTATGAACAAAGTCAGGAACAGCAATGCTGTTACTGGAGATGTCACTGCCCTTGGATGGCTCTTCATTTGATTGAAGCCTAGTTTCAATGTTGTCTTTAACATGTAGTAAATTAAATTCTTCTGTAAGAAGTTCATATTCTTTTTCCTTCTTTTGAAGCAGTGAGTCCCTGTATGTAAGTTCTTTCTGGATGCAGCTCAGGTATGAGCTGATTCTCAGACCATCTTTCATACTTTTTTCCAGCTCATATTTTACACTTTCCAAATCTGAGGTTTCCAGTTCAGCATTAGCTGCTCCTTCTGCGTGAACTTCCTCTCCATTTTTTTCCATGCATATACCGTGTACCTCTCTTTCAATTTCAGCACACAGGTTCTCTATTAATTGTTTGTGATGTTTCAGTCTCTCTTCAACCTGTAAAATTCCCTCACTTTTGCTCAAATAGTCATGCATCTCTTTTTGATCATCTGGCCTACTCCCTTGCTGCTCAGCCTCACTTGTATTGATCATTAAATAGGAGTCCTGCACATAATTTTCTCCATCATTTGCCACACGATCTAGATGGAATTTTGCTTCACATTTTTCAATTTCCATATCTAGTTCCTTCATTCTAAGGACTTGTTGATGAATGGTATGATCTTGAGAAATGATCAGATGAATCAGTGTCTCCATATTATCTCTCTCTTGCTGAACACTGTCCTGCTTAAGCTTGGCCAGTTTCCGGAAAGTCTTCCTCACAATTTTCTTTTGCTTGTCTATTGGCAACATCTTCATGTAGTTTGCTGGACTGAGGTCCCACTGCTTTTCTACATTTTGTACGACCTTGGCTTCAGCTGTCTTCCACAATGGAAACGAGAGGAAAGCATCTGACTTTACCAACACAAAATGCAAATTAGCCTGCTCCTCCCCCCAGGCCTTCCAAAGTCTCAGAATCTTTGTCAAGGGAGGCAGTACTCGCTCCGAGCCTCTCCATTTTTCTACAATGCAGTAATCACTAGGTTTTCCAAAAAGGACCTTTTTCTCTCCAAATGTTGTCTGATGTTCCTCAAGCAGTGCTTGAATCACTTCTGAGCAAGTTGTGCGCTTTGTCAGGCCACATACAATCTTCTCCTCCTGGCAAACCCAAACCACAATCTCTCTTTCATTTGAAGCCATGTCCTTGCTGGGAGATCTGGAAAACAAGAAGAGACCAAGTCTAAATTACCTATCAATGGCAGAGGCAGTATGAATAATTACTATAATTCTGATATGACTAACACATTGAAAAACTCCTGTTTTGTTGTACACGACAATATACTTGCTTAATTTGCATGAAGAAACGTCTTTGAATTAAGTAACAGCTTTAATTGACTAATGCTTTAATATTATTATTAGTCCAGCTGAATGAGAATCTCACACAAAATGTCTTTTATCAAATCTTGGTTTGGTACACACAGTAAGTGTGTATTGACAATCAGTGATAAAGTTTGGCAATCTGCATTACACTTTCAGACTGTTCCAGGACAGCATAGTTTTCAGATTTTCATATTTGTTCTCATTACAGATACTGCACAGACATTTCTAAGCTCTTAGAAATGGCTTCTGAAGGGAAGAATGCACTGAACAAAGTTGGACTGAGGACAGATGACTGAACACCACCAATGAACCTGACAACAGGATAAATTTATAGCTCTTCTGCCACACCTGCACCCACACAAGCATAAAACAATGGTTTTCCATTTTTTTTTCACTAGTAAGCATCAAGAAATTTGTTGCTCTTCCTGAAGCACCAAACAGCCTGAATTCCAGTGAGTTGTGAGAGAATACCAGCTGCATGAGAATACATACATGGGCCTGTATTTTATTTTTTAATATGAAATGATACAGAAATGCACGAAAAGGAAAAAAGATATTTTATTTACCTTATTTACTTGCTTGTTTATGAATTACAATGAATGTGCTATTAGCCTGGTACTTCCTTATCTATTGAGATACCTAACTCCAGGTGTCTGAGATCCCATTACGGCTCCTGTAACTGTCTAATCAGTACAATCAATAGTGCCTAGACAGCAATTCAGTTCACCAAAGGTACAAGTTCACTTTACAGTTAATTCTTCAGTTTGCCCCCATCTGGTCCTGGACTGCTGTGGGCCTATGCTGGCAGAGTTGCCTGGATATTCATGTTCTCAAGACTTCACATGAATAGTTTTCTTCTTGTCCAGGCCTGATGATTTGACCTCTTGCATGAAATTATAAAACAGTAAATTCCCTGAGGAAAAATGTCTTTGGATTTTCTGGTATCCCTTGCAGTTAATTTGAATGAATAAGGTTTAACCTAGTCTGTCGGAAAAAGCTTGAAAAGGAAAATAACTATTCAGACCAAATTCAAAAGGCTCAATATAGAATTTGTTTCTATCTAGGACTACTTATTCATAGAACTTTTTTAGTCTTCTGAGTTGTAGTAAGCATGGAGTTTTATTTGGGTTAATTACAGTTATACCCTATGATTAGTAAAGCAATCCAGCCTGTTCTTTTTTCTTAATTATTACACAACATGACACAGACACTGCAATCCAATAAATTGAACTATGATTGACTCAGCTCTAGGTGCCACTCTGACCAGGAGGCAAAAATCCTTAAAAGAAAGGAAACTTCAAATGAATACTAATAAAACTGACAAGTGTAAGTTTATTAGTATTATTGCACAGGAGAGCTCTGTCCAACTACATTGCTTAAGGTCTTGGAACATTCTCTGTAAAATGTATGTTTTGGTAGATGACTCTGAGTAATAACATCATTTTCCCTCTCCAACAGCTCCCCCTCACAGACCAGCATTTTACAGTAATTATTTTTTGAAACTGGGGCTCAAAAGGTTAATAATGTTTTCATAGACTCCTTCTCAAAATAAGAAAGCACATATCGCAGACACAGAAAATGGCAAAGTGGCACAAAGAAAGAGCAATATTCAAGTTTAAGTGCGGGGAAGGAATGAAGGATGATATTAGATTAAATGGCATTACTGTGAAGTATATCATATTCTAAAAAATCAATATCTGTAAGTCCTCTGAGATTTACAATATGCAGCATGCTATTTTTTTTTTTTTCTGTTGACAGATTGGCAGTTAAGTGAAATTCAGGTAAATAGCCAGTTACAACGTAAGTCAGCTGTGACTAAAATAACTCAGTATTTGCTTTACACTACAGATATAAAAAGAAAAAAAGCAACAAATAATTTATTATGCATAAAATTATGCAAAATGAAATATGAAAAATACAGTGTCTCAAATCATGTTCACTACTGATATATAAATAATTGATTTACAAATATAAGTGTATTACCAGTCATTGAATTTAAATTTATAAAAGTACAAAAAAAAAAGGCATAAAAATATAAGAAATACCACATTGGAGACTCCGAGGCAGTAAATTTAGGCTGTCTTTCCTGATTTCTTTTGCAATCAAGAAATACATTTCAGGAAATGAATGTTGTCACTTCTAGCATTATTCTGAGTGTCTTATGCTATTTGTCTTCAAATCAAAACTCTTTCTAGTTTTCCTATTTTTGGTGTGGGGTTTTATTGGTGATTTTTTTTTTGTTTGTTTGTTTGGGTTTTTTGGTTTTGTTTTGTGTTTGTGGGGGTTTTTTGTTTGGTTGGTTGGGTTTTTTGAGTGGTTTGTTTTTGGTTTTTTTTGTTATCCTTGTTTTTGTTTGATTGGCATATTTTCTCCTAGTCAGTATTTTCAGTATGTAACCAATTATGTGGATTAAGCAGAAGCTTACTGCCTCTTCTCCTCCTGGCCCCTTTAAAGTTTTCTTACGAAGCCAGTTTCTCTCTGTGTTACTAGCAAGTCTTCAGATAAATCTGCAGACCCATAGACATCCCATCATTATTGTACTGATAAATACTTTTACTACACTTTCTTACAGGAATTCCCACAGAGTCCAGCAGGAGTTAAGCAAACTTCTGATGGAAACTCACTCTATACTGTAAAGTAATCTCTACAGGATCCCTGAAAACAATATGGATGTAAAAATAACATCTTTAAATTACCTTTTTCAACCCTCTTCTAGCTGTTTATCGCCCCCTGTGACTTTTTCAGTTATGATGCAACTGTCTGCCTAGACTTTACATTAAGCTTTTTTGGGGAAGGATTGTTCTTTACTTTGCCTACAGTATATAACTAGTAGTAGCACAATTGGATAATGTATGCACATGCAGGTACACAAAGAACTCAAGTAGCTTAGACATGAAAATAAGTACTCATAAATATATAGGTATATAATGTATGTAACCTACATCTTTTATTGTTCACATTTTACAGAAAAGGAGAGATGAAATTAAAAGAAATTCTGAACATCTCTGTAATTCTTGGATCAAAATAGAATGGTAGAGCAATAATTATTTCCTTAATTTTTCTATGAGTTTGTCCCAACATATATTATCTTAATTTTTATTCAGTCACTTCACTCAATCTTTGATCTTTACCTCTAACCAAAAAGAATTAGCCAGACATTTATAATCCTACATTTCCATGGAATTCTAACATATTCTAAAATATCAAAAGTTGTTCTTTATTAACTTCCACTAAAAAATGGTAAACTGGAACTTTACCACGGACCTTTTAAGTAAAATTTATTGTATAATTATTTTTTATAGTTAATTCAGATTGTTCAAAACAAAAATGAAGCATTTCTGTGTAAGTCAGAATAACAATTACTAAAAACTTGCTTTCAGGATGCAAGAAGATGCCAGTACTAGGAAATACTTTTGTTATACTGTGCTTTCCTCATAGAAAGCAAAGAGCAGATTCTGCATATATGAAGTGGAATTCATCTGAAAGTTAAGATTTCAGTATAAATATACCACCAAAAGTTTCTCTTTGTTAAGAGAAGAGATAGGACCTCCAAGAAGAAATCCCCACTCCCTAGTCCATCTTTAATCATTGGCAATAATCATCAGATGAAGCTATTTCTCTCTTTCATTAGCTACAAGACACCTGTGTGGCCACCTTCAATCATACAGCTCACTTTCGGGTGGGTAAATTCAGGTGAGATTAATCCAATCAAATTCTGGTTTATCTGAGAGAAATGTAGCAGGAATGGTTACAGCAGCAGTTGATTTAGTACAGACAACTCAATGGGGGACCTACATATGGTTACTTCACAGCTTAGCTTAGACCTTTGTTCAATTTAGCCAGTAATTTATAAGGATATCCATTAATTCATTTCAATACTAAGGAAGAGGTCTTGAATAAATTTTGGTCATTGACAGGAATTCCTTTTTTTTGTTCTGAGACGCAATACTAGAAGTTATACTCTTAAGGAACAAGATCTGCTTTTAAACAGTTATTTTAACAGAGAGGCAACCTTCTCATATTTACAGGCTCCTTGAATTTCATGTCCTCCAGTTTTGTAAAGGACACAAAAACAACACAAAAGAACTAGCATTTTTAATAGCTAATAGGAGTGTAACAGCCAAAGTATTCTTCCGGTTTAAATGCTTGGGTTTCCTGAAGACCACAATAACAATTTCTTCAAAACTAGCTAGGCAACTTGTATTTTTTCAAAAATATATTGCTACAGTAAACAGGCTTTGAAGCTTTCAGGTCTGGCTTGAATTCTGTTTTTTTAAATTGATGACTGAAATGTTCTACTTACACATCTAAGATTATAAAGTCTTGATGATAACAACAACATGCAAGTCTTTTTTTTTACAAAGCCACTAATTACTTAGGAACAGACGGGAATTTAAACTTAATAATAGTCAAAAGTACATTTCCAATCTTTTTGTTTGCTTGGTTTGATTGCTATTTTCATGCCTTCTGCTCTTTGTTTCTCTCCAAGGTGACCCAAAACCCCATCCCAATCATGCTCTAGACCTCACACAGTGTTAATTACATCAGCACAAACTGATTGTTGTATGTCAGATATATAATTTGTTAATTTATTCTTCAGGCCTAGGGGAAGGTAATACATTCCAGCAACGTATAGACAAAACAAAAACATTTACTTATGTCACACAAAGTCAAAATATGAGATAGCTTAAATGCTGGAAGGGGCATTTTTGATATTCACTGACTTTAAGGTATCTCTGGCCCAAATATATATATATCAAGCACACAATTCTTTGCCTTCCTAAAACAATCTCCCTAAATATGCAATGTATCAGTTTTACAATCAATCATGCCAATCAAATAAAGGGATCCCCCTACTTTTTAGAATTTTGCCTTCATATGTACAAGATGCTTCTTTTTCTTTACTAATTTCTGCACACATTCTTTTGAGACTAGATCACTTCCATATAATATGGTTAGCAACTTAAGGCACTGTTTCTGAAATATAATTTACATTAAAAGAATATTTTGACTTTGTTGAGAAAAAAATGCGTAGATAAAAATCTTGTCTGCCTTCACTGCAATAAATTCTTTCTGGACTTCCCTCCCTCCAAAAAAAAGTTAACTCCTTTTTCAATATTACCATACTTCTTGACATACTCTCTGCAAAGAAAAATCAAACTGATTAACTAAAATATACTTAGGAAAGGGATTCAATCCTTAGATTACACACATGACCAAAAAATTTTACTACTTGCCTCCTCCAAGTCATTGAAATAATTTATACGGAATAGATGTCAGTTGGTGAAAAGAGATCGCACATCAAGCAATACATTAACCTTTTCCTTGAAAATGCATACAATTCTTAATAATTTATAAATTTTCCATCAAAGAGCTCATGCTGGAAAGCCATTAGTGTAAAATATCTTAGTCATTTTTTCACCAATTTTTTTGGGAATATCATGTTTTATTCTATGACAGCCTAAGCCCTCTCAATAGTACATACAGTCTAATCTGCAACAGATCACATGATCATCATGTTTTATAAGTGACAGACTGCTGTGATGGGGTCCTCAGCCTACCAGAGTATGTAGGTATGTAGGTATGCTGCTGCCCTGACCTCCTCAAAGGAAGATCAAAATGCTTCCAAACTTCTAAGCAAACCCCTACATTATGTCAACATACCACCCAGAACAATTCACTTTCTTCAATGGAGAATCCAAAAAGGCTCTAAGAGACAATCCTGCTGCTGCCTACTGCATCCTTGCAGTGAAGTCCTTGCCTAGAGATACACGGTGTGCCATCTAAGTGCTTTCGTAGAGTCCACTAAGAAACATAACACTTTTGGGAGATCCTGGCAGGGCTGGGCTCCCCGTATTACTCAGCAGTCCCTATGTTCTTTCTTCAGCCGTAAGCTCCCAGCTCCTCAGCACGAGGTTCTGTGCCACAACTCCCGCCTGCCACACTGCACAGGGGGAACGACCTCCCAGCCAGGCCTGCTCAGTGGCTCAGCCACTTGCTCTCCTTTGAAAATGTTGTGACACAATGACATGTATCATCCTGGGAAAAAAGAGACACTAAACATTTAATAATCTAGTGTTTTCAAGGGGCTGGTCTTCGAGCATGCTACTGGGGCACATAAAGATGCCTGTTGGGAAGTATATATTTGTGCTGTGGTCTTCTCTTTGTTCAACACCCACAGATGTTTGTTCCGTGACCAAGGGCCCAGAAAGCACTTGCCTTGTTTTCATGTGCTTTCTAAAAACCTTGTTATCTCAATGCTAAGATTATTAATCTCTGTTATCTCTTAGAGCTGAGCTGTAACTATCATCAAAGATATGACTGACTATTGATCAAAAATGTGATGGTTTTTAATTAAAATTACTTGATGGAAATAATAAGAAGCCAATATTACAAGGATACCTACTTGACACAAATGACCTACATCTGTAATATAGGGCACATGCGACATGTAATTTGAGAGCTTCTAATACCAGTGACTCTTACATGGCAGGGTATATAAGGGCTAATTAATTTATCAGCCACAGAATGACAGAATATCTCAAACTGAAATGGTCCCATAGGGATCATCGACTCCAACACCCTGCTCCTCACAGAACTACCTAAGATTAAACCATATGGCTAAGAGCATCATTCAGAAGCTCCTTGAGCTCTGACAGGCTTGGTGCCATGACCAGCTTCCTCGAGAGACTGTCCTTGTACCCAACTCCACCCTCGCGGAAGAACCTTTTCCTAATGTCCAGTGATTTGTGGATATGGTGTGGGAATGCTGTTTCTACCAAGAACTCTGACCTAATATGAAGTCAATAACAAAATATGAAGTTGAAGCATAGAAAATACATACATCATCACATGCAATTTAGATAACATTGCATTTATTGTTTTTATTGTATTATTGCTTTTATTCTATTTATTTCTTTTATTGTATTGCTTTTTATTGTTTCTCTTTCAAAATCTCAGCATGTTACCATATATATGCACGTGTGTGTATATATATATATATGCATATATGAGACAATAGATGATCATTACGAAAGAAAAAAACAAAACGTATCTTGGCTTTTTATGATTTTTATCTCTGAAATTTGCAAAAAGGTAAAGCTATTGGGGCCATGTGTTGCAGCTCTTGCTTGGAAGAAACTCTAACTTAATTTGATCCAACAAGATTTTTTAAAGCGAGTATAAACATTAAAGGTATAGAGAATACACAGTCCATGTGAAAGCTAGGGTCAGAAGTATTTCAACCTTTTAGGAATAAATGGATCATACTGAAAGTCCATTTTAAGTTTATTCAGACTATCCACATTTAAACCACGTTTTCTCTTAACTTTCTGTCCCGTTCTGTAAAGTTATTCAAAAAGCAATAAAGGCCAGATCTTATGCTTGGTATGCCTCCTGCCGAAGTAGATTACACGCTTCTGAGTTTCCTAAGGGCAGCAATGAGGAAGTAGCTACTCTCTCACTACCCAATGAAGCTGGAATTACTCCAAAGCCTTAGGAATTCAAGTGAGCCTATTAACTAACTGCATTCCCATTCCCCTTCACAAGTCCCTAAAAAAAATATTAATGGAGGCACAGTTAATGTCCATGTCATGTAGGACACAGAAATTCCATACATGACATGTCAGAAACTTGGTTGCTCTTCCCTTCTGTATCACATGAAAGTCAAGGAAATGGCCCCCTGAAAGGTATCATGGCAAGGCAGAACTAGTACTTTAATTGTAAGAATAAAACCTTTTGATACAGATAATCAGTGAGTCCCAATACAGCAGAAAGACTTAGAAAGAACACCACAGAACTTCTGAAAACAAAATAATTATTATTTATAGAGAGAAACAAATTTCTCTCTACCATCTGTTTCTGTATCCATTTAATCTTGATCTATGATAAAACTTCCTCCTTTAGAGAAATGTACATAGTCATTTACTAAAAATAAAAGAAAATTAGACATCTTGTGAGCCATGTGATATTTTTCAAACATATACATATACACAGTAGTTTGGATGCTCTATTAGAAATATTTCAGATATTTGAAAAAAGAAAATAATTTAAAGAAAATCTATTTTTATAACTAGCTAGTTACAACACATTTTTCCTTGTATAAATTTAATGTTCATTTTTCTGTTCTTTTTTAAAGACATAAGTTTTTAATTCAACAAGATACCCATACTGTCAGGAAGACTCTATGAAGCATTTTAATTAGTGACAGCTGTTGCAAATTATGTCCTATATGGATCAAAATTTATGTACTTAAAACTATAAGTAGTTCCTTCATCTCTTCTGCAGGAAATGCCATCACCTTAGCTACTGTACAAAACTGCATACATTATAATTCAGGAATGATCTATGGTTGAAATTTCTGTTTACCTAGACACTTTATACTATGCCGGTGCTCTATGACAAAATTCAGTGGAATAACTTTGAATTGCAATGGGATAGTTTTTTTTTTTTAATAGAATAAAAACATGAAAGGTATGACAGTTTTAAGAAAATAATTCTGATAATTATTTTATTGCAAATAACTCATTCACACCAGATTGCTGCTGACTTGAAATGTCAGACTTTGGTAAAAATCCCATGGGAAATCACGTGCTTCACTTTAGTAACTGTAGTGCTTGGAAACAGGTGTCTGAACAGCGACCAATTTTTAAGAAAAATAAAAAAAGGAAAAAAGTCCTGACAGTACTTAAAACAGATAAAAAGGAAACTAAAGCAGCCAAGAAGAAGGACCAACAAGGGCTGCCAGTAATAATTCTATCATCTGTTAAGTGGATGGATAGCAGAGTTTGTACTACATAGAAAATAAGCCAAGAAATTGCACTAACTCTGGGTATCGCTCTAACAGAAAAACAGAAATAAGACATACTGTAAAAGGACTTATACACCTCGTTCACTAGGTAAGAGCGATAGTTGTGATAGATTAACCTGAACACTCCCCTGGTGCTCTATTTAATAATGACAGGACTCTGTGTCAATGCTACAGTGGCCACTATTGGTTTGCAAAACCCCATTTGCAAGGCCCGAGTGCAGATTTTCAGCGAAGCTGACCAGAAGTTTACTAGGTCCTCCCCTTCACTTATTAGCTCTGCCTTATACCATGTTTACGCTTCCAATCACTTAACTTACAGGCAAGTGCAAAGGCTGCAGTGGAGACTGCATTTGCCCCTGCCCTTTCCTCCTGTCTTACCTCTGAAATTTTCCTCTGCCCCTAAGGGTACACATTCTCTATAAATTACATCTGCTTTAAACCTGCCTTCCTGTCAGACTAATCATCATTTCTCCATTGTATAGTCAAAGTCATAAGGTTGGTAAGTAGGTATTAGTCAAAAAAATGTTTGGAATTCCAGCAAGCATGGTGTGTACACCAAATGCCATGACAGGTAACACATTTATCATACCAGGCCTGTATTTGCAGTAGCCTGACACAGTGGAGGTGGAGGTCTGAGAAAAGAAGAGGAGAACTAGCTGTCCACCAAAATATTTTCCAAGATGAGTAACAGTAACATCAACAATTTACTTTACTGAGAAAACATGCTTTGATGTGTATATTGCAACTACTACTGAGGAAGCAGCTGTTATACAGGAATGGAAGATCCAGGAAAAACTCTAGAGCCAAAACAAACACTGATATATTCAGTGATAGTAATTCTTTAGATCATGATGGGGGGATGGGAAGATGGGCATTTTCAAATTCCTCAGTGTTAATAAGCAACATGAGACATTTAGGAATATCAATACAGTAAATGCTACATTTTGAACAGTGAGTAGTTCTCACTAGTGAACAAATGAAAATGCCACTGGTACTTCTCATCTATCACAAGATTTTTGCTACATTGCAAAAATACAATTCTTTAAATTGCTCCTGTGTCTAATTTAAGTGCCTATGCATATTCAAGCACTAGTTACACTATACAAGCTTTATGGAGCTCCTATTAATAGCGTACAGAATGTGTTTAAAACTCCATCACTTTCAGTAGTATAGAGGTAGCAGAATAATTTATAGCTCATTTGGAACACAGGCTTCTAAACGACAGAGCTGCTGTTACAGTTAATAGAAATTTGTGTTATCTAACTTCTCCCATTAGAATTTTTATAACTGCCTTTTAGAAGCACCCAGGTTGTTTATGAGCTTTTGAGACCAAAGAAGTGAGGGGAATTCCAAGCATTGAGAGTATGAACGGGTTTTTTGTTTGTTTTGGTTTGGTTTTTGGTTTTTTTTTTCCTTTTTCTTTTTTTGTGGTTCCATGAAATTCAGTTCAGCTTTTGTTGAAAGGCAAAAGCATACTGCTTCCCTCCCCTGCCTTTATTGACATTTTGCCCAGTGAAGAAACAAACACAAAGCATTCTGAGGCTGGGTCTGAGCTGCCAAAACTTGAACAAAGCGCACTATATGTAGACAGATGATAATAAGGAAAGTCAAATAATGGAATGAGATACAGACAAGGAAATAACAAGACTTCATGCTACTTTTCCAATACTCCCTGATCTGAAGGAGGCTGGGATGGTTACCTTCTTATGAACCCTTATATGCTGTGCATGTTTTGCACCTCTTCTCTGCTCCTGGTGACACTGTGTGAGACAGGTGCTCTTCTCATTCATAATGAATGGAAAGTCTAGATGGACTTGGTTTCTTTTTGCCAATCCTAAGGTTAAACTCAGGCTCAGAAAACAAAATAAGAAAAATACTCCTTTGGGTTCCATGGTGTCAGGCAAGAACAGCAGCAATGCAAAGGGAACACTAGAGAACGGCCAGGAGCCTGGAAAGGGGGCTTAGGACTGCTCTTTGTGCAACAGCAAGCCTCTAGAAATGTTCAACCACTTCATCAATCATTACCCTTTCCTAACTTCTTAAAATCTAATGATTTGTCAGCACAGCTTTTTTGTATATCATAAAATCTAGTTTGAGTATCTCTCTACATTTTGCCAGGAATGAGAAACACAGGATGGGCTTTAATATTCTCCTGTATGTACTGCAATAAATTTTACAGAGTGAACCACCCCACTTTGAAACTATATTGTATTATCTGTCCCATTTCATCTGCTTTCATTAAATCATTTTGAAAAATATCACCTCAAAGGATGTTCTATCAAGACTTAATTTACAATCAATTCTTTCGTTTCTTTTTTTTTCCTTCTAAATTTCTCTCTCGAACTTTCTGAAAGACAATTCAGTGACAAATGTGTTCCATTACTTACCGTATTTGAAGAGCTGAAAGGAAAAGAAGATGAGATAATGAAGTGGACTCTTTTATAGATGTTCATTCTAAAGAGCTAAATTGAGTACTAGATACATAATTATGCTAACGAGAAGAGTGGACGTAATTTTTTAAAAAAGAAACCTGAAGCATTTTTACTGTCCATTGTCAGACTGAGAGATTTGTGCAGCTTATGCTTTCAAGTAATTTTCTAAAATTGCCTATCAATGCATGCTTCAATATGTAGTTAGTCAGCCACAGGCTGATAGGGTCTCAGAAATATAACCACATCTTCTCTGAAGAAGCTACTGAACAAATGAAATAAATTGTTAACCTCACCAACTGTGCTCTTCCCAAGCAAATGGATATGCTAAAGAGGGCATAGGAGATTGCAAAACTAGCTCTAGCCAGCTGAGCAATACAGATAGGAAAGGCAAAAAGAGATGAATTGCTGTCTGGAAGCAAGTTTAATGCTGGATCATAAAGATTAACGAGCGTAATGGGAAATTTATGAGATTAATGCAAAGAAGAAAGGTGTAGACAAGAGAGAGATACAGAGAATGGTGTTCAGCAGCCCACTCCGCCCTCCAATTTTTAGCTGTAAGGAGATGAAGGAAGCTGACTGCAGAGGAAGGACATTCCATGTGATTCAGATAAAAAACCACATGAATCCTAAAATATTTGAATGATTGTGACGGAAGCCCAAAACTTGTTCTATGACAGACATAATGGGTTCAGATAATCTGTTTCCAGCTGGGTCCATATGAAGAGGCTCATAACCATGTCAGTTGTCCATCACAACCCTCCCACTGGAGCTGAGCTTCTTGTCTGATCTCCAATGAGTCATGATGAATTAAGCCATAAAGATAAAAGCCTTGTTAAACCATCTAACATAGCCATCCAAATGTGATTGAACAGTTTAGGAAGAAACTTCAAAAACTGAATGCAGCTGAAAAGGTGGTAACTCCCGGCAAAAAAATTGTGATGAACAGGGAGAGCAGGTATGGGCCAAAAATCTGTAGTGAGCAAAGCTGAAGCTAAGCATGGCTACGTGACTGTGACCAAAGACCAAGGCAGGCCCAAGAAATAATGGTGCTAGTTTTGTGAGATGCATCTATGGCAGGATAGTGATTATCCCAAGCAGGCTGTGACACCAGAAAGACACTGCAAACTACTTGTTGTCATTAGTTCACAGAAAGTCAGACTGAGTCAACATTCAAATTAATCCTATGTTTCTTTATTTCACATATCCAAATGTCTCTGCAGGTGGGGATCCTTTCAACATATGAGCAATTCAGATGGCTTCATAGCTCTGGGAGGATTAAAAGGCCTTTTAACAAGGTACTTCATAAGCTGAGTGGTTACCACAGAGACAGTTGGGTGAAGGCATGCTTCCCTCTGCCATGTGAACAGCTCCGTCATGTTGGGAGAAATACACATATTAAGCTTTCTTCCGTGACGTGCACATTCTGTTTGTCACTTCTGACTTTTAGAGAAGCCTGGTGTGTATCAGGTTTGTAATATGTAGATGCATATACATGCAATCTACAGAAGTTGCTATTTCTGCACGTATTGTTTATATATACAATGATTTGGGGGTTCTAATATACTTTATTGTACATATGTGACAGTACATCTTATGAGCTATACATATGCATTCCATGATCACATAAAACAAGCTGTCATAGATGCATTTTTATAGTGAATATATGCCCACTATGCACAAATGCTTTAGCACAAAGAAATATGTCTAACATGCAGCCAAGTACTGAAAAATTTCAGACATTTTTGTTAAAGATTTCCATGCTACTTAGTTCAACAAAAATTAACTTGATTCAGTGTATCCATAGCAAGATTCATTCTCTGCTACACTGGTCACCTGCCTCACTTAAATGCATGCAAAATACAGCACTCAAGTTTTGTCAGACACAGAAGGTACTGCGGCATTTCAGACACTGAATGTTACAACTTTCCACTATCTTCCTTGCTGCTGAAATTCATAATGCTCACTTGGGCATCTCAACTTTCACAGAAAGTACTACAGAAGAGTTCAACTCCTAAAATTGGGGTTTGCTGACACCAGCAAGTTCAGCAAGAACTGACCTAAAGTAGTCGGAGACATGAACAAAAGGGCAGGACTCAGATGCTGTTAGATCATGTCCAAATGTTCACTGCATTAAAAAAAATACAATATTAATTAGAAAGGCAACCAAAAACCTGATTCCCTTCTCTCACTGAAGATTTCAACACTAATCCTTGTCCTTGTTTGCCTTACTGGAATTTAAGACAGCACAAAATGATACAGCTTCAACATGAAATACTGAGAGAATTTCAGTTTAGAATAACTTCACAACACTTTCCTGAAAAATGCACAATGAGGAAGGCACCAGTGTAAGACATGATAGGAGTCCAGGTGGCTGGGGAGTGCTACTAGTCAGAATTTAAACATCACAAGTTCTTAAACACTGTCTTAGGTGACTACAATTACATTTAGGCACCAAAGTCTCCTTCATAAAACTAGCCCTTATTAATTATATTTGTTCAATATGTGTGCATTTTTATTGGTATCTTTTCTCCTAGGTATGGTACAACCCTTTTAGAGGACACTTTTCAAAATTTAAACGTTTGATATATATCCTTTACCATCAGATATTCAACTGCTTTTCAGGCTGACATTACTGAATTCATCTCCACATACTCTAGTAGGGAAAGAGCTCCCTTTTACAAACCAAAGCTAATCCACTCATTTAAATTCCCACTCTAACTGAATTGATATCCACAGACATGTGCAAAGCCAGACATCCATAAACTTCCTTTGCTCAGCCCTTACGTAAAAGAGTTTACAGGACACCGAATTAGCAAATGAGGAACACACAGTGAGTAACCAGTTCTGTAAACTGTGGTTTATGTGACTTGCCCAAAATCAGGTAGGAATTTTGTGGCAGAGTCAGGGAAGACATCCATGCTACTAGGATGGTTCTCCCTTAATCATACATTATCTACCTGTAATTCAGCTCTCTGTTCATGTTTCCCTTTTTAATTTCTAAAATGAGTGGTGCAAAATATGGTTAATAACCTGCTCTACAAATCTGAGCATGCTCCATGAAAAGTGATTGGGTGGAGCTCGTATCATCTACCTTAAGCTATTTAAAAATGTAGATGTGCAGTCAAAGATAATTTTCTGACCTTCCTCTGTAATCAGTGGCATAAAATAGGCACCTCCAAAAGAGTGACTAATCCCGTACTGACAGACTGAATGAATTGCCCTCTGGAAGTGTTTAGATGTATCCATTAACTACAAAGAGTACCTAGATGACTAGATACCTAAATTTTCAGTGGCTCAAGTAGAGTAAGATGGAGCTTGATATTTGTGTTTTACTGTGTACTTGAACCTCAGGAGCAATATGAGTATCAGCAAAAGTACTGTGACTATCCACAACTGCAGTTCCAAAAATAACTTAGATCTTTGTCTGACAGCTGTAGTGAATTCCACGGGTAAACAAATATTATTAGCTATCTACCTAATCCTTAAAGTACCAGGAGTCTGGGAAAGTACAGTAAAGTCAATATCAATCTTAAATTGTTGTTAGAAAACTGAATTTGTGCAGAGCATTTCAGTAAAACAGGATGTTAACAACAAAGTGGCCCTGAGAGATACAGGCAATAATCAAGTTAAAAAAGTATACCCAGTGCCTTAGCAATCAGTACAGAGGAAGTCTGTCAACCGCTAATGTCCAAACGAAACAGCAGTTCAGAACATCAGTTTACCATCATGAAGCCAACCAAAACACCAGCAGCTGAACATCAGCACAAGACCCCACATTTATAAATATCACTAAACCACTCTTTGATCAGTGAGCAAAATCTGATAACTTCCTATGGCAAATGAGGTATATTTTAGGTCTTCAAAACAGTGTCCCAGCTGTTGCATGGAAAAACGTAGCTTAAGAGTGCTTTCACAGTGGAAAATACCTTCTGTAGAAATAATTCCTTTGAATTGAAGGAGGTTGGGGAAAGCAAAGTAAGATGTTCTACATGGATGATGGAATCTATTAACACAAAGCAAATTGCATGTTCAAGACCCAAGGGCAGACTCTCTTAAAAATTAGTAGTCTTCACTCAACTGCATTATTCCAGTGAGGTCATACACCCTTACAAGCTAAAGTAAGGTAAACATATTTATACCTGACCAAAACAAAGGTCTAATAGATTATTAAATTTTCATAAACCTGATTTTGTCCTTGAACATGAGAATATTATGCTTTTGTGTATTTAGTTTAAGTGTTGATATTTTTGTGTTATTAAAAGGAGGAAAAAATAAAATCTTCTGCTTTTCAATAGAGATTATTATATTTACCATTATGATGGGAAATTCATAACTCAGAACTCTTAACATCAATGAGAGAGAACAAAGAGGGGTGAAGAATAAAGAAAAAAACTTAATCAGATTCATGATTTTGACCCTGGATATAAACAAATTATATATTATACTCACAGCAAACATCGTCTCTATAAATATATTTTCCCCCTATGACTATTCTGCAACTTACTAATTAATGGGGAAAAAAATCATAAAAAAAACAACCACAACCCAGAAAAACAGAGATTTATATCACCTCCAAGATTACAACATGGCCTGGCTTCTTCTAATGCTGATGCTCAAAAATGCATGTCTAGGAACCATCTAAACTACAATTTAAATGTGTCAAACTGACAGAAGCAAAAATGCACTCAGGCAGACAAGAGTGAGAATGAAACAGGAAAGCTAGTGAAACATTTTAAAATAAAGAGTATAAATAAAGTGCATGAGATATGCCAAACACGCACTGGAATTTTTTTCTTTCAAGTGTTACGTCTTTTGCTCATTTCCACATGGCATCAGGACCTGAGTTTCATAGCATTAAAAATACAATTACATGACAACTTTATTATCGTTACCATCAAGAACCTTCCTTTCTGTTTTTTTAGTTTCTGCAGGTAATTTTCTTTTCTTTTGTTCAATTCACAAAACTACCTTAAAATATATTAAGATGCACATGGCATTTCTTTATTTATTTCTCTTTCTGGGACATTAAAACTCTAGTTACAAGACATTTTTAAGATTGTGGAAAATTTTAGACCATTGAAGAATTCCTCAGAAAATCACGTAAAATCAAACCTAAACAATCCGCAGTGTATTCTCACTTCCCTGCATGACATAGCTTTAGTGGACTGTATAAGAACTAGAAAAAAGAACTCCCAGATTCAATTCATACCTCTCCCACTAACTGGCTTTCACAGTCTGCACTTCTACACATTTAACACTGTCTGGTCATGTCCTACTTATTTTCCTGAGGCATGTAAATATTAACACCCAAATTACTGCTAAGGAAAACTAAGTAAGCTTATCGGTTGTTTGAGGTCACAAACAAGCCGGTATCTTTATCACTATTGCAACATCTGCACCCTAAGTTTATTTCTGGCTAGGTCAAACCAGGAAAAGGCAATGTGGTTAATCTTGGAGCCTATTGGAGTTAAGTTCCAGAAACGTGATCAAAAAAGTATTCCTTTGGACAAGGCTTTCTGAAACTCTTTGTCTCTTATCTGTTTTGTCCCGTGCAATACCAGAGGAACTGCTAGCACAGAAAAACTGTACAGAAGAAGACAGAAAGTCATCATCTCAACATTATCATAATACATAAGAGAAACAATAGAAGTGACAATAATAACCCAGTTACCTATGCACACGTCTAGGTACCAGCATGTCCAACATTCAGTTCTAGGCTTCACTTAATGTGTGGTCTTAAACTTTTTATATTGCATCATCCTTTCTGTCACTATTAATAAGGATCTATCAACATACTAAATATAGAAGCTGGATGAACTAATTAAGGCTTGTACAGCATATGAGATGTTAATGTTCTCAAATAATAATGTTTCAGACCAGAGTTTTAAATTGCTATTATTAATCATATAAAACAAACAAAAAACTTTTTTCTGAGCACAGGTAAATCAGAAGGTACTACTCTCTGATTATCACTGACTTTTATTACAGCTAATAGAATTTTAAAAAATTCCCATCTTTGAAAACTTACTTCTATCTACTGAATTAATTACACATTTAGAAATGTGTTAGAGTCTTTATTCATGCACAATACTAGTTTTTTAATAGTAAAATAGGAAATGACCACTGGCCAGCAAGATTTTTCCTCTTCTGAAATTTTTACTAAAAAAATGAGTATTTTTTCTGAAATGTATCTCTCGGCCTGTCTCTACACTATATTACTGTTTCAGATTAGCTGCAACTTAACCTAAGTCATGCTCTTAGATGGTGTAGTATTACACTTCTATTACTCATTATATTTACTCCTTCAGGATGAAATTGCTGCCTGCCCTCCTGGAATAGTAGATAATTAACTCTTTAGAAATAAGGTTAGTGTTTTGCTAGACGAAAAGCTCTTCCTGAAAGTGAAGTGAACAAATATGTACAAAGATTATTAGAAAATGTATGCAACCATTTTGACCCCTGACACAAAGCTTCCAAGCAGGAACAGAAAATAAATTATAATGTATGAAGTCTGGCTCAAAAGGGAACAACTTCTTTGGTAGTTCACTAATACATCTCACACTCAGGGAAAAGTTAAAAAAATATGTAAAAAGAATGCATTCTACCATTACCAAACAAGCATCATCTTTTCAATCTAAAAATTTAACACAGGTAGCACCACTGAATCTAAAACTTTTATCTACCCCCTCCAACATACATACCAAATACCTCGTAGTCTTGTATCAAAAAGCACCTTTATAACTTCATATAGACTTTTATCTGGGTGTGCTCATCCAAGAGACGTATTAGACATCTCACATGATTCCATGAGACTTACAGTGTGGGTCATACACAGTTCATTCAGACAAGCAGCTGGTCTCCAAGAGCTTTACCAGTCCAGACCTCAATGCTGAGCATTTTCAGTTTTACTTCATCAAGGTTTAAAATGTACAGCGGTGTACTCAGCCGTAGGTAGAGCAGAAGAGATGTTCAGAGTAACACACAAATCATCGTGCTAACTAGATGCAATGAGAAACTACTGGAGGGAGGGAGAAAGGGAGGGATCATGGAAATGCTAGGTCAGTATCAGACAGATGAAGTCTCTAATCTAATTCACTACCCTGCACTGTAATACATAAACTGAGAGAACAATTGAATGTCTCTCACTGGGGAGGGGCCTCTGACTGTTAGGACAGGAAGAACTCCCTCTTATATCCGTAACACTGAATGGAGATACATAGTCTTTCTTCCTACCTCTGAACCAGAGATGAGCTGATTAAAGAAAGGCAGAATTAAAGACCAGGCCAAGTAAGTCCTTGCCTCCTACAGAGAAACACTATGCTAACTCCTGCAGCAGTGAGTAAAAGTGGGAAACAGCAGTGAGTAAAAGTGGAAAACAGTGGAAAACAGTAAACAATAAAGGGTAGAAAAAAAAACAGGAAGTAAAAGCAAAACCAGTTAATACATTTAAATATTACAGATTTGTAACACAACTGTTTAATTGTGAAACACTACTCTGGGTTCAGAATTGTTGCATGCCAACAGAGCGTACAAACTTTCGTAGTAAACACAGGACATGAAGTACATTGGCAAAATATATTTCTCAAGGTGTTTGGCATAACAGGACAGCCCTACAGCATCAAGATGGATTATCTGTACCCTCTCCCTTTCAGTTTCCCAGCTACAACATGAATGAAACAGTAGAGATTCAACAAGTTTGGCGAAGGCTTATGTGCAAAACCCAGTGAAGTGGTGTCAATGAAAGAAATAGCAACGAGGTCAGTTTTCTCACTGTGACATAGATCCAGATATCCTTGAAGTATTTAAATAAACCTAAAGACCCATTTTCAAAAGTGATCAAATTGAGCACCCAAGAGCAGAGTAGTCTTAATCTTACCAAAAATCAATGCGGCATAAATTCCTGTTCTGCATAGCAACCAGGAAACTGAATACAATGTGAAACCCTGGTACCTAAATATTGCAAGTATTTATGTTCTGTATTTCTCGTATTTGGATAGGGAACTGTTTTGTCTCTGTGCAGAGCAATGTGTTAGATCAATACTAGACCTTATGTGCAAAGAACTCAGCGCCTTTTCTCTTCCTCCACCTTCAGCTAAGCACTACCTGCCCTCACTACACTTCTGAAGAGTGATGTGAGCTGAGAATTCTTCTCACTCTCAAAGTAAGCATCTTTAAGAGATTTGCATAAAAATAAATCCCCTTGAGTTTATTCATGTTGCAGAGCCTTAGTCCTGCAGGAAACTTTCGGTTTTCCTTTGTTGCCTTAGAGGGTACAGCCTGTCCCTGCTGCGCACATTTGGGTTTGTAAGTGGGTGGGGTGTCTTGGAAGTATTGTTCTCCTGGGGACACAGTGACAAGCACATACACATTCTGAGGACTGTGATTACTTCTGGTTGTCACAGAAGGACAAAGAATAGTGTAAAAACTACTTATAGTTCTTGAAAAAGATAGCAAAATATCACTATTGTCTTTCTTGCCAAGAAACATATGTTGGAGTCACAATCCTAGAGGCCACTCCCCTGATAGCAAACCACGGCTTAAGTGATCTATTGGCTACAGGGGCTTTGTGCTGTCTCTGTATGAGTGACATTTCAGCAGCCCAAGAGAGTAATACTGACTGAAGATCTTTCAAATACTAACAGTAGTTCAGCACAGGTTTTGTCTTCCTGAGGTTTAATCTGAGTTTCTTTCTCTAAAGACTTGTAGCATAATGGACAACATCCTTCGCCTCTTGCTCAGACACAGACTCAGTTAGAGAAACCTCTTTGTTTAAACTCTGAGGTCTTAGGGGCAGAGACTGACAATTTACAATCTGGATGTGAGGAGCCTACTATTAAACAGGGCCCTGATCTGGAACCTCTGGGCAATGCTGCAAGACAAGCACTAATTACAGTGGTGTCATCTTGTTATCTTAGCAAATGACTGTAACGCCTTCATTTTCCTTCTGGCTCTTCTTCCACCTACCTTTGTTGCCTCAACTTAGCTTTATGTCCTCATGTAAACACAGATTTTATTCCTCCTTTGCTTATCTTATAACTTTCAGGAGTTATATTTGCATGTAGCAAATGGTCATTAAAAACTTCCAGAAAAAAGGAAAAAGCTGAGTTTCTCAGAAAGGTGAATGAGCACTAGGCCTATTTTAAAAAGCAGCAGCAGGTTGAAGATATATATTTGTTTATGTCCCTATTTGGTCCTTCTTTACAGGTAGTTAGATAAAGCAGTGAGCCACAAGATCTGACTCTCCAACTACCGGCCAACTTCACTCCAACACGGTGAAGGATTTTAAGCTCACTTCTCAAGGTTTCAAATGAGTTCACCAAGACACAATTAAAATGAGAAAGAATTATTATGTAGCTCTTCAATCATGCTGCAAAACCATTTTACTAACTGCATAAGCAAAGTTTAATTCTCAAAATTCAGTATCAAAGCTAACATTAAATATGCAGAAATTTAAATATCTGAATAGATAATAACACATCTTAAGAACTATGTAGTTTGCTTTGTTCGTGACCCCCTCTTCCGATATTTCTGTGGTCTCACAGCCCCTTCTTATTGCCACAAAACCTCTCAGCCATTACAGGCATTAATTTATTTTTGGTGATGTGAGGATAAAATGAATAGAAAGTCCTAGATGTTCACAGTAATGGTTCCTTTGGTATTTTAATTTTTATTGCCTATTTAAAGCTTTGGATTATGACTTTCTTTTCCTGAGGAAAAAAATGTCACATCAGCATCAGCAAACATAGTGAAATTGATGCACTTACTGTGAAGATATTGTAAATACCCAACAGAGAAACAGTTTCACCATTGAACACAGTGGAACCGTGCTTTGTGATTTAATCCTTATTCAGGTAAGCGATAGCAGGAACAAAACTTCTATTTTAAGAGTAATAAATTTCCAGCTCTATGTAAAAGCAATTTCATATAAAAGTTCATGTCCACCTTTCTAGATCTTCTAAACATAAAATGGCCACATGAGAATTATATCAAAGTTTTACTGTTTTTAGACACATTAGCAAAATATTCTGTTTAATCAGTAACTTGCAATATTAATAATTCTAAAATAGTATCCGATTTTTAAACATTGACTGTTACAATCTTTCTAATTTATATTCCATATAATATGCTAATTTAATATTTTTACGCAATCCCAACAAATACAAGCCCCCCCCAATAATTTTCAGTCTATCAAATGTGAAAACCAAAAGTCAAACATGGAAAAGAAATGAGACACTTTTACAAGACTATTTAGAGTTCAATTATGTTCCCCATAGAAAAGACCATCCTTTGCATTCTTTTAACTACAAACTAAATTTCAGTGAAGAGCACTAGGCAAAATGGGGATGAGATTACAAGCGACTTTAGAGTTTCTCACTGAGGCAAAATTTCAGTGATCTGTTCCTGTTCAGCTTTAGCTAGATGGGCTCAGCCACTGTACATCCCACAGGGTCCAAGGAAATTTACTCTTAAAAAATCTAGTACCACCCTAGCACCTAACATGATTACATAACTCCTTTTTCTCCTCTTTGCAGCCCGTGTGTGGGGCATGTGGAAGCACGCACAGCGTAAGGGGCAGCGTCCCCATAAAGAAGCTTCGCAGTATCAGACTCAAGGGCCACAGCTGTCCCTCTGAAGAATTTTCTAAGCAAAAAAAGTATATACAGTACAAGTCCATTCCGACTAAAGGCTAAACAAAAAAAACCATCCCCCCCTCGCCACGCCGAGAGCTCGATGCTCTCCTACCTCCCAGGCTGACAGCCAGCGGACAAGATAAGGGACGGGTTTGATCCGAAGGGATTGCAGGCTGCCGCTCAACCTCCCAGGGCAGTGGGGCTAAGTGGGAGGCGAGGGGCCCGGAGCCCGGCCCTCCCGTGAGAAACTCGGGGAGTTTTGTCCCGGGGCGGGGGAAGGGCTCCGGGTTCCCCCTGGCCGCCGACGGGACGCGCACGTCGGGGTTGCAGCCGGTGCTCCCGGCGCCGGCGAGCCTCACCTTCCTAGCGCGGGACACTGCCACTGCTCGCCTCGGTTTAGCCGGGGAAGGTTCGGAGTCCGGAAGAGCTACCTCCCGCTCACGGAAAATACTGCCCAGGAGTCAAAAGGGACAGAGCAAAGAGGGGCGCGACAAGTCCGGGGTGGGGGGGGCAAGGGAAAAGCGCCTTCCCTCGGCACACGCCGGCCCGCTCCCCTCCGTCCCCCCGGGCCGGCTCCCGCTCGCAGGTGAGCCCCGCAGTTCAGCTGCTGGGAACGGCACGGTCCGGATAACACATCCTGCCCCCAGAGCCAAACAAAAAGTATAAAAAATAATTCATCCCATAGCGCCATACCTTTTCCGCCACATACCCACGCACTTTACCTGTTTTTATGCCGGGTTTTTAATAAATTCCTTCCGAAAGGAGCCATGATCCCAGCGGCATAACATCAGCGATCCCCAAACAATTCGAGGGTGTTCCCTTCTCCCCTATTTTTTTGCCTGAGCGCCTTCCAGCTTGTTAATAGTCACCGAGCGTAGCGATGAGCTGGAAGTTGTGCAATTTACTGCTAACTTTGAACTCCAGCTTGTTGCTGCTGCTGCACCTTTGGAGTCCTGCCCAACTACGAACTTGAAGGAGGTGTTTAGAAGCAGGAAAAAGAAAGGGGAGGGGGAGAATACGCACTTGCTCCTGTGATGTGAAGTTATGCACAGAACTTGCTAAACTTTCAGCCTCGTCACCCTCAGGGCAGCAGGCAGCAAATGGGAAAGAGGGGGTTTTGTTCCCGTGTGCAGCTCTGTAAAGACACACACACAAGCACTGAAAACTTTCCCCGGGAGGCTTCAGCCACTTCAGGTCAAGCCGCTCAGCTTAAACACACGCGTTAATGAAGGGCAAGCTGCAGTTGCCACACCAGTTCTCAATGCATAATAACCTGCTTTTTCAGTACCTCAGTATTTCTTTACAAGGTGTTGAACGAGTAAGGGGAAGATGAAGGGAAAAAGACCACTGTGGCCCCTCTGCTCTCCCTGGATTTTTAAGTAAACGAGCTGTTTGCATGGAAGCCTTCACAGACTAAATGCACCTTCGAAAATGTGGCCTAGCAGAGGATAAGTGAGGCAGCAACATGAAAGACTGGATTTGTACTATGCTGTTCCAGGACCTTTTTTTGTTATTATTTTAAACTGGCTTTGCCAGAAGGGAAGTGAACACACGCCATGGTTCCTGTTCACTGCAACCCCCTGGGAATGAGAGATTTGGAGAAAAGCTTCAGAAGGACTTTTTTTTTTTTTTTTTTTTTTTTTTTTTCTTTTTTTTTTTTTTTCCCCCTCCTCCAGTCTGGAGCAGAGCAAGGGAAAGAGAACCCATTGTGCCCAAAAGGCTGATACAAGCGGGTGAAGGTTCCAGGGCAGGTGGGAAGTCCTGTGCACAGCCCTAGCACACCCTAGCCCTCGACCTTCTGCAGTACTGTAACAGGTACATATTAGATGTTAAGTAATTCTTTTTTTTTTTCCCTGCTCACAAGGCAGGTTCTTTACGTGGCTGCCTAAAGGTGCAGCACAATAGTGAATTGTTTTATCAACCAGGGGCAATGATTAAATAGGAGCCTACCAGAGTAAGGGCTTATCTGAAAAAAAGGCTTTTTCTAAATTTCCCCTTTCCTCTCTTGTTCAAGAATTCAGTTTTCCCAAAGAAAACAAAGCAAAGGCCCGTTCCATGGTTTACCTATTACTGGCAGCTCCAGGAATACCCCACATATTTTCAGTTCAGTCCCACGCCTCTGAATTCTCTGAACTGTAACTACAAAGAGAAGGACCGGGGCCTCTTAAAAGCCTTGTTTGTGTATTCATTCAAATAACACAAAAAATAGGGAACCTGAAATGAAATAACTTCCAGATTTCTTATCCTGCTGCCAGGGTAGGTTTGAAAGAGTCTGATTTCAGTATTATGAACATAAGAACACATTAAGTCCATAGAAGTCTTTCCTTTTGCTTTGAATCAGGTTATATATGGCACAAAGAGGGGATTTTCTTGTATCTAAAGGACTGGGAAAATTTTTCAGTCCCTAAGAGATGTTCAAGGCATATTTGGCGTAAAAATCAAATCAATGTAGAACTTCCTAGAGAATAATTAATAATCAAGTAACTATTTACATTGGGAAGTCAAAATGAAATAGCTTTATCTACAAAATAATATTCACTTTTAATTATGAAAATAAATGGGAACTCGAAGATATTTGTAGCTGTTTATATTACTTCTGAATAGTCATCTCACAATTTTAATTTATTCAGAAATTAAAATACCATGTAAATTGTTCCTCTTCCTCTAGCAAATGCAAAATAAAGTTCAACCAAATGTATGCAATGTGGGTCCCTCTACACAAGTAAATCAAAATGTTTGTTACATTCATGTAGCTATGCAAGGAGTTGTAGAAAAGACTCCACCATAATAAGCAGACATTTCCCCACAACTGAGGGAAAGGAGAGGCCTTTCAATCTATGCACTTTACCATTAGGCTAGCCAAAACCAGGAAGAAAGTACTTGAGTGTATGATAAAGTCTTACAGAGTAATAAAGGGCAGAATCTTAAGAATGAGGAACATAGCTCTTTCCTAAAAACAAAAGCAAAGGATGTTTAGTATACCGTAAAGGAGAGAATACATGTATACAGTTTCTTCTGATATTCAGTTAATCTGTAGAACCCAAAGAAAAGTAGCATAGGGGGCAAAAAGACCTACCTAGTTTATAGAAAAACATACAGAACCACATAAAAATGCATGGATATTGCTCTTAGTAAAAGAAAGGACTTGAATTTCCATTCCCCAGAACATAAGCTAGTTTCTGGATAGAGTAGAAATAGTAGCAAAACTTTGCAGAGAGACAGGTTAATTTCGTAGGCAGTGTTGACACAACAGTTCAGTTAGCTTGTCCTTAAACTTCCAAAGTGCCTCAAATTATCTGTATCTGTATGTACATGTCCTTAGTTTTCTTTAAACTGCAGCTCTGATCTTCCAGGAATATTGTACTAACATTCCAGACCAGGGCCCTGGCACTTGCCAGCATGCCACATTAACATAAAAAGCAACAACCACTCAAGTTTTGAGTATGATCACCTTCTAATCATACCTTCTGCATGCAAAATCTAAAAGATGACTAGCTGGTAACATCACATTTTTCACCCACAAGCTCACCAAATTTTTTTCCGTCACAATATCTTCCCTCTAGGAGAAGTAATGAATGAATTGGAGGCAGTCTGTTTTGCAGGACTCATTTTTTGAAAAAAAAATACATACATATAGATCTTGAGATCTTCAGAAAGACATGTCAACAATTCACTCTTGTATTTAAAGGAGAAGGAAAGGGAATTATAAGCACTAGAGTATTACCTGCCGTCTTCCAAAGCAGCTCACTCTGAGTATTTTATAATTCTCTGCAAAAATACTGCAGCACAGAAATGCTTTAAACCCAACCTTTAATTCAGATTTAGAACCCAGCATTAACCGTATGAGTCTATGGGTATATTTGCAAATTAACTTCTTAAATGCAATGAGGAATGGGTGTGCTAGTGCTCCCTCCTGCCCTTTCTCACCTCTCTTACACACCACTCAGCTCCAGTGCCTATCTTAAACAGTCTCCAGGATCTCATCTGATCTCTTTGTAAGCTGATGTAATCTATGCAAATTCCAACTCAGAAAAAAAATTTGTTTATTCTATTTTGGCTGATTGCTGAGATGAGTTGACTTACCTCGGGATCAGAAAAGTTCACTCAGACAATGTGATTTGCAGAGCTGCTGCAAGGAAGGAATACTTAGAGAAAAAAGAGGAAACAAAGGAGAACTTGGAAAAAGGGGGAGGGAGCAAGACCTCCTTTGGCTGAGTGGTAGGGTAGCTTGGCAGCTTAACCTATTCTAAGAGTGGGTGTACAAGAAAGGACTTCATCTCATCTACTGGCTTGCTGTCTTTAAAAGTGGGGCGGCCTTACTGCTTTTTCCAGCCACAGACTCCTGACCCTTTCCTTGTGCCAAACCTGGTTTTCAACAGGCTTTATGCTCGCACCATTCAACTTTTTAAATGGATGGAAAATGGACTTGACACAGGAAAACGGATAAACAGTTTTTTGTGGTCCTGGTAGTTAAATTGGCTTATTGAGGAATCAGACAATTGGCAGGCCTGGTATGTGAGGAGAGAAACAAGACGATGAGGCCAAGAATGTGGGAAGAGAGACGTGGGAGGAAGATGTCTTGTCTGAGCAGCCCTGAGCAGCCAGATTGGCTCAGCCACATTGTGTAACTTCATTCTGGCTGCAGCAGTGAGCAGCTCAGTGGAGACAGCAAAAGGTACCTTAGGAAAAGGAAAATTGCCCATTCCTTGCTCTGTGCATAGGCTGATTCAGGTACCTTGTCTTCCTCATTTTAAACCTCATAAATATTATGACTGCCTAAGTCAGGCAAATATATGAATCCAAGACACTAGATCAGATGGTCCAGTAATGTAAGAGGGAAAGATCAATACTGGGATCATAACCCACTGAAAGACAGAAAAGTTGGTGATCATTATTGAGAGAGGTTGAGGATTTGTCCTGCTCAACTTGAGAATATTTGCATAAGGAACTCAAGAGGACTAGTGGCTGATAATAAAACGGCAGGTGAGAGTCATGATGAGTGGAGTAATATACTCTGAAGGAAATCTAAACAAACCTTTAAATTAACTGTCACTTCTTGGAAAGGTAATATATTTGTAACAGTTCATGAAAAGCCCTAGGTTAATGTTCTATGCTGTTAAAACCAAAATTAAACCAAAACAAACAAAAAGAGAGAGTTAACAATTAATGAGAAAGGAATGCAGAATGAATTGGAAAAGGTTGTTATGCCACTGTAAACTTTCACTCTGAGTCTACATTTTCAATAACCTAGGTAGTCCATCTGAAGGAGGATATGGAGTACATGGCAGCAAGAGAGTTTTAACATACAGAATAGTTTCATATGTGAGGAGAAACTAAGTAGTGAGATAAGACTCTTGGCTCTGAAGAAAGCTGAATATCTGATTAATTTAAAAGGACTCTGTGATAATCTACATTGTGGAGAAAATAAACATAAAACAATTATTTCTCACAGTGTAAATATAAGGGCCTGTTGAAAGAAAAAATCATAAAGCAAAGATTAAATACACATAAAAAGATTGTACTTGTAAGTAAATGACTTTTACTTAGAGATAGACGTGCTATCTGAATGCAAACAATGACAGAACTGCCATCTGACTGCAAATTTTGGGAAAGAAAAAGGTAGGAATAGTTAAAAAGAGAGTTTAGGCAAAACCATGGATCTTATGGAAAAGAGAAGTCAGAAAAATCACTGCATTCTGTGCCTTTATCACCTCAGTCCAGCGGTTTCTCAAACCTCTTTTTCTTTTCCCTTCCTTTCCCTACAGCCCACTAGCTACTGGTATAAGTACAGTACAACCTCACAGGTTACTTCTGACTTGCGAATTGGGTCCACATGAAGCATCACCTTGGCTACTGTGCCCTCTTGTAGAGGACTTCCATGTAAGGATTTTCCTGTGCTTTAATACGACGGTGGACAAAACAGTCAGCTCGATCCCCTGTAAGCAGGTTTTTATTCAGTGTTGCAGATGCCGAACTAGTTTTTTATATTCTACAAGCCCCAAGTACTCCTAAGCATAGGCAAGGAGAACATCCCCAGATACGGAGTCAAGTTCTTTGTCTGCACAATCACAGTTGGCCCATTCTTTATCCAGCCTCAAATCTGTTTCTCTCCTTGTTTTCATTAGGTGCTGGGACAACGTCCTGTGACTGGATTTACCATTTTTCCATTTCCAAAACTCTCCTCCCTTATATATTCCTACTCCTTCTGTAATCGTGTAAATTTTTGTCAGTTAGGTCCTTGAAGAGTCTACAATAAAAGATTGAAGAAAATTAAGTGAGCAGAACATTCTTCTGTCTGTAGTGGGGTTTGTTAAATATGGTGGTCCAAATAAGCTTTCAGCTCTCAAAATCTTTGAATTGCTGATTACCTGATGCTGGGAGTAAAGAAGCCTACCTGTTATTTGCCTTGGTTTTGCGCTCTTCCCTAAACATGTGCTAGTGCCCACCTATCAGAGACAGGACACAATGCCAGCAGAGTACTTGAGATGATCTCCTAGAGCAGCTTTTCTGTTAGTGATTGGATGTAACGTGAAAATAAATGTGAAAGTTAATTCTCTTGTGTCTTTTCTCCAGCTCTCCAGCAGATCCTTTTTCCTAGCTGTAAATTTGATAAAAATGTGTTAAGAGACGTCAGCTAAATTGTCATCTCCTACAGATTTGCATGTTTATATTAGAAACAGCAGTCAGGGTTAAATTATTTACCTAATACCCTATTTTACTTTTTTTTTTTTTTTAATCCTCCTGTGAAGTATATTGTTACTTGTCATAACAGTTTTTGCAGCATGTTGCAATAGTATTTTGTGGCTATATTCTCTGGTGTTAAGTGCCTGACTTGTGGCATCTAAGTCAAAAAGAGCAGTTTAGATGAACTGCTGTGTCCCCAGCTGCCATACCTGGGTCAACAATGCTTGGTGCAGGAGATTTATCACCAAACCTAAAACTGATCTCAGTACACTTCTAGCAGCCCTAGCTCAAACTGCATCCATTGAGAAAGACACATTGAACACATACCAGGTACATCAAAGAAACTTTCTATGACTGGAAGGTTTTAGAACTTGAAGAGACACAAAGAAAATATTTTTTCTTTTTTCAAAATTGTGACAAAAATACTTTCCTGATACAAATATAATATAGGGTTCAGAGTATATTTAAATAAAGCTTCTTCTAGATGAAAATATTTTTCTTTCAAAAGACATATGCTAAATTTGCATAATGTGCTATAACCTACTGAAAAAAACCACTTATGCTGCCCACATCCAATGATAATCAATGGGAATTCCTGCAGCACTAGAGGAAATATGATCACAGGATTTGTAGATATGCAAGCTTTAAGAAGGACTAGGACCACCTATCCACCAGACAGCCTCCAAGATAAGGAGCCTTCACACCCTGTGTATAGAGTTTACTTCTCTTCTTGAAAGATGTATTTTAAAATTGCTTCTTATCATTGTCACTGGAATAAAAGATAAACTCTTGACACACTCATGGTCAGATATGATTCCTCAAATACACACATACACAGAGGAAACATTTTTCTTGTGGCTGTATTGCAGAAGCTTTTGCTCAGTTGAGCTGGATCAATTGGTTCATTATTTAGCTTTGGGTCAGTTATTTAATCTTTCACAAGAGGAACTCATTTTTAGGTAATATAAGTAGGTTTGACAGTATTTAGAGGAACTGACCTTTTCAATTGAAAATGATTTTCGGAAAGAAACAAGCCTTTGAGTGTTCTTCTGTCTGTTGAATGAGAACATCTTTTAGAGACAAACATCTGAAACAAATGTCCCCGGGAGGTGTACACTATTCCAGTCATTACAGAGGGAGTACTCATGTTCTTATTTAATGCCAGTCCCTGGGATCCTGTCAGTACCTGCACCCATTAAGCCTATCACTTTGCAACTTTACACCGAAATCCTTGATATTGTTTTCCTGTGTAAGCTTCCAGCATGCCTGTTCTCGCCTTCCTGCACAGAGAGACAGAGATCTCCACATGTCGTCTCTCAAAAGGGCCAGACACACGTTAAAATAGAAGCCCTCTTCCTTTGCTAGATTCCAGCCATGCATGGAAAATACTCAAGCCCTACTTAAATGGTAGAATAAATCCATCCCTCCAGCCTGTTTTTCAGAAGAACAGAAATAAATTTTTGTACTCCACTCATCTTTTCTCATCTAGGAAAGCATGGAAACATCACTGAAAATTCCACAGTGGCAAAAACCTGTTGTTTCCTAATCTTATACTGGCACTATAACAGTTCATGGATTACTTTTAAGGGTGATTAGGGCATCATGAAGAATAAGGAATCTTCTAATATGCAACATATGAAAATTCTAGGCTGAAGTAGCTTCTAAATCTATCTCTCACTCCATTTCTAATAATAAAAATCCTAAAACCAACAGGGTAGGAATCTGCAAGTGATGTAATACCTGGAGACAATTAAATTCATATTTCTATGTGCTTTTGTTGAAGCTTTTTCATTGAAACCAGTGGGAGTTTTGCCTAACCAAGGTCTTCTTGCACAAATGAACAACTGCAAATGTGTTAGGAAAAACCGATATCTGGGGCAGTGAATCACAAGTGGTTTGTCTCCCTTAGAAGTAAATAAAAGAAAAATCAACCAAAATTTCTTGGGATGGTTTTTTAATTCCTAGCCTAAAGAATTTCTTACTTTTGTCCTAACTGGAAAGCAGATTTATTGCACAGAGCATTAACTTAAGAATAAACATGGTGTTAAGTTCAGAATGAAGCCATTAAAATAAAAACAATTTAAGACACAGAAATTAAAAAAAAAACCAAAACAAAACAAAAAACCAACCAAAAACTATATTAAGCTTACTCTCCAAATGGGGCAGAATATTTTATATAGCATTTTCTAGTATCTTTGTGTATTTCAAGTACAATGATACAATCAAAACTATCTGAGTCCTTCAGAAATATGCTCTTTCACAGATTTAACATTAGTTCCAATAAGGAACATAGGTCTCTAATGAAAGTTTTAGGCAGATTTCACATGCTTGAATGTTTCTGACACAGATGCCAGAGATGGCATTTCAGACCAGCTACCATCAGAAATATTTTCAAAGGGCAGAAAACCATGTGGGCTGCATGTTTGCACCTGATAGACCAACACAAAGCAGCGGGATGAGACAGCTTACCCAGCAGAGGTACGTATGCCAGGACATATGTCTTCTCCTGAAGATATTCTCATGTATTGAACTGGGGTATAATGCCTCACAGTGAAGGATACATGGCCCCTTTATACGATTGCTCTCGTGAAACTTTTTTATGCCTCTTGGTCAAGTACATGGTTTTTCACAGCTATATTGTTATTTATTACTTCAGCAAGATTATTGCCTGAGGCCCAGGCATCTAAACTGTAGAGAATAAAAGGCATGTACTCCACTGGTTTCTTCTCTGTTCTGCTGGCTGATGGTATCCTAATTCCTGAAGCAGTATAAAGGAAACAGAGTTATTTAGTAAAAAGGTATAGAGACTTTTGACTTAGTATTGACTCAGTCCAAATCCACAGAGTTGTTTAGAAATTAATTCCCACTGATTTTAATATGTATGGATATTTTTACTATTTAAGCCTAGCTTCCCTGTGCTAAAAGATGTAGCACTAGATGGAAGACAGGCAGTCCCTGGCTGTGACTGTGGCTTACTGTGCAGGCTTGTGTGATAGCTTCAAGGCCTTACTTCAAAAGGATCTAGTTGGTTGGGAGCATAAACCTATGACCAAGACTGCTATAAAATCAGGTTTATAACCACAAAGAGTATGATCTGGCAAGAAACTGCTGCCATTGAATTTTATATGCAAAAGGACATATTCTGCATTGCAAATATGGATGACAGCTAGCAGTAATGTGTTGTGGAAGAGGAAATGGAATGGTTGCTATGCATGGTAGAGAAATGTACTATTCTCTTCTTAACTCAATTACTGTGAGAAGCACGCAGAGAGCCTCACCCTGGCACAAGGGCTGTGGGCTGTGTTGTGATGATGCTGTACACTGTAAGAATTTCAAAACATAACTCTCCTATTGCACGAAAAGATAATGAGCAGGATCACCCAGCACAAGCTATCTGATGAAATCAGCGTTATATCAGAACTACGTTATAAATAAATGTGTAAATAATAGCCAGCTCGTTATATCTAGGTGTGCTGGTGTTGGCTGAGATAGAGTTCATTTTCTTCACAGTGGCTGGTATGGGGCTGTGTTTTGGATTTATGTTGAACACAGGGTTGATAATATAGACATGTTGTTATTGCTGAGCAGGGCTTACATAGCACCAAGGCCTTTTCTGCTTTCTGTACTGCCACGCTGGCAAGGAAGTTGGGGGTGAATGGGAGGTTCAGAGCAGACACAGCCAGGACAGGTGACCCCAATTAACCAAAGGGTTATTCCAGACCATATATTAAGGTATATAAAGTGGAGGGAAGAAGGAAGAAGAGGGGGACATTTGGAGTGATGGCCTTTGTCTCCTCAAGTCACTGTTATGTGTGATGGGGCTCTGCTCTTATGAGAATGGCTGAACACCTGCCTGCCCATGGGAAGCAGCGAATTAATTCCTTGTTTTGCTTTTCTTGCATGTGTGGCTTTTGCTTTCCCTATTAAGCTGTCTTTATCTCAATCCATCGTTTCCTAGAATTTTACCCTTCTGATTCTCTCCCTGGTCCCAATGGTAGGGGAGTGAGTTAGGGGCTGCATGATGCTTGGCTGCTGGCTGGGTTTAAACTATGAAACCAGGTTCCTGAGAAACTCTGTTGAGTGGTAAATTCTGTCAGTGTTTTCCTGTACTTAATACACCTCAAGTACTGTGTTTAGTTTTGGGCCCCTCACTACCAAAAGACGTCAGGGTGCTGGAGCATGTTGGGAGAAGGACAACAAAGCTGATGAAGGGTCAGGAGCACAAGTCTTATGGGAAGCAGCTGAGGGAGCTGGGGCTGTTTAGCCTTGAGAAAATAAGACTCATTGCTCTCTACAACTACCTGAGAGGAGGTTGTAGCCAGGTAAGCATCAGTGTCTTCTCTCAGGTAACAAGTATCAGGATGAGAGGAAATGGCCTCGAGTTATGCCATGGAAGGTTTAGGCTGGATATCAACAAAATTCTTCATGGAAAGGGTTGTCAAGCATTGAAACATGTTGCCCAGGGAAGTGATGGAGTCACCATCCCTGGGGTTATTTAAAATATGTGTGGATATGAGACATGGCTTAGTGGTTGACATAGCAGTGCTAAGCTGATGGTTGGACTTGATGATGTCTTGACTTGATGACTTGAAGGCTTTTCCAACCGGAAAGATTCCAGGATTGTAGTAAGAGTTCAATCTCTGAAGCGAGGCATTGCGCTGTGATGCACAGCCCTCTTCTGAAGCTTTAGACTGTAGGGAGTTACTGCTATCTGATGGACCTGTGTAAGCCTGCCAGAGGTAACACACCGTATCAGCTTTTTTTTTAAACTCCTTCACACCTTCTAACAGCCCTTAGGTATATAGGGTTGGTCTTTAACATTATTCTTTCTGCATCAACACCTCAGCTGGCTATTCACACAGCAAAGGGATCTTATCTCTGTAAATAAACCTATTCCTTTTAGTGATGTTCACTGAAACAGGGTCAGAGATGTTCACTTCTCATGATTTACCTTACTCCTAAATATATGGCCCTATGGAGAGAGACCAATGTGGCTACATGAATACAAAGGTACCATTTACTTGTTAGCCCTAACAGTGAATGTCAAGCTGTCTCATCAGTTACCATGAATGCAGCTGGAGCACTTGATCATCCAAGGGAGACCGGTGACTATGAGGAGAAAAGCTGGAAGAAATTGAAGCTTGTGTCTGCACTAAGTATTTATTCCTGATTTTGAAAATTTTAGTTTTACCTAAATCAACAATATGAAATGCTACAGGGTACCATCAGGTAAGTGTAATGCTCTTCAAACCTGCTTGTAATCTTTGACTCCTAAATATTTTCAGTTGAAGCCCAAACTATTCCATAGGTATCTCAAATAAAATCAAGAGTTGGAATTCAGGCCTCACTGTTTTAATCAACAATCCATGTTCATCTCAGTGTGGGTACATGAAATTTACAGATACAGACAAGCTAAAGTTTTAGCATTTGAGTCATGCTGCTCATCTTCTTAAAATTAGGCATGTATGGAGGTGTTTTCAGGATTGGGGCTACATCATCGAGTGATTAGAAAACAGTCCCCTCTGGCTGTCAATTAAACATGGCTCCAGTAGCAGAAATCAATGTACCGGGATAGTGATTTGAAGCTGAGATCATGTCTACAGCACAAGGCATGGCTGACATCAGCATGTTAATCTGGGGTGTGAGCTCTGTGCTCGCTGAATCCCTTCGTTTACCTGCAGTTATAGCAGTGCAACTGTTCTCTTGCCAGTATAACATATTCCTGCTGAGAGGGGGGGCGGGGGGAGAGAGGAGTGAGTACACCAAGGCTTGATGCCATTATGAGATGGATGGTGATCATAGATGTGGAACTACTGTCAGGACATATACCCAGGAGGATGCAGTGCTCTGGATGGCTTTGATAAGGGATAGAGATAAACACTGCAGCTCTTCAGCACTGCCTGTGATAAGCCTTAACAGTAAAATCTAGGCTCCTATAGGCTGCCACAGATGACAAACTTTTCTTTCTAGACCAGTGTATATTTATAAGCTGCATTCTAGTTTAAACATGGTTATAGTTAATTCATGTTTATAAAGCACTGAAGCTGAAAGGTGTTATGCAAATGCAAAATAGTCTTCAGACGCAAAGCCTCTTTTTATTTTTCTAAAAGGGTGCTTTCTTTATTTGTCAGTGATGTTTTTGCTTATGTTGTAAATGATTGGTTGCCTGTGTTTGCTGTTGTAACATGTATTCTTATTACCACTTTGTTTGTCTTTATTGGGATGTCTGCTTTTCAGTCTCCAAGGTATTTCTTAAATACTATGCATGCAAATTTCAGTTCACAGATGTGCAAATTACATAAACGCTTTCCATCCCTCTTAGGTAAAAAAGCTGGAAGTTGCAGAAGTGGTGTATGCTTGGTATGTGCGTGCTGGCACAGTACTGAAACCACAGTTCTTTGAATCCATACTTTGTTTCTGAGTATCACTCCTAAATCAAAAATTATTAGATTTAGTGATTTTTAAATGATCTAGTCATAAATGGTCAAGCCAAAACCATTGTATATTAAGAATAAATTTAAAACTGGTGCTTTTGCCCTGCTTAATGAAATTTTCTGAAGAAGAAAATTAACTAACAAACTGAAAAAGGAAAACACTTCTAAGTGATTGTTAGTCTTTTCTTATGTTGCAATGGAAGAACTGTGGAAGGCTGTCCGTGACTCTTTGAGGCTACCTGTATTTAAAAAAGGAAAAGAAAAAGAATTAAAAAATAGAATAAAAAGGAAAGGCTACTGGTTGTTTGGAAAGCTCTTCAGGACTCCTGGGGAAGAACTCGTATCTGGTCAAGATGAAGGTCTCAGCATGATCTCAATGATTTACAGTACTAATAACATATTGTCTCGTTACTGTGCACAGAGGAAATATTCCTCAGTATTTTTAATTCAAAATCTCTTCATGGCTGTGTGATTTTAAATAACTAGTTTAAGTAAATTCTCTTTTGGGTACAAGGAAAAAGCACAATTCTTTGAGAAATTTGTGAAGGAGGCAGGAGAGATGATTTCAAAAGTTTCAGTGTGGAGTCCAATTCCTATTTATATGGCATAATTGAACCAGTGTAATATAACAGTGCATACTTATGTCTTCGATTACCATGTTCCACAGAATGCTGAAGAATAATTGCTGACAAAAACTGAATATCATGGGAGAAAGAGTCAACTCTCTGAATTCACATTAATTGCATTTTACTCTTTCAAGAATTGTCGATAGTCATTGTTATCAGTCCAACAGTAACAGTATTAAAACAGTAATTTTGCACCTTTTAACTATTTCATCAATTAAAGAAAATTTCAAAGCATGATCAGTCTGATGAACAGTGGATTACATGAATATGCAATACTCAACAAAGTTATATCAGGCTTTTCACCCATGTCTCTTGTATATATTATACCCTGGAACCTAAATTAAAATATTCATAGCTCACTGGAGAGAAATGAAAAATTGATTAACTTAGGTATTTGGGGAAAATGTCTAATCAGAGAAATGAGAAAGATGCAGCCTGGCCTGGGAATGAATTGCTGAGAAGTGAGAGTAAGGAGGAGGTGCCTGAAGCATAACTCCCATGACACACTGTGGTGGCACTTCTAACTGCACTGTTTGCTTTCTCATCTAGAAGGATTTTAGTAAAAGGAAAAAAAAAATAAAAGGAAATGGAGATTAGGAGTAGGAGTGAAGAGTGTTTTCTTATTGCCTTTTTAATCCAAGTTGACTTCTATTAAACAATTTCCAAATAGTTAAATATAAATATATATGTGTATATATATCTATATATATGTCCTAAAATTTTGGATTTTCAGTTGTTTCAACTGTTGGTGTGTAGATGCATACATGCTGTGTTTACTTTATAGTAATGTAAATACAGAATCTATTTTTTCATGAGAAAGGTTACAGAATCTCAAAGTTCTGGAAATGTAACGGTTGTGCTTTAATGGGAAAAAAAATTAAAAGAAGAAATGTTACTTCAGATTATTCTGTTGAAATGATACTTTTAAATTTTCTGTGATTTGAGGATCATGATTCCCTGGGGTACTGAGATGGTGTTGCTGTTTGAAACCCCAAAGCATTGAATAAAAAAGCTCTGCCATGCTTGTATGCCTCATATGGAGAAGCTACACAGAATCCCACTTTCACAGTTTTAGATCCCAGAAATTTAAAACACGAAGGGTGAGCTCATTAGACATCCAGGAAGGTTTCTGCTGATTTGTGGCTCCTTAAAAGTGTGGCAGAAATTTGTTGCATATTAAGAAATTCTTCATATTCAGACAATAATGTGGTTGTTTATGTGTTTGTTTTTTTTTCTACATCAGTAAGCTCTTTGATACTACTCGGTTGACTTCTCAAGGATTCCTTAAGTGCACAACCTCACAAATCTAAAAAATTGAGTCGTAGAATGCCTAAAGGAGATTGGCTTTGAAGTACAGAGGATGCTTAATGTTTTACTTACTTAAAAATTATCTAATCTGTAAAGCACCATCTGCCTTTTACTTTTGAATTATTTTCTGGTATCCTTTGCAGCAGAAGTGGTCTCCAGGACTTTCAGCAGTTGAATACACCATCAAGTTTTGAGCATCTCTGTGATGATCAAATAGAATAAGCCCCCTAGACTTATTTTTAAGCTCAGGAAAAGAGATGCTGAGAATTCACAATGCCTGGGAAATTCTGCTGCAGTGTCTGACTACATTAATGTTTTAAATGTGCTTTGAATATCCTTGTCTGTCTGTCCTATATTGCTTGAGCTTGTCCCTTGACAAGGTAGAAATTAATTTGAGCGATCAGTTTTCTGCCCAGCATGTTGACCTAAACTGCTGATAGCCAAACTGTTGTAGGGGCAAAGCAGCTTAATCACCACAACTAAAATCAACTTTAAGATTTTGAGTGAGTATCTTTAGTCAGTTTGCTGTATGAAATGTTTTCTGGGTGACCATCCCCAGAATTATTCCCCTTGGAGTTTTCATACTTGTATAGCTACTGCTAGGTTTAGCTAAAAAATATTAAAAACAAAAACATTAAAAAATTCTGAGACATGAATACATTTAATGGAAAGATTGAACATCTTGAATTTTCTTCCATTCATTCTCACTGTGTTTATTTCTATTCCAAAGGCATAAGACTGGTAACTGGAATATTGAGAGTTCCTTATTACAATCCTGAGTACCTTCTACTGCAGGAACATTAGCAGAATGGTACTCTCATTCTGTTTGGTGATTACAGCTTTAGTGTTCGGTGTTATCCATATGCTATGATGGTAGTTTTATGACAAAGTAAACAGAGGTTTATGTGTCTGTTCTTCCATGAATCTGCCATTTACCTGATTGTTTCATTATCTTCAGATGCCTCTGAATTGACCTGATTTATAGGCCTGGACAGGCTGTCCAAGTCACATACTGAGAGCAAGTAAAGATAAACTGAGCTTCCGAAACTGACTGACACTAGTGAATAATTATAAATATTTTCTTTAGCTAATAATATTTTAAAATAAGAGGGAGAGAGAGAGACAGATCTGCAAAGAGGTTGGCTTTTTGCTTTATAAAAGCTTCTTTTCTTCATTGGGAGAAATGTGATATGAAGATGACTTGAAGTTGAGGTGATTTAGGAAATTAACTGTTGAAAGTGTTAAAATTCCTATTATACAATTCTTTGTGAAGCAGTACAAGGTACAGGTGTAGGAAGGAGGTAGAAAAAGTGAGTAAAGGAGCATCTGAGAAACAGATGACAGCAGAGTTCTGTTGAAAAAAAATAAAATTGTCCAAGCTCAGTGGAGCCTGATCCAAGGAACTTGAAGATAATATGTCAGGAACATAAAATATGGTAAGAAAGCAAAGAAGATTTTTCAACACTGAAGTTTCTGCCTTGTCAGTTTCCAAGAAAAAGAAAATGGAAACAGACCAATGGCAAAAAAACATTATGGTTGAAAACATACCATACATTTGTCCCCTTTAAATCACTAGCAATTATTACCTCAGGAAAAAAAAAAAAAAAACAGAAAACAAAAAAGGCAGCAATTAGGTGATCATAGGTTTTAATGGCAGGAAAAATGGCAAGTACTCTCTTCCTGAGGAAAAAAAAAAAATCATTCCTTTAAATTCCAGTTACATAAGAATATGGGTAATTAGACTATTGAAGAACTCTGTGGCAGAAAGTGGGCACTGGAAAATATCTATGAAATATGATTCTCATTCATAGGGCTTTCTGAACTATTGAACACCCACAGAGCAAAATTAGCTGCAGATTGGTCTTTCTAAATCATGGAAATAATAGAAAATAGGACTAGAGGGAAGTGCGAGTGTCTACCTCATCTAACCTCGGTGCTCAGGTGGATGAATGATAGCTGAAACTTTCTGGCCCATACAATGTGATAAACGTGTTTCAGGGATTTGAGGGTTTTGTTTTTATTTTCTCTCTCAGTAGTACAGAAGGATGTGTTCCCAACTGTATGCAAAAATCCGTGTTCTTAAAACATCTAATACCACTGCAGTGCACTCTGTTTCATTTCTGTGTGTATTTATTTCACCATAAACCAAAGCAACATTTGAATTTAAATTCTGTTGTGCTGCAAAAGTTGTTTCAGGGAAGAAAGAATTCATTTAATTAAACTTTTCTCAACAGGTGTTCCTGGCAGGATTTCGAAAATTCTGCGTGTTTCTGAGACACCTATTCAGTCGCAGAGGGTATGGGAAGAAAATAACACCCATCTCTGCTCTTTGCATTTTAAAGGAACATTTCTGCGGTGAAGGGAACAGCCGCGACAGAAGAATCTACTCGCAGCGTGTGTTCCTGCTACGTGTGACACGTGTATCTGTCCTTAAATGTATTCAGAGAGACAGAAATGTTCTGCATTGTATCTGTATTCAACATATGGAGCATTCGTCTGTATCTGCGAAGAAAAAAAACAACAACAAAAAAACCACACAGCAAAAGCGGCAGCGCGATGGAGGCTGACGCCAGTGTTCAGCTTTACGTTTTTATACTCACACGTTAGAGGTTACCCTGCCCTCACCTTCGGGTCATTTCTCTGGGGTTTACGGCTCAGGAGCTGAGAGCTGGGAGGCAGAAAGAGAGCCCGGAGCAGATACGGGCTCCCGGGCACCCACAGAGGGCAGGGCACGCGGTGGAGAGAAGGAGACCCCGCGCCCCCGCCCGCGGCTCCTCCGCACCCCGCGCCCCGCCCGGGGCAGAGCGCGCCCGTCTCGCCGCGCCCTGCCTCCGCCGGGGGTCCCGGCGTGTCCCGCTGCCTCCGACCCCTGGGTGCTGTCACGGAGCCTGCTCTGTGCTAGTCGTTGAGGGAGCATACCTAGTGAAAAAATCAACAGGGAAAAGTGCATCTTGAGAGAAATGTCTCTGAGGAACGGTCGCTCTCTCGAAACCGCAGCTGGTGGCTGTGGCAAGCGCTCTTCAAAAGTAATAGGGAGTCTTGCGTGGTCGGGTCTCAATTTTTTGCGCATCTATGAAAGACTCTATCAAGTGGCTTTCCCGTTATCTTCCTCCATCTATCACACATACAGACTTCCCTTTTTGCTTCCTTTCCTCTTTTTCCTGCTACCCGTGCCCAACGCAACATTCCTAACCATGCCCAGGGTTATATCCCTGCCGTGCCCCATGTCAGGCATTCCCTGCCCGTCCCTGGTTTAACATCCCTGCTCTTCACCGGTGTGCGGTTCTTTCCCTTGCTGTAGGGAAAGGTTCTACAGATCAAAGACAAAGGGCGTCAACCGCACGAGGACGGCGGCGCGGTCGCTTCCCACCCCTGGCCCCGCGCCGGGGGACCGAGCAGTTGCGGAAACTTTTATTTTTTTTAAATAATAATAAAGATAATGATAATAAAATTCCGAGATAGTTCCCTTTCGGGAAAAGCCGTGCCGGGCGCGGCCCGCGGCCGTGGGTGCGGGGGTTCGCTGCGCGCCCCGCGGGGCTCCGCGTGCGTCAGGCGGCGAGTGGCGTCAGCGGCGGCGGGCGCGGAGCGGAGCGGCGGGGAGGGGGCAGCGGGAGGGGGCAGCGGGAGGAGGGGGGAAGAGGGAGGGAGCTTCGTCAGGAGGCGATGGCGGTACCGCCGTGACATCACCTCGCGGCTTATATAGTTGGGGAAGGGTCTGGGTCCCTCGTCTGGTGCCTGCAGCCGCCCGTCAGCACGCGTGCGGAGGGCGAGGAGCGGCGGGGCTCTGTCTGTCTGTCTCTGTCTCTCTGTCTCTGTCTCTCTCTCCGTCTCTCCCTAGGATTTATGGACTTTACTTTCTAGAGGGCGGCGCGGCAAGGATGAGAGTCCAGTTGGTGTGCGTGGTGCTGCTGGCCCTGGCCTCCTGCAGCCTCTGCTCAGGTAAGTGCCCGCCGCAGTCTCCTCCGGGCGCGTCCCGCACCGCCCGGCCCCGAAGCCCCTCTGACCGCTCGGCGCTGAGTCGCTCCCGGAGCCCTAAGACGGACCTAAAGGAAGGAAGTGAAGTCGCTTCGGGCTCCGCTGGCCGTCCCCATTAGGCGCCCGGGAGCTGGCTCTGATAACGGGTTCTGGCCGGCATAATTTTTTTTGTATCATTCCTCTAACTTTCTCCCTTCGTACAAGCCGTTCCTCCCCACAGGATGCGTACCACGGCAATTAGTGTAGACTAGTCATTGGAAATACAAATCAGTGCAGACCATCTGCTTGGTTGTGCTATGGTTCATTGAATATCATGTATTTCCAAATGAAGACACAAATTGTAATTTCTGCAACTCATATGAGTGGCTGCTGTAATCCAAATCAACATGAATATGTATGCCCTTCAGTCACTTTTTAGAGAGAGAAATATAATTTTATTATCTGGAGAAAAAGTTGCTAACAACTCATTTGAAATTATGACCAAAAAATGCTGAAGCACAGGCAGATCACACAGTGAGAAGGTTGATGTAAATGTGTTTCTTCTCCAAGAGCAGCTGCTTTAAAAAGCTCAAAAGGAGGACAATATATTAAAATGCATTTCCTGCGTCTTTGAAAAATGATGCATCTTAAGCGTCTGCCATTTAAGCCCTAAGTTTATGACCAAATATAGGTATGGTGATGGTTAAACAGGTGTACACACACATACATGAAGCTGAATAGCCTGCAAAATCCAGTCTTAACTAACTTAAAAGTTAATTTTTAAGTCCACTAAATTACCGGGTAAATTTACAGGCAGCTTCATTTTTCAACTTTAGTGCTCAGAAGGACTCAGAATTCCTAATTCTCACTTTAGATGGAAGTTTCCAGTTTGTATTCCCCTGCAGAAGAAAAATGTAAACCACATAATACCTGCATTTTATTACAGTTTAAATGTAATTGTTCTGTATATTATAGAGAATGCATGATCTTAGTGACAAAGCTTAACTTTTTTTTTCTCCCCATATATTTCTAAGCTTTTTAAACAAATTCCTCACTAGTATTTTCAGTGAAGCAGTTTTGAATTCAAGTCTTCATAGAGCCTGAATGAAAACCCACTAAAGTAAAAAATTTAAGTGGGAATTAAGATAGGTTCATTTAAAAAAACCCAGAAGCCAAATTGTATGGGAAACTAACACAATGCTTTGTTTGCTTGAAAATTTGAAATTATTTGTAAATGAGAAACACCACAGAGAAGCTTGTGTGAAGGGGGCCAAACAATTTTTAACTAATATGGACAGTTATGTCATAAAGAAAATAATTGTTACATTTTCTTTTGAAAATGTTTGCCCTCAGGTGAAAGTGTGTACCTGTAGAATGTAATTTTTCCTGTAAAATGTGAACATATGAATAGAAGCTGTTTTTCTTGTCTGTAGAATCAAGAATACATCAAACTGTGTGAATTTCTCTCTGATTTTAACAATAATGTGTAACCAGGCTTTTCAGACGTTGCTCTCTGAAATTCTGTTCTTTTTATGCTTTTGCTCCTCATCCATCTCTTTTCTCTCCTGCATTACCTGAACATGCTTCCTTCTCTCCTTCCAAGCCTTGCTTTATTCTTCACTCAAGGAATTTTGATTCCTAAATAATGTCCTCTAGGTTTCTTTTTTTCAATCCAAATGCTTCTTAATTCCCCCCCTTTCATATCTGCAGCTATCTTCCAACCTCGATGTGTAGAAGCTATCTTCCATCCTTTATAGAAACAGAAAACGGGTGCTAATCAGGCACAGGTCCTTTTATTGTTCTCAGCTGGTGTGATTCAGGACACCACAAATCATGATGCTGTCATTGTGTGTGTGCTCACAGGAGATGCTATCATTGGTAGAAATTCAGCTGAGGTAATCTTGTGCTGCCAGCAGAACTTTGGCTGACGGAAAAGCTGGTAAAACTGACTGCCTTTACTGCTAAAAGGGCTCAAAAGCATTAGGTTGGACATCAGTTTCTAGTGGCTTGCTGACTGGTCTACAACTAGTGCTACTTAATATGAAAATTTAAAACGTTGAATAAGACCGGTTGTAGACCAGCATTACAGTAAGTCAAATGCAATAGCGTCAATGCTAAAAATAATGAATGAATGTATCGTGTTGGTAATGCAAAGGTGAACAGGAGCATCCCTGCATAGGAAGGGGGTATGCGTAACACACAGAAGTTTTTGATGACCTAAATAATAGGAATAAGAAGCGGTGCAACAATACAAAATGTAGTGGCTTAGGAAATAATAGAAATTCCTGTTAAAAGCTCCTTCTTGGCCAAAGTGCAGCTGTTGGAAATCTGAGGAATAAAAGACTTTATCTTGTTATCTAACCTTGGTTTTGGGGTTTTTCAGCCACAAAAGACCAACAAAACAAAACAAAAAAACATGTAAGAGAGCTGCCCTCTGTAGCTAACGGTAAGCATTAAGGTGGTTAAGTATTGAGGCTTCTGAGCCAAACTGGACTATGCTGTTCTCTCTTGAGAACACATCAGGGACAGAAGAGGGCTGCTCTGGCAAGTTGGGGAATACAAGGCTCTTACAAGGAAGGAGAATAGGTGAGAGTCCAATAAATCTAGGCAGAGACTTTCAGTGAAGCATTTATGGGATTTCCAGGGCAATGGTTTTTGACCAAAAAGACACAGTGATCTTGCACTTGTTTGCTAATCTTGTAAGGAGATGCAAAAACACGAACCTGTGAAGAGCAGTGATTCCTCTCAAATACATGATGGGTAAATATTACAGACAGAAAAGTATCATTTACAGTGTAGGAATTTATTTGCAAACCATGGATACACTTGTAATTAGAAATAAATTAGACTTGAAAATCAGGAGCAAGTGAGTAAGCATCGATATTTAGAAGAATCTCCTAAAGAAGAAACAAAGTGACAGTAGTGGTGAGATTTATTAAGATTGAATATGATTGATTTTTAAGAGCATTGCAGTGGGTGGCTTCTGTGCTAACAGAAACCAGTGACACATGAGCACATGCTTGTGGTCCCTTACAGTCTCACGTTCAGTGAAAGGTGGTGACACAACATGGTGAAGGTCCCTGAAATGAAGGCGTAGGCAGAATCTGACCACAGATTCAGTGGTAGGGTCTTACATGCCAAGAGCCTTGATGATTTTAAAGGAAGTGAGCTATGACCTATGAGTATGAATATGGAATATATTTTGGTTTAGTATGGTTTGAAATATTAATGTATTGTTTGGGTTTGGACTGTTGGTATTCCAGGAAAGGTAAAAGCTATGTGGATCTCTATTTCACCTAAAGACTTAGCTGATTCCTTACATTTTTTCTCTTCGAGCTATGATTGCAAGACACCAGATCTTCATTGTGATTCTCATCTTCATCTTGTGATGCTGTGTGTAGAAATGTGTCTGTGTTTTCTCTTTCTACAGCAATTTTTAGGCTATTTACCAAATCACAGCTCTTGCAAGTCTACTGAGCTATCAAAGGTTGATTAAATCAGTAAAGAAAATCCCTAGACTTCCAGTCAGAATACTTTATTTTGTATATACATTGTCAAGAGCTTGTATCGTAAACTGGTCAAGCTCGATTCCCTAATATCAGTAAAAATACCCTTAATTTAATTAAGAATAATCAAGAATATTGATTATTAATCAAGTAATCATAGCTGCTATTTACCTAAATAATTACTACTTGAATAAATATTATTTGAAAAGAAATATTCAATATTTTCTTCCAAAGTAAGCAAAGATGACAAATATTTATTATGAAAATAATGAAGAATATTGCAGCAGTTTTTTTATACTGAAGAAATTGCAGTTTAATGGGCCTTTCTGCTATGAAACTTAGATAAATGAACAGTTCCATTCAGTTCAATAAGATTAGTCATGGTTTAAAAATGTATATATTATAAAAATATAATGTTGCCGAAGACTCCTCACAGTCCCTCTAGGTCACTGTTTGTGATTGTCGTTTATTTTTTAAATTCATTTAAATATCTAAGTTCTGTATACTGAATTGAAATGTCCATGATTTATGATCGAATAATAAACATATGTTTCTGGTTTATTCCCAGATTCAGAAGAGGAAATGAAAGCATTAGAAGCAGATTTATTGACCAATATGTACACATCAAAGGTAATTATTTTTCTTCCTTTACCTGACAGGGAGGGAGCAAATGAATTCTCATTACAAACCCAAAAGTCTTTGCACAAAGTAATAACCTATGGTCTAGACAGAAAAGTTCAGTGTTAGGTTTTACTTTGGTGCAAGATTTTCTCCAGTTCAAAGGAAATTTAAAGGTGTTGATGTGACACACTAAACGTGTTCCTCAGTTGTAACACTGGTACTTTCATTAAACTGTCAAAACTGTGTTATGTATAGAGATGTAAATTTATGTGAGGAAATGTGTTTCCAATAAGATTATGCCCGATGAAAGCTAAATTAACCTTGAGTCAAATCTGTAAGTGCTATTTTTATGCAGAACTTTTCCTATATGCATATAAAATTAGGACAGTCGTAAAGCAAAAATTGTTAATACATATGCCAGTTTTGATTTAGGAATTTAATCATAGTGCTAGTACAGGAACAAGGGGACATGTGAAAATACTGACTTTGTAAATGGCATTTCCTTGACGAGTGTCCAGACTGTGAATAATGTTTATGTTATTTAACATGAATAGATAAAAATCCAGTTAAAAACTCATATTGACAAGGTAAAGCAGGAAGTGTTGCACGTATGTATTGGACAGGCTGATAGACACTTTCTCAACACAATTATCTTCCATAAGTAATCTAAGAAATATATATGTCTGATACATCTTCAGCAACATATAAAGAACAAACTCTGAAACGAGTGCTATGGGTTTAAGGGTGCATATTTTAATTCATTATTCCAATGACGTTTAAGTGGTACTTAAATATAATGGAAAATAAAAGGAGAAATGAAAAATTTCTTCCCAAAAAAGAAATTTTTGTAAGGCAATGACTAGTTGAAGTTTAAGGACAAAACCCACCAGGAAGACTTCTGCATGTATTGTGTTTACATATATGTGACTTTTCCACAGGATGATTAGATAGACTAGAAGAAGTATGAGGCCAGAAAATGCACTTTCTTTTTCTGGTCTGGCAGTTCTTAGATCTCGATGTTCTTTACTGGCATGATAGTTAACCTTAGATTACAAATAAACCTGTTTGCCACTCACTTCTCTAAGGTACAGAAAGATTTAATAACTTCTCTTTTACTGAGACAGGTTTAAATGTAGGAGGCTGACAAAAATAGGTTTTTGCTGTGTGGCAAAACATAGCATGCCCTGGAATAAAACCCTGCAGCTATTGGTATTTCTGCTACTGACTTTAGTGGATTTGTGAGCATAACTTCCCATCTTTTCCTCCCTCTCACCACAGAACACAAGCTGAGGTAACCCCAAATGCACAAATATATTGCACCAGTTAATAATGTCATGATCTTTGCCATAATACTCTTATGCTTTTTGATGTCATGTAGCTTGCTATTCAGCTTCCTTAGGCTATTTACCACAAGTCAACTGACACTTGAAGTTGACAGAAGCAGTAGCTTCATGTTGGAGACATTGCTTTAATTCTGCCTTATACTGCCTTAAATCACCAGCTGAAGTTAATTAGTTGAATATACGTTGTCTCTTGACATCAGACATGGTGGAAACACCAAAAACTGTGTATCAACTCTTCTTCAAGAGTCATATCATTATCCCATTCATTACTGAATTTTTTTTTTTCTGTTGTTTCCTACTAGATTTTAACCCTCATTGCAACAAATTATGGTTCTGGTGTGATAGACAAATTTGAAGATGGTGTGTGTAATACCTGTCTTGTGTTGTGCCTAAGATCTGGTTCAATTTGAGGGCAATTACTGCTAAATTGCCCTAACTGTATCTGACACTGACTTGGAAGTCAGCTAAGGAAATCCTAACAATTTAAATAGCATCAAGTTGGGAGAAAAAGTACTTTTTATGAAAGATGAGATCTAAAAGTGCAGCAAAATGGATTATCACTTGTGGACTTAGTATTTGATAGAACAAAAATCTATCTAAGTAGGCACTTGAAAACTATAGTATCAAGACTACAGCTAGGGCCTAAGTAAACCTTTTGCAACTTTCAGTAGTCTATCCAATTTAATGGGAAGAATTGCTGTATGCCTTTAACTTCACAGACTGCTGTCCAGTGCCTGCTGCCCCTTTTCAAGTTGCTCTTTAAAGTCACCTATATGCTGAATCACTCTCCATCCTTGCTCATGCTTATTGCAGCCTGTCTTCAACACTTAATGCAGTTTGTCACCCTTCCCTGCTGTTACATCCGAACAAAAATACAAGGATCAAACAAGTCCTTAAAATGCTCTATCTGTCTTTTTTCTAAGATAAAATCCAAAAAGCCATTTGGAAGATCTGGTAAAACAACAAAACCTGACTTGTCAAAAATGTATCTCCTGTCTCTCTTTTGTTTTAAATAGAAACTCTATTCATATCAAAGAGATAACTCTATTTCCAGCTTCCTAAATGCTTGCCTGAAACCACTAGTTGCATGCAGAATGTTTTGAACTCAAAAAAGATTGAGACTACATTAGTTAGGGGGGTGAGAGCGGAGAAAAAAAGTAAAACAAAACTATTCCTTGGAGAATATATCATCCCTAGAATAAACTCCGCTTTGGGATCCCACCCGACTTTAATTGTCTGAAGTCATGGACCCACTGAGTTTTCATTGTTGTAGGATGCCTGTTTATGACTGTATTTGCCCAGAGAGTTTAGCCTCCTTGTCTGAGGAGCTGCCTAGGAGTAGGAGAAACCTACAGCTACTTAGGAATTTCTGACTTCCTGACTCATTCATCACATAAAAATTAATTAGGTTTACAGGCATTAATATACACCATGAAAGAACTTCTTCTTTAACAGAACTCAGTGCTTTATCTGATTGAAGATATTATTTCTATGGTTACAATCTGAACAAAATTAAACTACTATTATGGAAAGGAACCATAGAGATCCTACACTAGCTTGGGATTTTTACTTCATTAGGACTTTGCTTTTTATCTGCTTTTACCAGATAAAGGCAAGAATATAAACAGGCAGATATAATTTTTCCTAATGAAAAACAGCATTTGGGATATATGGATTATAACAAAAGAAATATCTTAAGCAAACTAGCAGGGGTATCATTCAACCAGAAATGGAAATAAAATATCATAGAAATTATAAATTGGGAATCACTTTTGTATTGCATAGGACAAACCTGTCGTCAAAGAAGGAAATAAGCTTATTTCAGTTTATTAGATGATCTTAAATTCTCTTTCAAGGTCCATGCAGTGTGAGAAATTCTATATCTGATTCTTATTTCACAAGCATGTTCAACAGTGGAAATACATACATCATATTCACTTCAGCATTCATATACCTTTTAAACTCTAGTTCATACTGCAGTCTCTTTTGTTTCTTCAGATCATTCCCAGATATTTTTCAAGTTACTCTTAAAAAAAATTAGTTCTATCTTTGCAGATAAGGGTTCCTTGTTCTATTTTGTAGGTGTTTTACAAAACATGTGTTGAGCTACTGTAGTTGATATTGCTTAGACCTGTGTGAAAAATATATATAAATACATAAATTTATAAAATATAAAATATTAAATATATTACATATAATATAAAATATATCACATATCATAAATTAACCTGAACATTTGGATTATCATCATCTTAAACTGCCTTTTTAGAATAACTGCCTTAGATATTTTCCATAACCTAAAGGCAAGGCAGTCTGATTTTAATGCTTGCTGTAGGAGTGGAGTAGAAAAATAACATGACTGCTCTGTTCAGTGGCTAGATATGACCTGAAAAACTCCATGTTCAGTTAAAATAACCCAGAATTCACTCTGACTGAATTGAAAATGGTAGCAGTAAGTCAGAATCAGGTGTACTCAAGTGAAAATACTTTGAGGTGATATATGCATGGCATTAATAGGAATGAGACTCCCTTAACAAATGAAAAATTAGTTAGAAGCTTGCAGACAGCACTGCAAATTTCTTTTCTCCTAACCTTGTAAGTAGGAGCTAAGACAATTTTCACCCAAGGAAATCTGCTAGTTAAGTATTTTACTAATATATAGAGGAAAATTCCTTTATCCATAGACGTGCATCAAACTGACATAAACTAGTAACTTTAGATCAAAAAGATTCTATAAATTATGCAAGAAAGCATGACAAATTACCCTATTCTTTACTCTTCTCTTGTGTTTCCATCCACTGGAATATTTTTGGATCTTACTTAACTCGGAAGTCTCACTTGCTCATGTAGCACTGCCTCTAGATCCTATGCTCCATGGCGATTTAGCTGTTGAAGTGCTAGCTCACATTTCTTTTGTATACCCAGGAGAGAAAAATTAACTGGAGGAGCCTCCTCATTTGTCATGGAAAGCTCCATAATTTTATATTTCAAAAATATATTAAAACAGACCAAAGAACATTTTGAAATTGCACTGGACATTTGGTCTTTTTCCTACTTTAGCTTCTGTTAATAAAATTAGATATTCTGCAAAGAGGCTAATTGTTTTTTGAAACTGTCACATCTTTTCAAATAATTTGATACACTAACTAGGACACTTAGATGGGGCAACAGACGAGCTCAAAGTAAAGAGTGCAGAACCAATTGCAAGCTTTCAAATAAGATTTCAGATTTGTTTTCTTAGCCTCAAAACAAAATAATCTTATTTTTTTTGAATGTTGTCAGGAATCTGAGAATGCACAGATTCAATAAGAATGACAAAATCATTCTCATTTTGAAGGGCGTGCATGTATCAGATGTATGTTGGAGTAATGATCATGGACAAAAGGAAACTTTTTGCAGCTAATGCTAAGAGTGTTGCCAACTTTTGTTTCTTCCTCATTTCTCTGTATTTTCTTTCTTTTCCCTCTAAAATTGTCAAGTGTGATGAATATTCCTAAATTTTGCGCGCAAGGCCCTTGGTTAGGAAGGCGCTCTGAAGAAGCAGGTTATGTGATTACCCGATGTTCAGCCAAGTAAGCACTGCATCCACACTCTCAATTTTTGCTGTCAAGTATGTGTGAAAGGCAATGTCTGTGTTAGTGCAATTCCTATATTTAACTTCCTACATCCAGGAATAGAAGCAACTGCAGTTCATTGGCAAGGTCTAATCCTAATGTGCACAGCAAGGAAATCCTTGCCAGGAATAAATAGGAATTTGCTATTTGGCTTTTGGTTGGAGATTGCTATGTCACCAGTTCTAGTTTAAGGAAGCTAATTTCTATACTCAGCACTAAAAGGAATACAGTGCAGAAGAAACAATTAATAGTGGGACAAGGAAGAAAATGGCAAAATCATGAAAAGCAGTAAATGGGATAGCAATTAAGTTTTAAACTTACTTTTTTCCTATTGATAATCAAAATGGAAGAAGACTACTGCCACAACTGCTTGGAAAAAACAATACCAGTAGAAAAAAAAAATCATGCTTATCAGCATTTCTTTAGAATGGTGTAAAAGCTCATACATGATGCAAGATACTGGAACAAGCAAAATTTGAGACAAATCATGGTGAAATTTCCTTATTTCTATCTTCCTGTAACATCTCCAGACAGGTTCATTATGGGCCACCTAAATACAGTTGGTCTCAGTTTTTCAGTCCAGTTACCAAATCAGGAATACTTTGTTTCCACAGCTATGTTTTATCTTTGCTCCATCTTCCTAAGGCCATAGACCTTCAATTAACATCTCCCAGGCTCTTCACTTTCCAGCATCCAAAACTCCTGGGGCTTACCGATCCTGTAACTTCAGACCCAGGCTCATCAGACAACGTGTCCTGGAGCAGGGACTCCATTCCTTTTCTCAGGGAATTTTGAAATGACTGGTATTTGTTCTGAACTAGGGAGGAGCATCTAGTTAACCACAGGCATCCAGCTTGGATTCCTGAACTGGGAATTTATCCAGTGAGTTTGATTCATTATCCTTATTTACACCTGTGAATTTATATTATATTAATTTCCATCTGTGTTTTTGTTTGCACCTGTGCAGAATGACTATGAAATGCTGCCATTCTGGTTTGGCAGCAGTTTAGTTTTTTCATCATTTATATCTACCTGGGGGGCAAGGCTGCGAGGAAGCAGACCTGGTGTGCGTAATAAATGAGTTGTCCTAAGTTCAGCACTCTAATTATTGTCTTAAAGTTGACCAGGTGAAAAGCACTTTAGAAACATAAACTTGTTTCTAACAAAACATTTGAATGTAGCACATGATTACAAAAAACCCAAAATACGTTAAATCATGGTTGTTTTTATTTTCAGATTAACAGAGCAAAACTTCCTTACTGGAAAATGACCCTGCTAAACGTCTGCAATCTTGTCAACAACATAAACAACCAAATGGGGGAAACAGTAGAGGTAGATGAGGAGGATCTGGTTCCAGGAAGACAGTTCCCTGCTGCTCTGGATGGCTTCAGCTTGGAAGCAATGCTGACAGTGTATCAACTCCAAAAAGTTTGCCACAGCAGAGCCTTTCAGCATTGGGAGGTAAAACAAACTGTCACAAATACATGTTTCTACTGCTGTTAAACTTTCAGGCTCTGTTTGTAGTGATGTTGTAAAAATCCATATCCATGTGACCTCCATCACAGAGTCTGAGCTTTGCTTCCCTTTCTTATATTCTCTAATACCTCTAATATGCCTCTTTCAGTAAGGGTTGTGAATTAGTGCAGTTTCTGATGACCTGAGTGTATGTTTCTTACAACGACTCATGGATAAATGATAACTTTTCTTGCCTACGTACTTTCTCCACTCTTTGTAGCCATTCCAGGTAACCAAGCAAACACGTGAAAGTCATCACTATGCCAGAACACATAATTAATATCTGCTTAACAGACATGAAGTTACTATAGATCTACTGAAGCATAAATGAATGTAGCCAGTGTTTCTGTTTTAAAACTCTAAGGCAAACTAGATTCAAAATGCAAGGATCCATGCCTGTGTGTACATATCATTTTACTAGGTACTCTGGTTTTCTTATCATTGCTAGGAAACTGGCAGCAAGGTAACTCCTGCCTTTTGTTTCCCTACACCTAAAGAGGGCCCTGGAAGTTGACATTGTGATTGAATGAAGATTGCTGCTCTTAAATAGTGATTGTTTATAGTCCATTTGTGATATTTATTTTAGTACAGTGATTACGCGGAAGCACACCTGGCACAATCCACTTGCATTGTTAGATATTACACTAAAAGCTGCTTTGTGTAGTGAAAGAGATATCTCAGTGTCACTACCCACTTTTCAGTAAACCAAATTTCTTCAGGTTCTTAGGTTCATGTACAGTGTAGCTGAATCCAAATATTTGTGTTTGTTTTTGTTCGTTTGTTTGAGTTTTTTGTTTGTTTTGTTTTGTTTGGTTTTGCTGAGTCACAACTATGTTTATTCCTAATCCTCATATTAGCTGGCGTGGTCCATGCAAAGGACTGCAACCTCTTTGAGAACCAGAATTTTCTGAGGACTCTCATAGTCAGTGCATTTATTGCTGGAAGGGCACTACCCTAGACCCAAATATGCAATAACCCATATGTCTTAATCACAGTTCCTTGCTTTGCAGGAAGTTGTAGATTAAAATATTCCTCAAAAGATGAAACCACCAAGCCGTGCATGTAGGTGTTTAACCTAAATGTCTGAAAACAGAGTGATAGTCATTAGGAAACTTTCAGTCAGTTTGAGTTTTAGTCTAAGGAGGATATACCAGCTTTCCGCTCTAGTCAAAACCAGTTATCTAATTTGTTGAAGCGGAATTTAAATATGACTTCTGTAGGGCTCAGCCCATCTTTAGCCTGATTTTAGTTTTGTGCCTTGAGTTTTTTCTTTTTTTTTTTTTTTATTAATGCTGCAGCTAATACAGTAAAGATTTTTCTTGGTGGAGGATGTTAAAATAACGTTTTATTAAAATTTCGAAGAGTTTATAGTCTTCATTACCAAAAAAAAGTAGATAACAGTGTGTCTCTTCATGTTTCCTACAGTTACTTCAGCAAGATGCTTTTGATCTAGAGAACTCAAGCCAAGAAAAGGAAATCATGAAGAGAAAAAATCCCTATATTCTGAAACGGCAACTACATGTGAACAAAGCTAGAAGACCATACATACTCAAGAGAAGTTCATATTACTGATGCAGCAGAAGAAAACAATGTATATTTAGTTTATAGGTAACTGTGCGTTATGGTTATCTTATATAAATCTAAAATCATACTTGTGTGAAAATATACTATGGAAAATCAAGATGATAACATAGCTGTGTCTTTTTTGCAATTGCTGTTTCTTGATTGTGAATTTTTCCTACTTGAAATTAATTGGACTAATACATTTGCGAATAAAACTAGTTTTTAAGCATGATGTATTGTACAAAACTGAGATTTCAACATGCTTTCAAACAATCTTGTAGTCTTTTCCAGTTTTATAAAGCACACTGACATAACACCAAGTAAATCGATATTGTCCATAAATCCTACTGGTAATCTTACAATTTCTCAATGCAATACCTCAACCATGTAAATGTTTCCACATTTTTTAATAATATGCTAGTAAGAACTGCCACATTACTCTATGTTTTGGCCGGTTTAATTTATTAGGGAATAGGTCTAGGGAACAAAGGGAATGCTATCAATTGACTATTAAGTGGCAGTTTCAAAATGAATACATTAAATAGCTTGCTTGTAAGTGAATTTTGAATTTTTGACTGCTAATCTATGAATGCTCAGGAAAAAAAAACAACAACAAAAGCTGAGTCATGCCCCGGTACTGTCGCTTTGAAAGTCAAAATAGTGATCTGGTTACTCGAAATATTAATTGAAATTAGAACATCTTAAAATTACTATTAAAAGGCATTTCCTTTCACTCCCTCCACAAATTTGTAGAAAACAGGAAGTTTCAGAGTTGAAAACAGTCTTGGAAGCTAACAGAGATGGGGGGTCACAGCATGGGAAAAATTGTTTTCAAGCTGTGAGGAATCAACTGCTGCCTGAAATGTACACATTTTCCAGTTCTGTGTTTGTGATACATGCATGAGATTTGGGATCTCAATGATTCTGGGTTCCAGTCAGGAGGAAAATAGTCTGAAAGGACTGGGGGCCACAATAACCATCAAAATTGAGGGGTAGTCCAAGACCTGTGAAGCCTGGATGCTCAGACCAGAAGGCAAAAAATGGGACAGACATTGTTTTTGAAAACTTGCTTGTTTCCTGTTAGAGGTGTTTCCTCAAAGCAATTCTCCTCCAACAAATAGCCACCCTCCCCCCCCAAACAAATAAAAAACCAAACCAAACAAAGAAACAACCCCACCACCCTCCATACACGCAAAACCCACAAGCAATCAAGAGCCCAACAAAAAACCCAAACACTTGGAGAATTTTCAAATCTTCTCACAGGTTTGTTACACTTTGTTGCGTGGGGAGGGACGGGGTTTTTAAAGTAAAATGTATTTTCACTATATTAAAGCTAATTATATTTCCTTTTCTCACTGCAAATATTATTAATCAGTTTATTCATTCAATAACCTTTAAGTGCATGCACTGACAAGAAATAACTGAGCATACACTAATTATTGCAATAATCGTTATGACTCAAATACAGCAAAGCAATTAAGTACGTTCAGTCTCAATGTTTTAAATGCTTAATGTGCTTAAGGGCTTTGCTTAAATAAGTAAACTCATACCCCTTATGTTTTTTACAAAACTCATTGAATTAGACTGGAGACCCAGCATGCTCTCAAGTGGTTAAGAGACACCTTCTTTCCAACAAACCTGTAAGATCCCTAGTCCTGTTAAGGATTTTTTGCATTCTAAAATATCTTTTGGTCTGAAATAACAAAGCAGAACAGTTTGTTCCAAAATTCGCTGGTAGTAGTACCTGAGGAAAAAATAAAAAGGAACTTCAGATCACTTTTTACGGGAAACAGAAGAATAAGACTAAAAGAAATAAGTTGTCATTATGTTTTTCTCTCATGTTAAGAGTATAACAGCTTAAAAAAAAAGTAGGGTAGGGTGATGTGGTTGTCATTTAATAGAGAATGTACATTTGTCAGAAGCACCCTTCCATGTGTCATTTTGGAGGTAATTCAGACATTTTGGGTAATGGCATATGACCTCAAATGACGATACTAACTGTTCCACCCTCATTCAGTGTTCCACACTAACTTGTGACCATGTACTTGCTCTTTGCAGTGCAGAGCTAACAGATTAGTCAGACTGGCTGGAAATGGCATTAAATAACCCATTTCCTTTCAGCAGACTGTGAATGCACACACAGCCAGCTACTGTGTGTCACTGGTGGAGACAGAGTTTAAAGTATGGCAGGAAAGTACAGCTTGTCAGTTGTCCCTAGTCTGTGATGGAGGTGTCAGGGTATTGTCATTCAGAATGATAGTCTGACCTAGATGAGGAAACAAAAAACATAATTGTAATATGCTCAGTTAAGCTAAAAAAGTCAGTGCTGGCTTTTCAGTTTATTGGTCATTCATGAAAAGCAAGCATAGCAGTATTAAAATACTAGAAAACACAAACCATAGAATTAAGCTAGGTGGTCTGAGCTCTTAAAGGAAATTTTGAAGTCTGGGAGACTTCCTTGCTTGAAATCTCTTCTCTCTTCTAGCTGTTGCTACCTTCCTGATGGCCTCGCTGCTGGGGAATTGCAGCCTTTCTTTAGCCTTTATTTCTGGATGATGGCAGAAAAATAATAGGCTTATGTGTATTTGTCTGTTTCCCGCATTCTTTCAGTGAGATCCTCAGGGCACCTGCCTCATGTCTAGCTGTGCATTGCCTGCAATATCCATGCTGCTATATTTGCAGCAGCAATGAGTGCTGGATGAAGTTCAAGTCAGAGGAGGCTATCACAATATGTAAAGATTTATTAATTCAGAAACTTAGTTCCCTTCCCTTCCCTTCCCTTCCCTTCCCTTCCCTTCCCTTCCCTTCCCTTCCCTTCCCTTCCCTTCCCTTCCCTTCCCTTCCCTTCCCTTCCCTTCC